>JAHWGI010001356.1:545000-922500 GCA_029379305.1 Frankliniella fusca | reverse complement strand
ATAAGTGTGGAGTTTCCACGAGTACTAAATTTAGAGGGCGCAAGTGAATAAGCACGAATAAATATTCACACGCGAGCAAGCGTGCAATATTCATACATTTGCAGTTTCTGCAGCAGATTCTAGGAAAACTTCCTAAATTTTGATGAAACCACTTCAAAAGACAAGGAAAGTTCCCTTACTTTTTCAAAATACTTCCACAAAATCTGACGAGTTTTCTCTAATTGATGGAGTACCTCAAAGTTTTTCCTTTAGCCTCGAAAAAGAAAAAAAAAAGAAAAATCATACCGTGGACCACAACGTAGAGCGATACGAACACGAGCGGACGAGTGAGGAATGTCTCTCTCTGTCTCTGTCTGTCTGTCTCTCTCGCACTCAGCAGCAGCGCACGCCGTTAGGTTCGAGTACTGGCAGAGAATAAACAGCTGACATCACCGCAGACAGCGCCGCCACCACACTATACACCGCCAAACGGTGTTCACGATGTACAGTTTAAGGAGGGAAAACAACACGTGAACAAAATACGCAACAAATGCAATCAGTGTCCGGCGAACCCTACTGGGATAAAGATGGAAGACACCAATTCGCTCGGCTCGCGCGGGGGTCAGGGCCACCCAAGCGCGCGCCTGTCACACACTTAAGCGTGCGCGACATTCTCACGCACTTTAGGTCTCGGGGGTGCGGCCGGCACCCAGCTGGGTAGGTACAGGCCCGACCAGGAAATCGCTCCCTTACTTCACCGCTTCCTTCCGTTTTCCGGAGACCGAGCCCAAACAGAAATTTTGGTGGACGTAACGTTGATTCAACGTTGAACTGTCACGTGGAATCCACGTGGATGATCCACGTGGAAGCGACGTTAATTTGACACTTCGTTCCACCACTTTTCAACGTTGATGTAACGTGGAATCAACGTGTTTGCCTATGATCAAATATCACTTTCTTTTGGGCATTGTTGTCAGAAATCATAAAAATATTCTTCGACTGATATTCCTCTCCCTTATGTGACCAAGTTTTTCTTACTTACACTCTTACTCATTTATTTTATCTACCTTACTTGGAGTTGAACCAGGGATCTTAGAGTTGGAAGTCTCTTACCATATCCGTTAGCCTACCGCGCTACTGATGAGGAAGGAGCGTCAGCAGCCGATCCCACTGTAAGGGTCAACCCACACAGCTCCTTAGCTTGACCTTGGCGATTTGTGCGTTAAATACGTCGAAATTCGATTCCCTTTGTTTGCGACAAATTGAAGATAATATTTTATAAGGACAGGACAGTTTTCAGGCATCTATAAAAAATAAAGATGTGACTGAATCCTGAATGTTGAACTATGAACTTTGTACCGTGGATTCCACGTGGATTTCACGTGTATTCTACGTTATTTCCACAAAGTCCCATTCAACATGAAAAAAAATTCATAAATCGCCCTTCTTTCCATGAATCAGGAACAGGAAAGTCGCTAACACAGAAACAACGGGGGGATTAGTAAGTAGTTGAAATATGGTGGATCTATCCACGGTGGAGGAAAACACGTTGATTCCACGTTATTTCAACGTATTCTCATTAACTTAATAAAGAAATCATGGAGCGTCTTTTATCTCATTAATCATGGAAACATTTGGAGAACAGTCGACAACACAGGAAAACTAGGTGAAATAGTTGAAATATGGTGGATCAGTCCACGGTGGACAAAATAACGTCCATTCCACGTTTTTTCAACGGGATGTCGCAAGTTCAGCTGCCAAGCAGTTTTTTCACTACTTGCAATGTTTAAGCACCCCAGTTTCTTGCAAACATAAATTTATGATGATATTTTGTAAAAGGGAAAGTAGTTGAATTTTGGTGGATTCATCCACGTCCACGATAGTTCAACGCATCCACGTGGAATCCACGTTGAATCCACGTCACGCTTCTCTTTGGGGAGAGAGCCTCATGCCGCCCATGCCAAGAGTAGTTGGCAAGAGAAGCACTCTCTCTCTCTCTCTCTCTCTCTCTCTCTCTCTCTCTCTCTCTCTCTCTCTCTCTCTCTCTCTCTCTCTCTCTCTCTCTCTCTCTCTCTGTGTGTTTAGTCTACGAGTCAAGTAGGTTCACGACACACGGTTTGAGATCTTCTTCTTTCAACGAAAAAAAATAATCTTAGAGGATTTGTATTTTTAATTTTTTGAAAGGCAGGTGACGTGCGAAGCAGGTCTTGTTCAAAGCAAATGCCAAACATGCTGACCATATGACCATAACATCAGCTGACTTATAGTCACCAAGGAAAGGATTTCCAAAAGTTCCTTTCCTAGGGAAGAAAAAAAAAAAACAGTATTAACTCTTTAACAAGATCAGTAGAACAAACATCAGGAATAAAAATCAAGAAAAAATCAGTCAAAATCAAGAAAAATGACGAAAAATAGAAATAAACGGTGAATTTATAAAGAAGGACCCCTCGAGGATTTTCCTCCGAATGCCCTTCAATTTTTTTTTTTTTGTGATATCTCATTTTTAATTTAATCTCATTTTTAATTGCCTTTTTTAAATATTTTAAAGGAAAAAAATTCTGATGTGACCAAAACATTATTATTACAATGCTCGACATTTTCAAGACTTGATGAGACCGGGATAAACTACGAATGCATAAAAAAAGAGTACATGACGGCTACGGCTAAGAGGGGAAAAAAAGAAAAAACTATTCTGTGCCTAAAAAGGAAACGAAAACAATTCGCTCGCTGCCGACTCTCGTATATCCTATCCGAAAAGAGAAAGAAATCCGAGCGATAGGTGCACACGAAACTCAGGGCGCGCTACATTGAAAGCCGTCTGTACTGCACCACTCGTCATGCTGAGTGAGAGAGTGAAAGCCCGCGGACGGGGCGGGGCGGGGCGGGGCGGGGCGGGGCGGGAGCGCCTAGCAGCACCTTTCAGCCAGAAACGTGACAGCCGGCGAGATTGAACGGAAGTGCAATTATCAGCTGGGTACGGGTGCAGCGTAAGGTAGGTACACCATCGCCCAGCTCCATCAAGCCGAGGCGGAGTCAAAACTGTCTGTCTGTCTGTCTGTCTGTCTGTCTGTCTGTCTGTCTGTCTGTCCGACCAGCAGGTGTGTGCGTCAGGCCACGAGTGACGGCGCCAAGAGTTGGTACCTGCGGTACTCGCGGTGTCACTGCACGGTATCTCGACACTGTGAAAAGTTGTCGTACGCGGTACAGGAATTATTTTTTTCCATGGAAGATGTCGCGTAATCAATTACAATTCAAGACTATAAATGTCCAAGCACTGCGCATCGCCATAAAATCGACTGACGCCTAAGAGTGAGAGGTCGTACAGGGTGTACCACATTCACCCGTAAGGCACCATGGCGCCTGAAGTCCTGGCACACTCACTCACACACACAAGTTTATGAGCGTTTCCCAAAGACTTTTTTGCCCTCTGATTCAGTGACATTGTGACAGTGACTTCTGAACGTTTTGTGTACAATGTTGTCGACGACAAAGAACAAATTTGTTCGTAGTTATTGGTCACAATTTTTTTTTTTTATGGACATAATAGTGGACTGTTTGGCAGCAATAATTATGCAGACAGTCTGGAGGTATTTTTAAACGTTACCAACAATAGGCAAGTTAAAATTGCGTCCAATCGTACACGAAATTTGTCCATAACTGTGGACAAATTGTCCATATGTAGGCAAATTTGTTACCAGCTCTAGTCATGCGCCCAACATTGTTAGTAGAAAAGTCTGTAGTCCTTTAGTGTGCGCGCGCGCGCGCGAGAACAGGGGTAAGAAGAAGAAGAGAAGGAAAAACACCAGCAAACGGGTTCTGTTTCAGCGGGGCGGGGCGGGGCGGGGCGGGGCGGGGCGGGGCGCGGCGTGCTCCGGAGGAGGTCACGGTACAGGGTCAGACCGCCGGCAGGTACCCAGCGCTGCCAACGTACAGGGCCGCAGAGGCAGCTCTGGGTAGAGATGCGGTCACTTTATGCGATCACATGTTTGAAAATCGTTCAAACTTACAAACTTAATATAGCTTTTTGATGTTGAGGGACCATGGCACTAGAAAAACAAAGGTAGGACTAGAAGGGTTTTAATCGAGGGGTACCTCACCTTCTCCAATCAGTGTACACCCTAAGCTCCAATCATTTTCAAACCACTATCCAGTCACATAATTTTTCGACAAAAATCTATTTTCAGCACCTCAAAATTGCAAAATATCGATTTGGTGGACAAAAAAAAAGCTTTCTTTAAAGTTTAGACAAATTTTCCTTCCAATCACAATACAACCCTCTAATCAGTGTACACCCATTTAAAGAGTGAGGTATACCCCTCGGTTTTAATGCATTAAAAATTAGCACCCCTGCCAAGGCGTTAAAACTGCATTAAAAGAACTGCCCAAAGGTGTTAAATATTAATGCCTTTGGACGATTTTGTGCCTTTGCATGAGCATTAAAATTTCACGCGCCTAGAAAGGCATTAATTCCTACCTTTGTTTTTCCAGTGCGTACAATGCATTTCCACGACTCATAGTGAAGCTTTTTTCGGGGCATGTTTTTCCCGCATTATGAACGCATATTTTATCAGTAATCCACGGAAATCTGATAAAAAAAATATCGGATATATCCGTCGTTTTGTGCTTCAGACTGAGATAGTGATATCTATTCAGAGTATTAATTTTGACACCCTTACCCTGAACCGAGGTGGATTGAGGGCGGGGGCGCAGGGGCCGGCAGAGGGGCCGAGGGGGGCAGGTCACGGGCCGGGCTGGTAGCACGGCCCCGCACTCTAAAAGTCTACGGACTTTTTCTGTAGATTTTTTTTGTCCACAGTTTTAGTAACAAGTCTATAGTTACCAATAAGCTGATCCAGAATTTTGTGAACAGTTATAGACAAAGTTGTTCATAGCTGTCAACAAAATTATTGTCCTATGGACTTTTTTGCGGACAGATTAGACGCAATTTTGCAGACAAGCTGTCCATATTTCTGTGCGTTACTAAATTTATGGGCAAATTTTCTTTCCGTCCAACTGTACACAATTTCTCCAACATTATGGACAAGTTGTCGTAATTGTCAACAGATTTGTCACCAGTTTGGAAACGTTCAATTATGTTTCCAATGTGTCCACAAAAAAAGTCCATAGCTATTTAGTGCGCGCAGCAACACCGTAGCGCCCTAGAGCCGCGACCGCCCACAACGCCCTTTATTCCACAGCCTTTCAAAGTCCCCACAACACCCCGCCTGTTCTGCAAATGAGGGAGTACAATATGGGGGAGGCGCGGGGCGGGGCGCGTGTTGAACAACTTAAAGGCACCATCACGACGCTGCCCGCTAAACGGGGAGACCCAAGTCGCGTCGGCATAGAGAGAGAGAGAGAGGGGGGGGGGGAGAGGGAGGGAGAGAGGGAGAGAGAGAGAGAGAGAGAGAGAGAGAGAGAGAGAGAGAGAGAGAGAGAGAGAGAGAGAGAGAGAGAGAGAGAGGGTGGCGTCGCCGTGACGGCCGCAACGCCTCCCACCTGCGGGTGCGATGGGCTGCCTACCTCACAGGCGCTGACCAGGGCGGCGGCGGAGCGCTCTCCTCGCCCTGTCTCACTCGCACTCACCGGATGTGCCGTACAGGTGCGAGAGAGACAGAGCGAGGAGAGCGCTCACCTGTCTGTCTACGGTCGCCAGGAAGCGCCAGCACCAGAGGGGTCCACCACTGGTAATCTTGTGTACACTGCGAGGGGGCCTCAACTCACCCAAAATTTGTACACATGATTTCAAGATTTCACATAATTTCACATGATTACACCTCTTATAATTGAAAGAAATAATTCGTAAAGTAAATACAAGCGTATTTTGAGCTTTATGAGCCCAAACTACGCACTCAAATCAATTTTTTTCGGCAATAGATCCACATTTTTTGACAATGATTTCGAAGATATCAGCGATTGTGTACACATGATTTCAGGAGTTGAGGCCCCCTCGGTACACTGTGTCCGATTGATTATTACTGGTTATCGCGTATATCGTATCAAAAATTCTTCTTTTCTTCTCCTCTTTTCATACTACTTTGGTTTTTTTCTCAGAAAAACGTCCAAACAATTAGATAAATTTAATTATTTTGTTTCGAAAATATTTATTCAGAAAACTGATGGTAATCACTTGCAATCGGTAATCGTGTGCGTGTACGACGCTAGTGAACCGAATGATGGACCCCTGAGGCGGGGGTGCAGCCCTGCACAGAGAGGACCCTGCCGGGAGAGGGAGGCGAGAGGGGGAGATAGACTGAGTGAGAGAGAGAGAGAGAGAGAGAGAGAGAGAGAGAGAGAGAGAGAGAGAGCGAGGGAGAGTGAGCTAGAGCGAGAGGGGGTGGGTAGAGAGGAGGGTGCGGGCCCCGCGCCGCGCGAGGCTGGCTCAGTCACTGCCGGTCCTTCCCCGCGGTAGGTTCCCGGCCCCGCCGCAGCGCAGCGCCGCGAGCCTGAGGACGCGCCGGCCGGCACCGGAGCCGGAACACAAACCGGATACAACGAAACCGAGAGCCGGAAGTGGTCGCGCGGCCAGTCTGTGCGACGGCATTCCCAGCCGGCGACTTCCGCGAGGCGCGCCTTCACGTCGCCGCTGTAGAGGAAGTTAAGTTTTGACCACCGCTCGGATAATATTTCCAGGTGAGCCGTCTCAAGGGGAAGATTAAACGGTAGAATTCAAACGGAAGAGGCAACGTTTTAAAAATCTCTCTCCCACTCCGAAAAGAGTTGCTGCTGTTCCTGTTTAATAAACTGTGACAAGCCGCGGTCTGTGCTCTAAAACTAAAAAAAAACTACGCATAAAGAGGAAACATAACCAAGGTGGATTCCCCGCCACTTTATGGTCGCTTCTACCGCTGGGTTCATCCGGGGGAAAGTTCATAAAACAAAAGTATTCGCCTCTGGGCAGCACTACAACCCCGACGTGGGGCGCCGCCCCCTCATTTTCCGAGTGGTTTCAAAGAAAGGAAGCGCAAGGGCGTTTGCTTATTCCCGCCATTTTCCTGGCAGGGCAGCGCCCCACCCCCACCCCTTAGCACCTAGCAGCGCCCCTGCCGTGTGATCTCACCCGACAACTCGCGTTCCCCTATGTGTGCGTACAAGGCTTGACGAACTCCGAAATGTACTCCGGTTGTTCACCCGCGTTCTCCGCATAAGTACTCCGGCTGCGCTCCGGTGTATTCCAGCTACTTCGCAAACCCCAGCTTAAAACACGTACTCCGAGTGTACTCCCGATCCTGATGCACTTGGATACCCAAGTGTGTGAATGTCGAACACTTGTAGGTGTGCGAGTATTCATTCGTGCACTTGGCCACTTAAACGTCTGAATTTTCGTAGGATATTCATACGTTTGAGTGGCCAAGTGTACGAATGAATCCTCGCACACCTACAAGTGTGCGACATTCGTACACTTGGATTTCCAGAGTGGGCGGTCAGCTCGCGCATTTACACTTATTTTGTCTTTCTTGTTTTTCGGAGTTTTTCTTGAATTTCTGATAAGAATTTTGATGAATTGCCTAGTATTTTCGCGTATTTTCTTGTAAAAAATAATAGAGAAAAAAGAGTCGCGACCGAAAAGTTGCTAATTTTCATAGCGATGGCAGTCATTCGAGTACGATATAAAAAATCATTTCTCTACATCTTTGTCGTACAGTTTTTTGGCAGTAACGGCTACAGAAGTTCGGAAAACGTGACGATTTTAGTCAGTTACCTACGATTTGTGACGTAACTGCACGATCAACAAGTAGATTGTAAGCGCATCAAACGCGTTTGATACAAAAAGAAAAACCTCGTTCTTTACCTCTTTACCCTTTACGTTAATAATGTTAGCTTTCAACTAGAAATGGTAAGTCAACAGCAGGATAGTGAGTCCATAACACACACATTGTTGTCAGCCACGTTCAAACCTTTCGCGGCATTTGTTTTCTTTTTGAGACAAACTTTTATAATGACTACAGGATATCTCAATAGATGGCGTTGTTACTCGCGCATGCGTACAACCCATATCGGTGGTGTTGACATTGATACTCTCAATGTTGATAAACACAAATGAATGTAATGTTTACTTTTTAATTAGAAACTGCAGAATGTTGAAAATTGTTGATACGTTTTGTGATAACTTTATTTGGCAAATAGTGTAATTTGGTTGTGTGTTCATTCGTAATTAAGTCGTAATGGGTACGGTATAAAAGTGGTCCCGCGGCGAGCGGTCGAACGTCTCTGTTCGAAATTTAGATTCATAATTTCTTAAAATTTTGATTAGTAACTCGAAAAAAACCTCTATTATTGACTCATTACTGGGTAAAAAGCTACAATTTGCTTGCAGAGACATAGCTGTAGGTATTACCATTTCTTCGCTGAAAATGGGGTCTAACTTACACCGCACTGAGCACAATACTCGTTCTTTCACCTCTAGGTTAAGAGAGATGTGGAAAAGGTAAAGAACGAGTAAAAACGGTCATTGACTGTCATTGACGACCGAAGTCGCACATTAGCGACCTTACAAGTTGTAAATTTACGACTAATTGCGTAAAATTACGAATAAATTTGTACCTGTTTGACATGCTGCGCCAGAAATTTACGACCGGTGTTAAATTTAGGATCAAAGTCGTAAATTTACGACTCCCTTCGTTTTTAAACAAACTCTATCGCTGTAAAAATTAGCAATCAGATCGTCGTTTAGGCACGACAGTCGTGACTAGGACTACTAACTGTTGGTTCAAAACGACATTATTGTTCTCGAAAATGTCGTCAATTTACAACTATTCTTAAACAGTGTTGCTGTATGAGTTATTGTCCTCAGGTTTTTCTGACATTGCGGGCGAACATAAGACGACCCCCCACACACACACACACAAACGGCGATGAGAGAGGGATGCAGGAGCCATGCAGGAAAATACACCGTAGAAAATATACACATTTATTGTAATAATGACTAAACTGCTAATGCATATCAAAAGTGATTCGGTCTGGTGAGATGAGCCAGAGACGCCTTTAAGCACGTGACGTGAGGTGACGTGACGTGTGCCCAAGCCTGCCTGGCTGCAGCTCGGCTCCGGTGTTGGCCACTCGCACATGGCTTCTACGGAGCGTTGCGACGCGGCAGTGCAGCGCGCGGACCTCACTGCAGCCCGGCGCGGCCGCTAGGGCTCCTCGCCCTCCACAGGGTCACACTCGTCGCACAGCACCCGCACCCCCGGCAGCGCGGCCCGCACCGCCGCGCGCTGCCCCCTGCAGCCCGTGGCTATGTGTCTGTAGAGCCCCCTCCGCAGCAGGAGCCTCCTGAGCGCGCGCAGCCCGCACCGCCCCAGCAGGGAGTGCAGGTCGCTGCAGCTGTATGGCCACTCCCGCTCCCCCGGCTCGCCCACCACCAGCTCCAGCTCCTCCAGCGTGCCGCCGTGGGCCCGCAGCAGGGACTGCAGGGTGGCGCGGGGGAGGCGCAACACGCGGAGCCACCGCAGGCCGCTGTGTCCCGGCGGCAGCGCGCCCAGCTCGGGGGGCGCAGCGTCCAGGGCGCCATCACAAAACAGCTGCAGCCTCCGCAGCCGCGGCATGGCGAGCACGGCGCGCAGGTGGGGCTCGCAGGGGTGAACCACCTCCAGCCACTCCACCGTGGGGGCGGCGCGCTGCAGCAGCTCCAGGCTCCAGGCGGGGTCACCGGGGCACCACACCTTCACCAGCCGCACCACCTGCAGCAGGACACAGAGTCACTCGGGGCGAGCGCACAGCGGGACAAGAACAGGGTTGCCGCACAATCAGAAACATCAGAAATGTTGATTTGTCTGACATTTTCCACACCACTTCCAGACAAAAATGGCGGTTTTCCTGACGTAGTTTTCCCGCCATCTGAGAAGAGGACGCAGCGCTGCGCCGAGTCGCTCGCGGCCGTAAAGAAAAACTGCAGCCCTGAGCACATTCTTCCTGACACTTTCAATTCAATTTCCCGAGATGTTTTTTTCAAATCCTCATATTTTCCTGAATTTCCTGACTTGTGGCAACCCTGAAGAACTGCTCGCGCGCTGCTGTCGGTCCAACAAGAAGAGGATCACGATATCACAATGTGGCAACTGCTACACAGTGCTGGTGAGTGAGCAACAATAAGGAGGACAATTGAAAGAAAAGAGAGACGGAAAGGAATGAGGCAGAAAAAGAGAAGAATGAAAACGGGAGAAAAGGGAAGACGGAAGAAGAGGCGCGAATACATCCGGTGAGCGAGAGGAGTACAAAGATACAAAGTCGAAAGCTCTTTAAAACTTAAGTTACACTGTGAAAAATATTCGTAAGGGTAGGGAAAATTCTTCATGATAAAAGTCGTTAAGTTACAACTTATAGTTGTATTGTTACGATTTGCTTTTACACAATGTGTCGACTTAGTTTTTTATGTTTCACCGGTAAGAATTGTCGTCGTAAATTTACGACTGCGCTCGTAAATTCCCAACTCTGCGTATCGTGATCAAAAATTATGAAAAATGTCGTTAATTGACAAATATTTTATTCGCAGTGTTATGAATAAAAATTTCACGCATGACACTTGTGGCCACAAAAAACTGACGAGTCAAAGCATTAAATCTGGGTTACATGATCTGAGGACTGACTCTGAGGTTGGCGGTTTTGTCACAAGCCACGCCCACTTTCCAAGAAAACTCGAAAGGCGGGCAAAATCCCAGTGATGTTTCTGGTGCAGTTTTTTTTGCAAGGAATCCGAATATGAGACGGCCAGAATTTTATCTGGTGAGGAACTTGAGATATTTAGCGAAATAGGGCCATTTTCGGTTATTTTAGGAGAATTTAAATTTTTAGCACACACTTAAACTCAAAAGGGGCAAAATCCAGGTATGGTTCTGGTGCAGTTTTTTGCAAGGAATCCGAATATGAGGCCGCCAGAATTTTATCTGGTGAGGAACTTCGGATTTTCCGTGAAATTCGGCCATTTACGTGAAATTTGACCTTTTTATTGGACGTTTTTCGCCGGTTGTGACCTTGAATGATGCCTGAGAATTTTAGTTCGCGAAGGATACATCTTAAAACAACGAAATCTACCATTTCCACTCATAAAATATTTTTTTCGCGTTTTTGCCCATTTCGTTACACTGTGGGGCGGCGGCGCGGCGGGAGCATATCGGTGCCGCTCCGATTTCCTGTCAGTCTGAACAGAGCTATACGTTTCTATGTCTACGCGAAGCGAGCGATCGAACACGCTCATCCACCCTTCCTACTAATACTTTAGACTTTCAACGTTTTTCTGACTACGTTTGACTCTGGTCACGCTCACTTTACGACGCTTTACGCTAACCACGCTAACTTTACTTCAGTACACGCTGCTAATACTACGTATCATCTGCTAAAAAGTTCTATAATGAAGATGTGACGCAACTACTCTAATCATTAGTGTGTAATAAGAATCCCTTGATATGCTTTACACGGAAAAAAATGATTAGTAGAGCGAACCAACGTTTTAGTTGGTTTTGCCCTTACTAACACTTTTTTGTTGTGATAACCAAAACTCGGTTGTGCGAACGCATGTTAGGATTGTCACAGCGAAAATGTAGTTGACACAACGAACGGTGCGTTGGCACAACGAAGCGGTTCGTTGGTTCGGCAAAAATGGACCAAAGCGTTATTCCGTCAGACCAACGAACCGGAACGAACCGCTTCGCTGTGCCAACGCACCTTTCGTTGTGTCAACTACGTTTTCGCTGTGAAAATCCAAACATGCGTTCCCACAACCGAGTTTTGGTTATCACAACAAAAAAGTGTTAGAAAGGGCAAAACCAACTAAAACGTTAGTTCGCTCTACTAATCATTTTTTTCCGTGTAGCTTCAGCAATCCGGTGTTCCTCACCCCGGCAATTCAACAGCAATCCGACGGCAATATTCAAAAAACTACCATCAAAGTCATGTTTTTTGTCTACATACAGGAGCTGTGTAAAGCATTTTGCCTACATACTATGCGAAAGAATCCCAAACTCCACCCAAGCAATCCGACAATCTCGGCAATCCGGTGTTCCTCCGAAATGAAGAGTGGACGTCCCCTCGACATAAAGCAGGTGAAGAACGAGCAACTAGATTTTGGGTGCCAGTCTTTGGGGGCTGGGCACCCCCTGGACGGTGCGACGGACGTGGGAACACTTTTGTCCTGTCTATCAAGAAGGTGCGTTTCACTGCTTCGACTTAAGGGACGTTTCCACAACACTTTATTGGTCCATCTCTCATCGAAATCTCAAGTTTCTAGCTCAATGACAAAAGTTATGCGCGGGGCAAAAACTACTTTTGATGCGCGGGGCAAAAACTACTTTTGATGAACGGGGCATATCGAGTGGTACCCTACCTTCTCTACTCAGTCTACACCCTGCGTTACAATCATTTCCCAAACACTGTGCAGTTAGATATTTTGTTTTAGACAAAAATGTACATTAGCACCTTAAAATACAAAAATATCGACTTGGTTTGGTGCCAAAGTTAGGTCAACTTTTCCTCCCAATCTCAACAAAACCCTCCTATCAGTGTATACTCATTTAAAGAGTGAGGTCCCCTCGGTGTATTTACTGTATTCATGAATAAGCTCAGATATTTCAGTGAGAGACTGACAGAACTCCGTTCGTTTGTTGTTCAACCAAAAGCTCAATGCCCCCTGCCTTGAGCGCGTGGAGTACGTAGCTCAGGCTGGCAGCAGGGTTCTTCTGAGCAGTGTTCAGGGGAGTCATAACCATCAGTCTCTCTCCAGGTGGTCCAAGAGCAAACCCCCTACAGCAGAGCGCCTGCAGGCGCGAGCGTAGGCAACCCAACTGACTGTCGTGTCGATCTCCGGACACCCGGTGCACTAGATTAGATTACAGGAGTGGTGGGCTCCTCTTAACGGCCGACAAGAAGGCTGCTGTAGCCACAGCAAACCTCAGGTCACGGGATAATCTCCCAATCAAAGCAAAACGGAACACTGAAAAACCGGACGGAAAACTCCGCGTACAATAGGAGTGACTCTGACTCCCAAGAACGTGCCTTTCCTCTGGCCACAAGTCAGTGTTTATAACAAACAGTGTACGTGCGTGCACGAGGGGGCCACCGTGTTCAAACCCTCAACTGAGTGACGGACTCCTCGACGTGCAGCCCGCGGCCCGAGAGGCCGGTGGGGCCCCGGTGGCGCCCCGGCGGGCTGGTGCTGGACACTCACCCCCTGCACCTCCTGCAGCGCGGCTGCCTTCTCCTCCTCCATCTGGCCGGGGTCACTCTGGCTGAGGTCTTCCACATCCATCTCCCGCGGGGGCGGCGCCTCGGCAGGTGGGGGGTCCAGGGCTGCAGCGGGCGGGCGCGCAGCTGAAGGTGGGGGGTCCAGGGCTGCAGCGGGAGGGCGCGCAGCTGCAGGTGGGGGGCCATCTCCTGCAGGACCATCTGCTCCGCTCTGCACACACGCATTGCGCTCATATTAAAACGGCAATCAATCTCCAAATGCAATTGTTCAACACATATCTTATAGTTATGCTTTCTCCTTACATCTCTTCCCTTGTCCTTGCCCTAGGCCTTGCCTACCTGAGTGAGCGTAGCACTCCTAGCCAGCACGACCCAGAGGGCCTTGATCAGGGGGTCCTCGGTGTTGGCCAGGGTGCCGTTGAGTTGTCGGCCGCCGGCGCGCAGGGTGAGGTCCCAGGACGGCGCGGAGAGCAGCGTGAGGGCGTGCAGGACCTCCTCGCCCTGGCACTGCACGTCCTGGAGCAGCGCGGCCGCCTCCTGCAGCGCGCCCGCGGGCACCTGCTCCTTGAGCCTCCTCTCGGCGGCCCTGGGGCTGAGCACGGCGTGCTCGTCCAGGCAGCGGCGCGTGGCGGCGGCGCGGCAGTCCGAGCACCAGCCGCGGATGAGCCTGCGGGGGCAGAACACTTGCTCGAGTTACCCGCGGCACAGCCTCTGGACGAGCTAACTGCAGCATGAGTCGGTCGCTCACCGGAACTTGTCGAGCTCCTCCATCATCTCCAGTACTGCAAAGGTGTTGGGGAGAGACTCCGGGGTAACGCTGTAAGCCTGTGGACGAAAAGCGGCTAGATTACGAGTTTCCCTCTATCAAATGTAAACGGCGGTCTCGAAGCATCTGGTAGGACGAGCCCTGCATGGAATTACCCATAACGAGGCACTAAAATTATCAAAACACGATCCAATATCGTCGAAATTTGTATGTAACAAAGGCGAAACACCATGCAATACCATTCAACTATGAATTCGTGAAGCCCCCACTGATGATTAAAAGTCTTGTAATTCAGGCTGGACTCACCGTGCGACACGTCGGGCACTCCCTCCTTTCGCACCGCTGCAGGCACTGCAGGCACACCGTGTGCCCGCACGGCACGGTCTTGGGGACGCGAGCTGCCTGATTGAACGCCTCGTAGCATATTTTGCACTCCATGGCGACGGCGGGCACAACTACTGGCCACAGCGCGTAAAGTACAGCCGGGAACAGCTGAGGGCTCCTCTGTTCCGTGGATACGTTACGCGCGGCAGCCAGTCATCAGCTGGTCAGGAGCTCGGCCACTGAATCCTCTTCATCGGGGCGCTTCTCAGGGACCCGCGGCGCGCAGACCGGCCTGAAAGCAGAGGCTTAGTCAGACACTCGACGCTGGACGGACACTGTGGGGGAGGGTTCAAGGGCAGAGGAAACAAAAATGAGAATCAATTAGGAAGTATGTGGACAGAAAAAATACAGGAAGCCAAGTGAATCCCAGAAGACTTTGATCTTAAAAATGTATCTAGTACTTTTCCTCTCTAGAAAATCTACACTACATTAAATATTATAATTGGATTTCTTTTCATCTTTTTCTATTCATCTTTTAAATGTACTTGTTTCTGCACAGAGAATCTGCATCACGGATCACAGCACTATCACATTTAAACATGTTATTCTGTTAAATAATCCCAAAAGTTGGCTTTGGGAATAAAAAAGAGTCTTTTATGAACTATGAAGTCATGAATTCTAGTTACAATGAGAGTAAAGTGATAAATATTATCCTGGTGTAATGTGGGATGAAAAGAAGTACCTACATTAAAGAAAGCCGGGACCAATAATCGTTCTTCTTACCAAAATGAACAAAGTATGAAACTGAGATGAAGAACAAGTAATAAAAAAGAGCGACTTAGACACCATCTCATCAGCGGCATATCTGAAATTATTTGAACAAGAGGCGCACTCAAATAGCATTCACATAAAAACTATCACATCTGACAGAGTGAAGGGAATCTGAAAACATAGTAGGTTCACTTCGGTTGAGATGCTACACAATATTTATCACAAAATCATTTAAATAATTCAAATCGAAAGTATTTAGATATTTATTGAAGCAAGTAGATAATGTCATATCAGCTTTTTCAAATATGTTGATGTGGTTACATCCCTTAGCCGCCTTAAGGAACTGGAAATTCAGCAACATCTTCAAAACAAAAGTTTCATTTTATTCCAATGAAATACCTAAAATATCATATTGATTAGCAATGAAGAAAACCCTATTGAGAAGTAGCAAATAGATAGAAAACTGAACAGCATATGTTTTCAGAATGTTGTATACTACATTTGCTTCACATCTCTGCCTCAAGGACACTTTTACACTTACTTCTAAGAACATTTGGACACCAAAATTATGTGTTTGACAAGAGTGCAAGTATGATTAAAACCATCTCTTACCGAAAAACTTTCTTCCTCAATTATCAAGAGAAACTACTGGTATTAGCTCATTTCAATTCAATGAACATGATTTTGTATAAATAGAATGTTTTCCTATAACACACTTAAATCTGGTTTCGTTCATGAGCTTAACTGTTAATTTAGTTCCCAGCTTCCCACGGCAAAAACGCAAGAATAAATTTATTCAACCAGGATGCGGTATTTTGGTTGTGCTGTAGGAATTTAGAGTTTATCCTAAAAAGCACAATTTCAGTTTGTTACAAAAACAACACACAGAACATCTTATCTTCATTCCTTTCGGATGTATACAAGGTGTAGTACTATAAAGTCCGCTCCCAACAACAATTATTAATGGTTTCCGCTCAGTATCCCATTCCCACTTTAATGACAAACCTAAAATGGCTGGACAAAGTTATTGTTGGGCGACCAGAAGTTAAAGTAAGAAACATAAATTTCGCTCCCAGCGACAGGCAACTAATCGGACACGTCAACCGTTGGACTCTTCCCTCCTGTGGATTAGTGGGGAATATTTAGGCATGGGAGATTGGTTAGACAATGAAATGTTCAAGCAGTCCTGTGAGAGCCCTCATAAGAATTACCTGTCTCCTTTCACTTTCGTTCGATTCCAGTTGTAGTAAGTCTAACACGATCTCGCATCCACAGAAAACATATCAGTAGTGAAGAGTTCTGGATTAATTTATGAAAGTTCAACGAAAACCAAACGAAAACCATAACCTTCTTACAATCACCGACGGACAACAAGTGGGGACGAGGGAGAGAGAAGAGGTGCTCGCTTATTCACAGGTGCAGCTGCAGCGCTGCAGCATCTGTTTGCCGTGACCAACACAACACAATAAGTTTTAAATTTTTCCATTACCCAGAGAGGTTCATAAAAATGTAAAGATCAACAGTAATTCCATCGTTTGTATTCCTAAACGCTTAGGGAGTTGTTTTTTACGGTTATATCAATAGAAGTGTCCTTTAAAGTTTAGTTTTTATCCAGTTTTTGAAGTTTTCCTATTTTTAAGGCCAAGAAGCAATAGCGAAGAAACCAGACAATTTTTGAATTAATTTTGTTCAAATCATTGATAGACTGCATGTTATGTATTGACCATATTCATCACGTTAGTTTCACCATAATAGTATTTGGTTGAAAAAACTTTTAAAAAACTGTGAGTAAATTAACACTCTCAACACCCTTCGTCTATCTCATTGTTTTTTTTGTAGGAGACATTCAACATGAGACCACAGATCAAAGTTGCTAGAATTTTATTATGCTTAAAATGAAGGTACACAGCTGGCTTATTGGGGGTGTTAAGCAAACTGCACCTCCAAAAATTAAAACCTGGGTCTGTTTAACAATCACTTAAAAATTACATGACATGTTGTATTTACCTCTACTGTCTAGATCTTTAGCCAATCCCAGATAAAATGCAACAAGGTTGAAATGAATGTGTATGATGCAGTGTTCTTTATTGTGCTTGTTACAACATGATACTTCAACTTTTTTTCGTATTTACATTGCGACTAGACTCTTGTATAAGTAAAAGATATTCCTCTATTAATTTAAAAAGTTTAAACTGATTACTTTGTTTAAGTTTTAATTAAAGGGTTCTTTTGTTAACAAAAAACAAGTTTTAATTGTTACTGTCAAAACTACTATTTTTCTGTTTTGTTTATATTCAAAGAATTTCTTTCTCCATAAGTTTGTCCTGTTATGACAATATCCATATCTTAATTTGCCTTTTTGTTTTATTTATGTTGAAACAGAGAGTAACCAATCTATAATGACTATTCAATATTTTCCCGAGATTACAAGGACTTCTTCTTGACAGCCTCTTTCCAGTTGGTCTGAGGGAGGAATGGAGGGTACTCGAGAGTATGCCTTAAACGTATGCAGCAGAAAACAGAGCGCCTTAGGGTGTGCTCTCAGAGTACCGTACTGTTGTACTTGTACTGTTGCAATTTTTCAAATTCTAAAAATCTTTTAAAGGAAAAAAAATTAAAAAGAAAATAAAAAGAGGTAAAGAAAGAAAAAGAGAACAAAATCAGGAAAGTGATATTAACAGTAGAGACTCATTCTTCATTCTTTAATCACAAACACAGTTTGAGGAGTGTACATTTACTGAATGACTGATGTCAGAGACTGTTGCACATTGCTGATTGAAGGCTGCTTTGCTTTGCTTTGCTTTTGCAAGTATTTATTAGGGGAATTTGGTTTACAAATTGGGGCAGGGGAGCGAGTTCAAGTTTGTTACATCAAAGTAGCCATAAAAGTTTTTTTTTTTTTTTTTTTTTTTTTTTTTTTTTTTTTTTTAATAAATAAATTTTTGTCCCTACGACACTATAGAGGCACAGGGTCCAATGACTACTTTTCACCAAAAGTGCTCCGGGAGCCCTTAAACACAAACTACGGGATTTTGGTGCACGGGACGGTCCGTAATTTCAAGGTACGGGGAGGTCGTTACTTCTCATGGTATGGTCGTCCCGTGAACTTAATAACGGTTTAAAACCGGTTAACACCCTCTATAAACCCGACGGTGAAAGCTGCAACGCCGTAAGTTACAGCAAATATTCACCGTAATGTATAGTGAAACTACCGTAGTGTACAATGACAGTCACCGTAGTTTACGGGGAATATTCACTGTAACTTACGGTGATGAAGGTTTTACCGTAACCTATGGTGAAATTCACCGTAAGGTTTAGAGAGTGCAAATTACCGGGCCATCTTGTCAAAATTCCCGAAGTAACTTTTGACAGTGGAGCCCGTAACACTCACAATAAGAGTACACCCCGCTCATGCAGCTAAAACTACCCTCACATAGTTTCTTCTTCCTGACGACAAACATTAAAACGCAAGCATATTGAAAAGTAGCCTTTTCCAGCCTTGCCCCCTGTCGGTCGGACCTTAATACGCCCCTGCTCGGACGAGCATCCACTTCTTGTGGCGCCCGTCCGGTGGGCTGGGGCGAGGCGGGGGAACACCCCAGGTCCTGGGCGGGGCGGGGCCGCCACACCTCTGTGACCAGTGCCGGGCCGGGCCAGGGGCTGCCCTCAGGCCCCCGCGGACAATAGCCCCCCACGTCTGCACCTCTGGAGATTAAGCGGGGCTTGCCAGGGTGTTACACCGACCCCACCCCACCCCACCCCCGGGCCAGGGCGGGGCGGGGCGGGGCGGGGCGGGGTGCCCACCTAGATCAGCGCGAGTGGCACCCTCATGGTGGCACGCCCACAATAACTACTCTCACACGTAAGAGAGGGAGAAAGCCGTGATCGGATCGCACACGGAGAAACCGGCGTCTTGGTTTTCAAGGTGCCTCACAAATCCCGTGTATTTTCTTCATAGGAGCGTCTTGGTTTTTCCAAAACTGCTTGAAAACCATAGACGTCGTTTTCTCCGTGCATGTGGATAGAGTTGCAAATCTAGGAAATATTTCCTACACAAACCCTGCCTACTAGGCAACCTGACACACAGTGGTGCCCGAATGTCGCCTGGTAGGCAGGGTTTGTCTGGAAAAAGTTTCCTAGATTTGCAACTCTACATGCGGATGGCCGAGACGACGAAACGCAGAGGACAAAATGCCAACACATTTTGCAAAGGGATAATGAGAAAAGATAGAGAAAGGAGCCAGGAAGGAAATCACCGAGGGGGAAATTCACTCCCGTAATACACTGTACACCTGAATCCATGTATTACGTGGTAATACACGTAATGTAAAACACGTACCGAAAAACACAAAAATATGCCCTAGTCTTGTGTGTAATACCGCCGACAGCGGTCCGCTGTAATACCTTGTAATACCCAGTGGTGTGTACAGGATTTTCCGATGTAAATTCCCCCTCGGAGGTCTCACTGGGATCCCCTGGGTGCGAATATACGCTTGTTTGGGCGTGCAGAGGTCCCGGAACCTAGCCAAGCAGGGCTCGCGGCGGGGCGGGGTGGGGTGGGGTGGGGTGGGCCGCAGGTTGGCCGAGTCCGCACATTCCGAGGGGCTGAGTTGGCCCCCTGATGCTGGCTAAGGCGTGCCCCGCCCCGCCCCGCCCCGCCCCGCCCCGCCCCGCCCCGCCCCGCCCCGCCCCGCCCCGCCCCGGACCCGGAAGGCCTTTTGGATGCCAGAGGTCACAGCTCACTCAGCTTGGCACGGGGGAGACAGTCGCCGTGAGCCTGGGGTCCGGGGAGCTAGGCGCGGGGCGGGGCGGGGCGGGGCGGGGCGGGGGCCAGCAGCTCGGCTCGGCAAGCACTTCGGTCTGCTCTGTAGGACCTCGATGTAAAACATGATGAGCAGCAGAAAGTCATCCTATTGGCCTCGGCTTGAGCCAGGGCCGCACAGCGAACCATATGGTCGATACGGCCAAATCAGGGTGGTGGTAAGAAACACGATCTACCCCCTGCAACAGACAAAATTTGAGTACCCCCTTTTTTTGACTAATTATGGTCGATTCAATCAAAACTAAGTCTAACGAACTGAATTGTTTTGTCAGAGTGATCAAAATTTTGTTCACGGATCTGCAATTTGGTCGGTTTCGAAATCAGTTCCCCGACTAAACGCTTTTCTGGGTGTGGGGCACGGCGCGGCCCGGCGAGGACCCGAGAAAAATTCTTTGAAAACTTCAAGGTATAATTCCTCAATATATAGGCAAGAATTCTCTAATTAAAAATCAAAGTGTCACGGAGCGTACTCAAAACAAATTACGTCAAACGAAGGAAAAGTACACTACTTCGGACAGTTTTTAAAATGTAATAATTCAAAATGCAGTAAAAGAACAAATAATGATGTTCATTGTGTGGTTTGATTGAAAATATTGTGTTTATAGATAGATAAAAATTGGTAACTTGTTATCGACAGTGACTTGAAAGGAGAAGCGGCATGACTTTTTAAGTCGTTACTAGTAATTTTTAAGTAATTATTTGGATTTGGCACAGAAAAGCTTTCTTCGCTTCATTACAGTTTAGTGCATGCTTACTCCCGATAGCCACGAAAAATAAAACAAGTTAGAGAAGCATCACTAAAGTACTGCTAAATTGTGCTCGTTCTTTACCTATTAGTTTTTTTCATTGTTTGGTATCTTTTGTATCCCTGATTGATTTATATACTTTGTCTGTATTCAGGCCTCGGTCCTCCGCAGAGCTGCCTGCTGTCGTAAACATTATGATGACATATCATTAAAATGCGGGACTGAAGGAGTCATCACTCTGCAAGGCAAGGCCGGAGCTGGGCCTCCGCGGTGTAGGCAAGTCAGTGGACACGGCTGCCCGGAACGATCTCGGCGCGAGCACTCCTCGCTCCGTCTCTCTCGCACTCGTGAGGCACGCCGTGTAGGTGCGAGGGAGACAGAGCGCCTGGGGGGCAGGCAGCGCCGGCACGCACCCGTGTCTGCCGGGCCGGCCCGCCCGCACGGCGTCCGGCGCTCCCACAGCAGAAAAATGAAAAGTATCACAATCGTATGCCGCACACTGTAAAAATTGTATGTTGCCTGTTCACGGAAAAGTACCCGGACGGACTAGAAACATCAACATCCGTACTATAGTTTCGTCAGTACCTTTGTGCCGAAAGGTACAGAGATTTTACGAGCACACTGAAATTTTATGCATTATTTCGTAGATATCATAAGTAATATTTCTTACACATTTATGCACGATTTCTTACATATTATGTAAAAAATTATGCATAAGATGACCACGTGCATAGACCCACATAAGCTACATGTACAAAAAATGCATAAAATTTCAGTGTATACATACGGGCGTTTTTCAATTTAAAAACTTTGGGCAATGCAGGATAAGTGTATCGGATCTGAAGCGAACAATATACGGGCAATCTCTGTCCCTTTCCGCACAAAGGTCCTGAAAAAGCACGGAGGCTGCCTATAATCAATTGACCACATTTTTTTTGCAGCACTGGAAAAGCAAAGGTACTATATAGCACCCTTTTTGGGGTGCTATTGAATTTTTTGGGGTGTTACTGCATTAATGCCTTTGTGAAGGCACGATTAGGGCTAAACAAAGCACCTTTGGGAGGCGATAGCGCCTTTCTAAAGGCACTATTTCACTAACGCCTTTAAAAGGCATTAGATAGCACCTTCGTTCTTCCAGTGAGTGCATGGCAAAAAACATGCCTAATTTTTAGAGGAAAAAAGGGGAAAAATTTGAGCCGCGCTGAGCCGCGGTAAAAGGAATAAATAATTCTGACGCACGACGGTCGTCGTTCCCATGTTTTAACGGTGAGCGGCGCCGACTTTGACGAGGGGATAAAACGGGCGGCAGCGAAAGGCCACATAGAGCAGGCGCCCCCAGAGCCAGCACCCCGCCCCGCCCCGCCCCGCCCCGCCCCGCCCCGCCCCGCCCCGCCCCGCCAGCTTCTGACATTCTGGAGGGATGGCGGGACGAGCGCGACGTCTTGTCTCGAGGACCGCAACAGTTTTTCACGTCCCCTCGATAAATCAAGTCTGACGAGGGGACGGAGAGAGAGAGAGAGAGAGAGAGAGAGAGAGAGAGAGAGAGAGAGAGAGAGAGAGAGAGAGAGAGAGAGAGAGAGATTGGGGAGGGAGGGAGAGACCTCGATGACGGCCACGCTAAGGGCGGCTGGGCGCGGAGTGGGGCGGCTGCACAGTGCACAGGTAACCACGCCGCCGGTCGGTCCGTGCAAATGGAAAATAAAAGAGTCTCGGAGAGTCCCTGTGCAGCGGCCCAAGCCCCCTGGGGGGAGGGGGAGGGAGGAGAGCGTTTTTCTCTCTCTTTTTTTTTTTTTTTTCCGCTCTCTGTTTTCCCCCTTCTTCTGCTTCGCATGCCAAAGTATCGGTAGGGCTCGATCCCGCTGGCGCGCGGTGACCGTGCGGTGTGCGGTGCCCGGGGGTCTCCCTCTCGCTCGATTTCTCTCTCTCTCTCTCTCTCTCTCTCTCCTCTCTCTCTCTCTCTCGCTGGCTCTCCCTCTCTCTCTTCTCTCTCTCTCTCTCTCTCTCTCTCTCGCTCTCTCTCTCTCTCTCTCGCTGGCTCTCTCTCTCTCTCTCTCTCTCTCTCTCTCTCTCTCTCTCTCTCTCTCGTCCCTTTCATCCTGGGTCCACTAGAGCGCACTTTTGCATACGAGGAGCTGTGTGCGATCCCAAGCGACTCGGATAACAAAACAGGGGGAAAAGGAGAGAGAGAGAGATTTGGGGGGGGGGGGGGGGGGTTCTTGCACACCGTTCATATACATTTACGCGAAAACAGAAAAAATGACATCTGTTTTCATAGTTCTAAAGTGTCTAACGTTAACTCCTGAAATCAAGAATGAGATATTGCTCCTAATCAAATAACTAATTCTTGAATCAAACAAACATCTACGAGCAGAAGGCTTACATGGATGTAAGGATGTATCTGGATAAATGTGGAACGAGACAAACTTGTCATTATCAAAGACAAGCAATGTGTCAGAAATCGTAAGACTTCCCAAGGCATTTGGTTCAATCTATTCAAGTGCTCGTCAGTGACAACATTTACTATGTCAATGAAATAGTTGCAGTTTGACAAATCATTTGTCAAATTCAAATGACAATAAATTCCTTGGTAAATTTTTGGTCATAGGCTGTCAAAAGATTTGTAGATATTAGTACACAACTCATTTGTTACACAATATATTTGCCAAATAAAATGGAAAAAGAAAAGAAGAAAAAAGACTACAGTGTCGGCAACGACAAGGAGGTGTCCCAAGAAGCTGTAAATTATTAAACGAGAAAAGAAAAACTAAATGACAAAATTTAAAATCCAAATGAGGCAAAATAATTCCACCTGAGCGGGAAAATGAAAGAGAAGAAATGAAATTAAAAGATCCAACACCAACATGCTCTCCTCCTTAGGACCCTCCAGGGCTGCACCACGTTCCGTGCTGACATAATGGGTGGCTGTGCATCTTCACAAATAGTCAAATTACGCCTTTAAAATTGGCCGTCTAATTTATGGGCTGACACTAATGCAAACGCGCAGCTGCGCTATCTACAGGCTTGCCCCGCCCCGCCCCGACACTGGCATAAATTTGTGATGGCTTATCTGGACCACCGTGAGTGGAAAGGGAAGGGGGACTACGACATTCATCACTTGAAGCGGCGGAAGAAAAAAAAAGAAAAAAAAAGAACTACGTGATGGGGAACACATCGGAGACACGACGGTCGACGGTGTGCGGTTTCGACCAACGGGATGTGGACGGTGTTCCCAGTAACTCCCGAGACTGAATCACCCGCCGTTCCCCCCCCCCCTCCGCCCCCTTTGCTCTTTACTCCCCACAAGGGGGGCAGGGCCGTCATCTCTCTGCTGGATGAGGTGGAGGGAGGGGGGAGAGAGAGAAGGGTGGTGGTGGACAACAACGAGAAGAAATCTCTAAAGAGGAGAGGTTTTTGAAACAGCGGCGGGGAACTGGGGCAGGGGAGATCCAAGGCGTACAGGCGGCTGGCAGCAGACTACACTGTTCAAAACCTTGCTCACAATCTTTGCAAAGAAATTGGATGTTTCGCATTGCGAAGAAAATTTTCGTCTTACAAAGAAAATGGTTCGCAACGATTCGCAAGCTTGCGAAATTTTGACGCCTTGTTGACTGGTTCTTCGTAAGTTATTGCGCGGAGAAATTCGTCGCAATTGCGAAGCAGCCAAATACTTCGCAACTGACGAACTATTTAGTTTGAAATTTAAACTTTTTTTTTGCAAAGGTTTTAGCAGTGTACCCTGCACGCGGAAAAAGAGTTATTCGTCCTATGGAAACACTCCTCGAGGCACATGTTAATCATGCATTCTCTGGAGAAAACGTTTCTTGATGCATTCCTCTCCATGCAAAAGGATAGGGGCATCACAGAGAGAATACAGCAAGAAACGTGACACAAGTACACTGGAAAAACAAAGGTAGGACAAGAAGGGTTTTAATGCCTTTACCAAGGTATTAAAAATTAGCACCCCTGCAAAGGCATTAAAAGTGCCCAAAGGTGTTAAATTTTAATGCCTTTAGACAATTTCGTGCCTTTGCAAAGGCATTAAAATTTAACACCCCTAGAAAGGCATTAAGCCCTACCTTTGTTTTTCCAGTGGGCGCGTCGGGAAAACAAACCACTGTAAGGAGACAGTAGCATAACTACTACCCCGATGGTACTTGCACGAGGGTCGTGTTCTCCTTTCACACGCTCCCACGTTGTTCGGAGGGGTCCTGGCACCAGCACCAGATGCCATCCCCCCCTCCCCCCCCCCTCTCTCTCTCTCTCTCTCTCTCTCTCTCTCTCTCTCTCTCTCTCTCTCTCTCTCTCTCTCTCTCTCCTCCTTTCCGGAGAAGTCGAGTTGGCGCTGCTCAACATCAATCTGATTTTTGTCTGATGAGCTCTTCGCCGAGATTCCAGTTTATGTCGCCATGGCGACAGTAGAAAGCCTCAGGGTGGCAAAAAGCTAACGCGAATTTATACGATAGGGGGGGGGGGGGTAAGCGAGTTTTCTCTAAGACCGTCGGGGGGATTGAAATTGCCGCGCAGGCTTGGCGACCGCGCGGGGAACACGTGTCAGGTGAAATATTAATAATTTCTATGCCAGGGTGACCGACACCCCCGGACACCCCTCGCAAGCGGGACAGGAGGGTAGCATTACTCACCGATCCGCAAGTTCGCCATGATTGAGAACATTAGGTAGACACCGGAGTGAGGCGAGGCTGGGCGGGGGAGGGGGGAGCGCTGTTGAGATGCGGACGCGGGGCGAAAACACACGGCGGGGGAGGAGAGCGGGGCTTTAAAATACGGCTTTTACGAAAGGGAGAGGGCACGAGCAGGCAGAGGGAGAGAGAGGGGGGCGGGGGGGGGGGTTAAGAGATCGAGAGAGAGAGAGAGGGAGGAAGGTTAGGAGCACGCGAAGAAAGAGGGCGGGCAGCACGAAATCACTCTGACCCTGCCCTGCTTTGCCCCCGGCGAGATGGCTCGGATTTCAGCTACGAAATAATGTCCACTCCATTGCCGTCCCAATAGAGGCTCGGCGGCGCCCCGGTCCCACCGTCAGACACAAGGAGGAGGAGGAGGAGGAGGAGGCGGAGGAGGAGGAGGAGGAGGAGGAGGAGGAGGAGGAGGAGGAGGAGGCGGGGGAGGAGGAGAGGGAGGGGGAGGAGGAGGAAGAGGAGGAAGAGGAGAAGGAGGAAGAGGAGGAGGAGGAGGAAGAGGAGGAGGAAGAGGAGGAGGAGGAGGAGGAGGAGGAGGAGGAGAAGGAGGAGGAGGAGGAGGAGGAGGAGGAGGGGGAGGAGGAGGAGGGGGAGGAGAAGGAGGAGGAGGAGGAGGAGGAGGAGGAGGGGGAGGAGGAGGGGGAGGAGGAGGGGGAGGAGGAGGGGGAGGAGGAGGGGGAGGAGGAGGGGGAGGAGGAGGGGGAGGAGGAGGGGGGAGGGGGGAGAGGAGGAGCAGGAGGAGTAGGAGGGGGAGGAGGAGGGGGAGTGGGAGAAAAGCAAGTGGCGGGACAGGCGCGGGCGTGCTGTCCCCAATAAAACTTTGTGACGGCCTTGTTATTTTTCGCGATTGACAATCTGCCAGTGCGGCGGGGCGGGGCGCGGCGGGGCGGGGGCGGGAGGGGTGCCTGCTCGCTCGTTTTAAAGAGGAGGAGAAGGCTCTGATTATGAAGCTGCCGGAGCCGCCGGGGCCGCCCCGCTGGGGGCGCCCGTCATTTCCCATCTCCCCTATGGCTCCGTCCAGCGGGTGGCGGGGTGGGGTGGGGCGGGGCGGGGCGGGGCGGGTAAGACGAGAGGCACAGGCAGCACCCTGCTGCCTGCAGTCATCAATTATTCTGCGCCCCGCCCCGCCCCGCCCCGCCCCGCCCGAGCCGCACCATTTCCCCTCCCCGGGGGGGGGGGGGGGGAGACCATCAGCTGCGGACAACCCCTTGATATCATGTCGCTCATAGGAATGAAACAATATCCTGTAGGAGAACCCCCCCGCCCCGGCGCGCCTGCGGGGCCATACTATCCCCATCGAGAGAAGCCTGCTAAGCGGACGCGAATGAGTTGAGTTCGGGAGGGGAACACCGCGATCCGCGGACAGTCTGGTGATCGGGGTTCCGACTACTTACCAGCGGCGGGGTCGAAGTCACAGCCGCAGCGCGCAGGCGGCCGCGCCTCGGAGCAGGGCAGGGAGCTGGAGTGGCAGCCGCATCAGATGCCCCGACCCTTGTGCTACGTCCCTCCTCCCCCCCTCTCTATCTCTCTCTCTCTCTAGCTCTTCCACGGACCTTTGTTGCGGAGACGATGCACAGTAGCAGAGGGAAATTTGCCAGAGGCAGTTTTCAACAGACAATGAGAGATACAGATAGACAGACAGACAGACAGACAGACAGACAGAGAAAGAGAGATAGGAGGAGTGGTAGAAAAGGAGAGTGAAAGGCTTGGCAGCAGGCTCCGAGTGGAGGCGAAACCCGAGCCAATCACTGCAACTTCCGCATTTTTTTCATCGCGCGTAGCGTCGAGCCTCACACCCCGCCCGGCGCGCCACGCCTCTCATAACTTTTGAATCCGTAATTTTCTTAAGTCCGCGCCTCGTCCCGACTTAATTCAATGCCGGGACGCCTCGGCAAACAAAAGTGTTATCGACTGCACACTGCAAAAAAAAAAAAGAAGGAAAAAAAAACACACTGAGAGGGAACACTTTGCCACGCTACTACATGCAAAAAGATAACCCGCATCCGAACAAACCAGAATTTTTTTTCCTCTTTAGCTGTACAGGCGCAGCTAATTTTTAAGGTACGGCGCTAATTTTCTAGCTTCCCTGCAATTCATTTTTTCCGGTATTTTGAGTGTTTCGCAATAGTGCTATTTTTTAAAATGTATATATATAATTCCAACTGAGCGATAAATTATGCATAAAGGTTGTGAGTCAGAAAAAAAAATTTGCGTCCGAGCCAAATATTAACAGGTGTACTCATTTTTTAGCTTTATAGGTGCAGCTATTTTTAAGAAGCTACACTGCTACTCTTTAAGCGACGATGCTAATTTTCTAGCAATCCTGTTATTTATTTTTCCTCGGGTTTAATTGTTTAGCCGTAGTAATTTTTAAAATCTAATTTTAGCCGAGCGTTCCCCCCCCCCACCCCTCTTTTAGGTGCCGGGGAAATTATTTGTGTGACCTGCTGCCGAAGAATTCAACTGCTGTAATACCCAACGCTTCCACTGAGTTAATAGCGGCTTTATTTGTCTTGCAATATTACCGAAATGTAACGACCAGGCGGGGCGGGGCGGGGCGGGGCGGGGCGGGGCGGGGCGCGTTAGGACTTCCTGCACAAAGGCGTTCCGGGCCATCCTCAGGCGACGCGCTCAGGACGGACGCCGGCAGGGCGACGCTCAGGACGCGGGGGGTCATTAACAGGATAATATTAAAGGACCCGTAGCGCACCTGGAGGCGGAGGAGGAAGGAGGGGGGGGGGGGGAGGCGTCTCTGATGAGGTTTGCGCCTCGTGCTGCGATACACAATGGCAATAGGTAGGTCGGACGGCGCTGGGAAAATACTGCGGACATCATGAGCTCTACGGAAACAATGAGAGGGAGAGATGGGGTGGGAGGGAGAGAGGGAGGGAGGGAGGGAGGGAGGGAGGGAGGGAGGGAGGGAGGGGAGAGAGAGAGAGAGAGAGAGAGAGAGAGAGAGAGAGAGAGAGAGAGAGAGAGAGAGAGAGAGAGGGGGAAAGAGAGGGAGAGAGGGAGAGAAGGAGAGAGAGAGGGAGAGAGAGGGAGGGAGGGAGAGATAGATATTTAGATAGATTGATAGATAGATAGATAGATAGATAGATAGATAGATAGATAGATAGATAGATAGATAGATAGATAGATAGATAGATAAAGAGAGAGATGAGGGCGTGTGTTGCTCGTTGGAGTGAAGGGAACACGCACTGAGAGCACTGGGGGGGAGAGGGTGGGGGTGGGGGCACGTAGGGAGATCTCCCTCCACCACCGTGGGTGTCACTCGACTTGTCTATAATTCTATCATGATTTTCACCTTTTGCTTCCAAAAATCTGCGCTTCTGTAGTGTTCCGTCCCAAACCTACCCCCAGCCACGCATGGCATCAGCAAGGCGAGGGCAGTGGCGGTTAGCTGGCGCCCTCGCCCGGACCGCTTAACTCCGCTCAATCACATCAACACCCCCCCGGGGCTTATGGATGACCCGTGGTTACAGCTCCGGCGCGCCGCCCTTGTCCGAGGGGGGTTGCTGCCCGCCATTAATCATAACCCTTTTCTCCTTAGCCACTCCCCCCCCCCTCCCCGACACCAACCCTCCGGCATCGCACAGCCGGCCTGTGGCGTTGTGTCGCGCAACGTTATATAGAGGCGGCGTTAGCGTTACCTGTTCGCAGCCGCATTCCAGCGGCACCGGAATCCTGACGCGTCAGTCTGTCCGTCTATCCGGGCGTCTATGCTCTATCTGTCTTTCCCGAGGGGGAAACAAATCGCAATTTTGGTGCACATTGTGAGCTTCTGTAATTTTTTGTTCATTTTCAATTTTTACAATTTTTGCTTAGACTTTCCTTAACTTTTTTTTTTGAGAATTCGCGATCTGTTTTTCTGAATTTCTCTGAATTACGAGGTGTACGAAAATTTCAGAGTGGTTTCCCCCTCGGTTCGTCTCTGATGGGCGGAGCGGTAAACCTCACTGTTGTCGACACCTCGCTTCCCCCCCCCTCCCCCCTCCCTACTTCTGCTCACGGTCCCCGCCCCACCACTTCCCCACTTCTATTTCCTTCCGTTTGCCAAAGGCTAATGGCGCAAAAACCTGGGCGGTCGACGACTCCGATCAGACGCGCCCCTTGCCTTCTGAGTCCGCAGGTCGCTCTCGTACCTCCGTCCTTGTCGCACCTATGGCGGTGCCCCGTGTTGGGGAGGGCAGTGCCCCCTTGAGTGCGACAGGGACGGAGGCAGGAGGCGTTTCTTCGGAATCAGACGACTGGCCCGCCTGGAGGGGGTTGGGGGAAGGAGGAGGCGAGGTCCTCGGCGTCAAATGTCTCGGAAGTAACTAACTGGCGTTGGAGCGCGTGGAGGGAGCGCGGTAAGTGGATCCGAAAGTGGGACCGGAAGTGGGGAGCAAGTCTCGCGAGAGAGACGAAAAACCCAACAAAAAACAAAAAACAAGGAGAAAAGAAAACACAAAATTAATTTTGTGCTAATACTGGTACTCGTTCTTTACACAGCCGATGTTAATTGCCATTAAACGTATACTACATGAAACTGGAAATGCTGATAGTTTTGTCACAGGACTCAACTGGCCAGTCCTTGGCTCTCCAGCTTCCACTCGGCCCTATCTTGGAATTCATAACATAAACAACTCGCCCGCCGCCCGGCGTATAGGGATCACATTCACCCCTGTTACAGACATGGTGTCGCGCTCTGTCGTCAGGAAAGACCACTACGAACTTGCGTTTCTGGTGTGCACAGTTTCGTCAGTAGATGGCGCAGATGCCGGTGCTCGCGCATGCGCGTCACGTTCATTTTCGGTGATAGAGTTGATGCAGCTTATGTTTTGAGAAATCTGTTTAGTGTTCTCAAAATATTACAATCAGACTTAAACAATCTTCATGGCAGCCTGTAATACTAGCAGATGATGTTTCGAATGGCAGTATTGTCATTTTTGTGCGTCCTTCGTGTCATGAAATGAATATTCCATGTGAGGCCCGGCTCTATCGGACTTAGAATGAAAACAGGCGAATTTTGTTAAGAGTTCTCAAAAAAGTAGTGTCAAACTTGAAAAAAGGTCCATTATTGGTCACGCCTACAGCATTCCCAGTTTCGAATGGTATAAGTTTCATGAGTGTACGTATTCTGTATTGCGAGAACGACTACCGTCACGCGTGACATCGCACTGAGATCAATACTCGTTCTTCTACCACCAAGTAGGAGGTGGTGGTGGTAAAGAACGAGTAAAAAGTAGGGGGGAGGCAAGAAACTATAAAAAAAGAACCGTTTGAAGTGGAAATAATAGGGATGTGAGAACGCGTCCGCAACTAACTCACCGGAAGCGGCGGAGAGGGAGGTGACGTCACAGGGGGCGCTACTCGAGGTGTAGTCGTTAAGGAGCGGAAGTAAGTCGTCGCGGTCCGCAAACAGCGAGCGCCTACCTAAACGCCGTCCCATCCCGCCCCGCCCCACCCCGCCCCGCCCCGCCCCGCCCCGCCCCGCCTCAGGGCAGTGCCGGCTACTGCTGTAAAGCGTAAGGCGGGGCGGGGCGCTTTGGAGTTGCTCCAGGAACATGTCGGAAGTTCGAGGATCAGTCTCCGGGAGAAAGTGGAATTGAGGGTGGGGCGCGGTTAGGTGGGGCGGGGTGGGGTGGGGTGGGGCGGGTTAGCGAGGGGTGGGATGGTTCCGCGAGGTCTCAAAACTTGTGAAAAGGGAGAGGGTTGGGGATGGGGTAGTATTGAAGGGGCGGGCTGGGCAGCCGACTGATTCAGAAGATCGCTCTCCTCCCTCCGTCCTTGTTGCACCTGCAGCGTTGCCCTATGCTGCGGCCATGGTAATGCTCCATGAGCGCGACAAGGAGAGAGGTGTATGAAAGCGATCTTCGGAATCAGTCGGCGGGGTGGTCGTTGGTCGTGGGGTGGTTCAGCGCGACTGGGAGGGGCGTGTCCGCTCTGAGAGTGCGAGAGAGAGCGAGCGAGAACAGAGCGCGGTACAAATGGTGTAAGAGAGAGACACAGAGAGGAAATAACGAGGGCGTGCCATCTCGGTGTGTGCTGACCCCGACAAGGCCGGGCGGGGTTGGGCGGGGTGGGCGGCCCCAATACCCTCGACAAATATTGGCGTTATGTGACCACCTCGTCAGGAAGCGCCCGCCCCCCTCTCCTCCGCACCACCGCGGCCCCATCGTTTGAGTGAGTGATTCGGCGCCGTCATCACTGTCATTTTTCAACGCTCTAAATCGCGTGCCCCGATTTGTTTTCGACAAAAAATTATAATAGAAGAGTTTTTTTTTGTGTGTGGTTGATTGATTTATTTCTTTAAATAATATTGGTCGATTTTCTGAGTGCAATCAGGAAGTGTTTGGCACACTGTGCGACGGCTGCGGACCACATTTCTCATGGCGTCCCGTTTGTGTTCCAGGTATGCGTGTTTCCGGGTGGCGCCTGCTCCGGCCGCGCGGCTCCGGCGGGTAAATAATACACACGGCACTGTTCTGAGGCTCCGCCCAGGCTGAGCAGGCAACCGAGCGAGAAACAGCGAGGGAATTTTGTTTCAACTCAGAATGCGAGAAAATTTTTAAAACATAGCAGAAAAAAAAATCACGAAAGTTCAGACTATTTTTTAATAAAACTTTTTAAGAATTTCAAAAGCTTAACAAAAAGTTGAAGAAAACCTTTCAATTAAATTTTGAAACCTTCCAAAAAAAAATATTAAGACATTTGAATACAAAAATTCCAAGCTGTTTCTCTCTCGGAAGAAATACACCGGACCGGGCAAAGAACTCCGAGGGGGTTGGTTTGGTTGTGGGGGGGGGGGGGGGTGGAGAATGAAACGACGCCAGCGAAAATGGGGATGAAAAATTCAGCGAAGTGGCGAGACACGGGCGACGACGGAGGATCACGAGTCCCAGCGCCGCCGCTGTTGCTGGTCCTGGCGGAGCCGCCTGCGCCTGGCGGAGGAGGCCGTGCCCGAGGCGGTGCCCGAGGCGGTGCCCGAGACAGTGACCGAGGCCGCCCCGGAGGCCGCGGCCGCCAGGCCCCGGAGCCGCGCGGAGATCTCGGACGCGCGCCGGGCCAGGCGGAGCAGCAGATCCGCCAGCATGCGGCTCTCCTCGGCGGCGTCCTCGCCTTGCCCCCACGGCTGCACGTTGATCTTGATCCTGACCTTGTCGGGGGCGGCGGCGCCCCGGCCAGGCCCCGGCATACTGACCCGATGCGCCGCGATGTTCTCCCACGCCCTCCGCAGCTCCTCCTCCACGGGGGCGGGCCTCGGGGCGCGAGCGGGTGACGGCTGACGGCGGCCTCCCGCCCCCGCCACCGTGGTCGGCGCGCCTCGTGGTTGGGTCTGACGGCCAGCCGGCGGCTCCGGGCTGCGCCGGGCGGGCGGGTCGCCGGCTGACGTAGACGGGGTCGACCCGGAGCTGGACAGACGGCCGCTCGGCGATGAGGCCGCCGCGGAGGCGGGCTGTCGACGGGCGGTCGCCCGCAGCTGGCTGTCGTCCTCCGCGGGCCGGCGGCCGGCGGTCGCCCGCAGCTGGCTGTCGTCCTCCGCGGGCCGGCGGCCGGCGGTCGCCCGCAGCTGGCTGTTGTCCTCCGCGGGCCGTCGGCCGGCGGTCGCCCGCAGCTGGCTGTCCTCCTCCACGAGCCGTCGGCCGTCGGTCGCCCGCAGCTGGCTGTCCTCCGCGGGCCGTCGGCCGGCGGTCGCCTGCAGCTGGCTGTCCTCCGCGGGCCGTCGGCCGTCGGTCGCCCGCAGCTGGCTGTCGTCCTCCGCGGGCCGGCGGCCGGCGGTCGCCCGCAGCTGGCTGTCCTCCGCGGGCCGTCGGCCGTCGGTCGCCCGCAGCTGGCTGTCCTCCTCCACGAGCCGTCGGCCGTCGGTCGCCCGCAGCTGGCTGTCCTCCGCGGGCCGGCGGCCGGGCGCCACCTCCGGGCCGGGCGCGTGGTGTCCGCTGCCGCGGGTGGACCTCGCGGACGGGATGACGTCCTCACTGCGGTAGGGCGGGAGCAGGATGCCGGCGCCGGTCACGTGACCCTCCTCGTCCTGGAGGTGGCGGTCGTGCCAGGCTGGCGGCGGCGGCGGCGGCAGGCGCTCCCCGGGGGCGGCGGGGGGCCGAGCCTCCCCGCCGTAGGGCTGCGGGTCGGCGGGCAGGACCGGCCGGCCCGCGATGCCGCCCCAGGCGGCGGCAGGTCCGGGGGCGGCGGGGGCGGGGGCGGCGGGACCGATCCTGGGGAGAGTCGGCCAGGCGGCGCGGGGGCGGGGGAGGCGCGCGGGCCGCACCGGGCCGACGGCCGCCCGCCGGGGGATCCTCCTCCTCCTGCACACATAACGGCCAGAGGCTGGATCAGTATGGAGGTAAAAATAAAAAAAAAATAAAGAAAAAAAAACGACAATTTAAATTAAAAAAAAAAATTCTACAAAAAATTAGAAAGCACGTAACTCTGGCCACCTGTCAGCTAACCAGCAGCGCCAGCAGCCGGCCGGCGCGCCCTAGTCGCGCTGCCTACGGCACGAGGCGTGATTTGCTGCGGGCTCAGCAGTGCATTCCAGTAACCCCCGGGCCTGGCACGCCGCGACACAATGGCAATAGCGGTTTGCGCACCCGTCGCTCAGCTAGCGACCGCCCCGCCCCGCCCCGCCCCGCCCCGCCCACCCACAAACGTCGTTCAAGTACGCAGGGGCGCAGGGGTGTGCACACATACACTGTCTCGTTCACTTGTTCACTCAATTCCAAACTTGCTCGCTCACACTCAAATCACTCGCTCACTCACTCACTGCCGCCATACTGCAGAATTTTGAAGGATTGCAAGACAGTTTCAGGGTGGCCACGCGATCGAAATTTTCGATTTCCCTGACTTCTCCCTGACTTTTCCCTGACTTTCTTGCAAATTTCCCTGACTTTTTTTATCGTATATAAGACGCTAGCCAGTAAATTTTACCGTATTTCAGGCACATCAAAAACATTTTTGCACTTTGAATTCGAGAAAATTATGCAAGCAAATAGAAAACAAGTGCCACGTTTGTCGCGCTGCCACCGTCCCGGAAAAACAAGCGTAAGATTTGAAACGATCTGGGACTTCGCACGGATTTCCCTGACCGCCCGTCAATTTCCCTGACTTTTCCCTGACTTCCCTGACCACTTTTTATTTCCCTGACTTTTCCCTGACTTCCCTGACTTCCAGGTTGCGTGGCCACCCTGAGATTGCATTGCAAACTATTTTCTTTGCAGTGCATTCTGTTCCCTTCGTAAGTTGCGCGGAAACTGGTTACAAGCTTACAATTTTTTTTTTTTTTTTTTTTTTTTTTTTGTTGCAACAAGCTGCGAAGAAAAAATTTGCAATGCGAAGACTTTAGTTTGCAATGCAAAGCATTTTACATCAATTCAAAATTCTTTGCGATGAAAAAGAATAGTTCTTCGCAAGCTTCTTACAGTGTATTAGTTCCCTCACTCACTTGCTCGTTTCCTCTCTCACCCACTCTCTCGCCCGTGACACCGAGTTGAACAGCGCGAACCATAGAACGGCAGACATCCACTATTTCGCTTTTTCGATAATTGGACTCGCAGCAATAACAGCAGAAGAACACGACATCCACAAAGGGGGATAAAAAGGGAGAAGTTTTAAAAAGGTTGAAAAGGGGAAAAAAAAAGAAAAACAAGTGAAATATGATTATGGTTCGTGCGTACGGCGTACGCTCCTCGAGGTATGTATCTCAGAGCCCGTGGACGGCAGATGACGCGCGCGGGCCCGCTGGGCTCGTCCGGGTGGAACAGGGGGAGGTCAACTGCGAGCTGCGACCCTGCAAGGGCGCGGCGGGGCGGGGCGGGGCGGGGCGGGGCGGGGCGGGGCGGGGCGGGGCGGGGCACGGGTCCGCGATCTGCATTTGTAATACGTCGACGCGCCTCGAGCTCTCTCTCCGGGTACAGGGTGAGGGGGTGCGACGGAAGGACGAGCACGCCGCGGATATGAGGCCCCCGCAGAGACATTCTCCCACCCCGCCCCGCCCCGCCCGCACCAGCAGCCGTCTGAATGGAGACCACGGAGACCCCAGGGCAGGGCAGGGCGCGGGGGCCGGCCCGACCACCATACACCACCCTTTATGGGGAGTTTCAATGCCACGCGGGGCGGGGCGGGGCGGGCACAACTTCTGCCGGGCCCCGCGACGTACGGAACGACTGCCACCGGGGGGTGGGGGTGCGGGGCGTCAGCAGCCCGGCTGTGGTGGGGGGGAGGGGGGGCGCCCCGCGGGGCCCGCGCGCTCGCCGCCGTGGGGCCCCGCCACCACCGCCACCACGTCACACAGATGGAAGCCACTTCAAAGCGGCGGGGCGAGGCGGGGCGAGGCGGGGCGGGGCGGGGCGGGGCGGGGCGGGGCGGGGCGGGGTGGGGCGTGGCGGGGCGGGGCGAGGCGGGGCGAGGCGGGGCGGGTGGCGAAGTGGACGCAGCGGAACGAACGTCGAGGAGGCTCTGCCTTCCGCGCGCGCCCTGTACTGTGCTCTACTGTACACCCCCCCCCACCCCCCCCCCACAACACCGCCCCCAGACATAGAGACAGTTACTGCACCGCCATATCCGTATACGAATGGGATGGATGCTCGCGGGGCTCGCGGCGATGTGGGCGGTAAAAGCGGGCGCCCCACCCTGCCCCGCCCCACCCTGCCCCGCCCCACCCTGCCCCGCCCCACCCTGCCCCGCCCCGCCTCACCTCTCCCTGCCTCTGCGGGGAAAGGGAAGCAGTATAGTGACGACGCGAAAGAGCGGGCGGTCCCCATCACTCGGTTCAGGAGCGTACACAACGATTACCGATTACCACTGTGTACCAGGAGTTTTCAAGTAAAGTTCTGAAAGTAACATTTTTTATTTTTTTTGCTTACGTCACTGAAGAAAGAAATTTTTCGTAGAATACAAAGAATTCTAGGCAACAGTAATATACAAGAAATTTTCTTGTATTACAAAAAGGTTTTCTTTATTGTACTATACAAGGAATTTTCTTTGTATTACAAAAAAAATTCTTTGAATTACAAAGAAAATTTGGCTATGAACTGACTTTGTATTACGGTTCCACAAAATTCTTTGTAATACAAGGAATTTTCCTTGTAAGAAGTTTAAGTAAATATCGGATAAAGTGTATACGCAAGATCACCGGAGTTGTGGACTCGGCGTCGACCGCGATCCATCCTACCTCTGCACTCACCGCACTTCGTCATCCTGGACGTCCTGGTCGGCCGCCGGGCGCACGCCGAACGCCTCCAGCTGCCAGCTGACACCGCCGTCGCCGGGGACGTCTCTTGTCGCCCGGAGCAGCCATGCGCCGGGGACGTCCCAGCGGGACTCCAGGCTGTTCGCCGCGGCCTCCACGTCAACGGCGTCCTGAGCCGCGCGGTGCGCGGACATCCGGTGGACGTTACAGCGGAACCCTGGGCTGTTCGCCGCGGCCTCCACGTCGACGGCGTCCTGAGCCGCGCGGTGCGCGGACATCCGGTGGACGTCGGCGGCCGCGCGGGAGTTGGTGGAGGTCGTCAGGCCCCCGGGAAGCACCAGGGCGACGGCCAGCGCCGCGAGCAGCCGCGCCATCCTGGACACACGCGCCGGAGACTCGGTTACCCGCGGTGGAGAAAAAAAGAGAAAAAGTAGCGACCTCCGCATTCCCATACCAGCTGCTAGGGTTCATATAAATACGGAAAACTAAATATGATAGAAACAAAAGACAATTTTTTCCGCGATATATATTTTTTTTAATGTGGAAAATTTATTGATACTTTGAAATCGTGTGTTAATGATAACATTAACGATATAAAACGGCTTGTTAGTTTCGTTCCTGAAGCCTCTGGCAACATGCGGTATGTAAAAGAAGTTGCTAAACAGGCCAGAATCAATTACATTTTAAAATTTGATACGCGATGTTAATAAAGATCGAAATTCGACGACCAAAAAAAATTGATTATATGGTGAATTTTGATAATCTTCACATTTTTCCCCTCTTTCACAGTGGGTCTTTGCCAGTCTTTCGGACAAAGAACGCGCGACAAAAATTCTGACCCACACAATTTCAGTTGTTTTATTTTTCCAATTTTTCCATGCAATTATATTTCTTTCCGATAAAAAAGCAGATTTTTGTTGTTAATTTTCCCGAGATTAAAAAAAAAAAAAAAAAAAAAAAAAAAAAAAAATATTTGACACAGCGAACCCGATCAGCTGCAGATGCTGATCCGCGGTCAGATGGCCCAGGTGGCGCCAGGCGCTATCACCGCGGCGCGACCCTGCAAACTCTCTTCGCTCTATCTCTCTCGCACCAGCACGGCGCTCTACGAGTGCGAGAGAGACAGAGCGAGGGGAGCGCTCTTCCGGAATCAGACTACTGGTCGGGGCGGGGCGGCCCAAGTCTCCCCGGATGGATGGGTCCCGGACCGCTCTGCCCGCCGTCGTCTGATTCCGAAGATCGCTCTCGCGCCGCCGTCCTTGTCGCACCCATGGCTGTGCTCCATGTTGGCGATGGCACGGCCCCATGAGTGCGACAAGGAAGGATGGGCGAGAGCGGGGCGCCCGCCCGGAGCCAACTTACGTGAAAACTTTTGTATTAGGGGCCGGCGAGGCCGTGACGCAGACGGGGACGGTGCAGCCCGGGGCCGCCCGGGGCCCAGGGTCACCGGCACGTCCACGGACAAGTAGTCCACAACCACGTCACGCGTCGCCCTCGCATCAGACCCACTTTCCTGCAAGCTGGCGTTCGCGGGTAGTCCGGGACGAGTGATCCGAGAAAATGTTGGGATGGTCCGGGATAGTTGTTGTTGTTGTAACCCGCTCGTCCAAACGCAGTTCAATCCGCGTCCACTCCGGGCTCACTCCTCGTCCGCTTCAAGCTCACCCCGCGTCCACTCTGATCCCGCTCCTCGTCCACTCCGGGCTCACTCCTCGTCCGCTTCAAGCTCACCCCGCGTCCACTCTGATCCCGCTCCTCGTCCACTCCGGGCTCACTCCTCGTCCGCTTCAAGCTCACCCCGCGTCCACTCTGATCCCGCTCCTCGTCCACTCCGGGCTCACTCCTCGTCCGCTTCAAGCTCACCCCGCGTCCACTGCTGATCCCGCTCCTCGTCCACTCCAGCGAGCGACGGCTGCGCGTGGACTGCGACTGAGTCCACCTGACAGCAGCGTCCCGCACCGCCCCGCCCCGCCCCGTCTTCAACCCAGGCGGTCCAAGTGTCAGCATCTTTACTGTGCCGCGGTGGTGTCGACTCCATTTCCCCCCTCCTCTCCTCTGACATGATGACATGTGTCTTCTCGGACACCGACCGCGTCCACGCCAGCACGTTTCGCAAATGACCATAGATGTCTGAGATTCAATTTTATTTTATTTATTTATTTATTTATTTATTTATTTATTTATTTATTTTTATTAATGTATATCTTAAAAAAAAAATTATCTGCCAGCCTTAACGACATTCTGTAGTTTTTAATCAAAACCAAACGGGTCCATTGTTTGCAGGGGAAGTATTGTTTTACTCCAAAGCATGAAACCAACCTAAACAAACCCTTTTCCTCCTCAGGACAATCCCACCTCAGACCTTCTCCGCGGGTCCGCCCCCCCCCCCCCACCCCTCTCCCCCTTCCTGCTGATCCCGATCCCTCCACCGTCTCCACCGTCCGCTTTTCAGTATTTATTTCTCCAGCGCGATCTGTTTTTGTTTGCAGGGTACCGTCCAACCGTCCACCCCCACCGCCACGGGGCGTAGCATTTTTGTTTCGCACCGCCCATTATGCAGGCGAAACGGCTTGCACCGATTTATCTCGGGGTGGCACTGCTGGTCCGGGAGCAGGGAGGGCTGCCTTCAGAGTCCCAGCTCTCTCTCTGTCTCTCTCTCTCTCTCTCTCACACACACACACACACACAGCCCCCCCCCCCCCCCTCCCACGCCTCCTGGTATGACTCTATCACACACACACACACACACACACACACACACACACACACACACACCTGCCAGAAGCAGCACAGAGCCAACCCACTCCACGCTGGAGCGCGGCCAGGTGAAATGTAACGAACACCGCACACAGGACCTGACTGGGACTACACTCTCCTCGTTTGCAGCGCCGACGTGTAGTGTTCTCTTTGCCGCTGTCGTTTTCCTTCCGTTGCAAAGTTTTGTTCCGCAGGGATTTTTTTTTCTTCTTTCAGCGCGGTATCGGGCGGTTGTCAGCGGTCGTGTGTTCGGGACATGAGCAGTCGTGGCTTCGGCACGCGGGTTCGGTAGAACAAGGAAGTCATGACCCGGCAAAGCCCTTGCAGAGAGATAGAGGCAGGTGGGGGTGGGGGGGTGGGGGGAGAGAAAGGAGAGAAGGAGAGGGAGAGAGAGAGAGAGAGAGAGAGAGAGAGAGAGAGAGAGAGAGAGAGAGAAGCAGATCGGGGATGTGAACAAAGTTGCGGAGGGCGGGGAGTGGCGCTCCGCGCGGCTGCGGCCGCAGTGAGGTGTGCTGAAGGTGTGGCGGGGTGGGGTGGGGTGGGGTGGGGTGTGGTGGGGTGTGGTGGGGTGGGGTGTGGTGGAGTGGGGTGTGGTGGGGTGGGGTGGGGTGCGGTGGGGTGGGGTGGGGTGGGGTGTGGTGGAGTGGGGTGTGGTGTGGTGGGGTGGGGTGGGGTGAGGTGGGGTGGGGTGGGGTGGGGTGCGGTGGGATGGAGAGCGGTTTGAGGCAGGGAGGGGATAGGCGGGGTGCAAGACGGGGCGCAAACCTGCCCGCCGCATGCAAGACGGGAAAACTATCGAGAAAGGTGAAGCGATCAGGCACAGAGCCCCGCCCGGCTGCCGCGGAACTAGTAAAGGAGAACAGCCCTCTTCAGCGTTGCCGAGCGCAACTTCCCGTAAGCAGTCGAATAGCGCTCCGCGCGGCGCGCCCTGACACGCACGCCGCAAGCATTGACAGCTGGGTGCTCCAGCACAGAGGTTTCGTCCCTCCCTCTATCCTTGTCGCACACGTGGGGCATAGCAATAAGCAGCGAGAAAGAGAGCAGAATACTGCTAAACTGACGCGGGGCGGCGGGGTGGGTCATCCCCCGACAACGGCGACAGTAGCGGAGTTCCGCGCTGTGTCGCGCTAACGGAGTGACGGAGCTCCGCGCTGTGTCGCGCTAACGGAGTGACGGAGCTCCGCGCTGTGTCGCGCTAACGGAGTGACGGAGCTCCGCGCTGTGTCGCGCTAACGGAGTGACGGAGCACCGCGCTGTGCCGCGCTAACGGAGTGACGGAGCTCCGCGCTGTGTCGCGCTAACGGAGTGACGGAGCGCCGCGCTGTGTCGCGCTAACGGAGTGACGGAGCTCCGCGCTGTGTCGCGCTAACGGAGTGACGGGGCTCCGCGCTGTGCCGCGCTAACGGAGTGACGGAGCGCCGCGCTGTGTCGCGCTAACGGAGTGACGGAGCGCCGCGCTGTGTCGCGCTAACGGAGTGACGGAGCGCCGCGCTGTGTCGCGCTAACGGAGTGACGGAGCGCCGCGCTGTGTCACGCTAACGGAGTGACGGAGCGCCGAACTGTGTCGCGCTAACGGAGTGACGGAGCGCCGCGCTGTGTCGCGCTAACGGAGTGACGGAGCGCCGCGCTGTGTCGCGCTAACGGAGTGACGGAGCTCCGCGCTGTGCCGCGCTAACGGAGTGACGGAGCGCCGCCAGCAGTCTTAAACCAGTGGTGCGGGTGGCTGCGGCCCAACCCCAAAGAGAGGGCAAGAGAGTGAGAGAGAGAGAGAGAGAGAGAGAGAGAGAGAGAGAGAGAGAGAGAGAGAGAGAGAGACACGCGAGGGCGGCAGTGTGCTGATATGACTCGGGCGAGTGTCTGTTGAGCTGTGCTCCCCGCCCCACTTCCGACAGAGGCGAACGTAACGGACGGACGAACGTGCTAAACAACCGTATCTCCGTCGTACGCCCCCGTCTTTACACTCTTCCCTCCCTCCCTCTCTCTCCCCCTCTCTCTCTCTCTCTCTCTCTCTCTCTCTCTCTCTCTCTCCCTCTCCCTCTCTCTCGCGTGCTGGTGCCGCTCGCGCCTCATCTCGCGAGCAGATCTGCGGCAGTCTGCTGTCCTGTTACCGTCAGCTCCCCATCATCAGCTGCTGCTCCGCGCGGGCAGCTCCCGTCAGGAGCAGATAGAGGAGGGAGAAGTAACGCGCGATAAAAAAAAAAGGAGACTTTAGTTAGGAACGTATGTGGCAGAGGAGGAGGAGGGGAAGCAAAACAAGAACGAGATTATGATTTATTTTTTTAAAACTCATTCCTTGTGGCGCTTTAACTTGGTAATTTGGACGAGGCATATTCACATATGGACACATGTGCGTGCGTGCGCCTCGGAGAGGGAGGGGAGGCACTGGAAAAACAAAGGTAGGACTCGAAGGGGTTTAATGCCTTTACGCAAGGGCATTAAAAATTAGCACCCCTGCAAAGGCATTAAAACTGCCCCAAAGGTGTTAAATTTTAATGCCTTTGGACAATTTCGTGCCTTTGCAAAGGCATTCAAATTTCATGCCCCTAGAAAGGTATTAAGTCCTACCTTTGTTTTTCCAGTGGGGAGAGAGAGAGAGAGAAAGGGCGGGGGTGGGGGGATAGAAAGCTGGAGAGAGACGCCTCTCCCGTGGACCTCTCAACAGTCACACGTGTTTCATTCAGAGTGCTACCATTCGAGTTCTTTTGTGTGCGGTAGAGAAGTGTGTGGGGAGAGAGGGAGAGACAGAGAGGGAGAGAGAGGGAGAGAGAGTGATAGAACCGCACCGAGGCAGGTGTCACCGACGGTCTCCACTTCATTACGCATTCGGGTCCAAGCGGAAGTGAAGGGTGGCGGGTAGCAGTACTCGGACACACTGCTACCGCTATCTCACGGGTGCGGTACCCCTTACATCTGATACACGCTTGTAACAGCCAGCAAGGAAAGGGTGGGGAAAAAAATGAAAATCGGCTTACTCTCGAGTGGACTCAGTCGAGTGCCCCTCGTGTCAGGAAAGGCTTTCTTCCCGCTTCAGCTGTCTCCCCCCCCCCCCCTCTCTCTCTCTCATGCGCAGGCAGGCTCCACTTTAATATCCGGTTAGTGTCGTCTGCTCCACCGCCCCTTTCACGAGCCCACCCCCTCCCCTGCGCAGGCCCCGTGCGGCGGGCGGGACAGGCTGCGACTCCAGCGGGGCGCCGAGCGCGGGATATTTAAAAATGAATGAGATTACTAACACCGCCAGCGTACCACGCTGGACGCTGGACGCTGGACCGAGCCTTTTTTTTTTTTTCATTTTCTTTTTCGGAATATATATTTTTTTAAGCAGTGTATGGCGAGCGGGAGGGAGAGAGATACAGGGAGGCGCGCTCCAAGGCGACTGAAGCTGGGACAAATCGGAACACCAATTGCCATCGATGAGTGAACGTCCCCCACCGCCAGGGCGGGGTGGGGTGGGGCGGGGTGGGGCGGGGCGGGTTCGCAAGAGGCTCAGATGTGCCAGGAAGAGGATCGGAAAGGCTTCTTTCCAGCCCGACCAGGCGAAACCAATACGGGCTGAGCGTTACAGCCACCCCGCCCCGCCAGAGCTTGGGACATTATTTTACTTGTTTTCGCGCCCAGCTTTTGAATGGCACACCAAGGAGCCATACGTACTCTCTCTCTAACTCTCTCTCTCTCTCTCTCTCTCTCTCTCTCTGGGCCACTCGCCACTCCCCGTTGACACACATCTAGGGCCTCCAAAACATTTTGCAGAGGCATTCCTCGACCAGCCCTACTTCCCCGCTCCGTAAACAGATAAATCCCGTTCGATATTTTCCGAAACATAAGATAAATCACCCCGAGGCATTTTGAGGCGTATTAATTTATCGTCGGTCCGTCGTAGCGCCCGCCATTCCGTGTCGCACTCTGCGATTTTTCCTTGTTTTCTGCTCGCGACAGTGATAGTGAATGGGGAAGGAGGGGGGAGGAGGGGGGAGGGGGGAGGGAGGAGAGGGAGGGGAAGGAGGGAGGGGTGGAAGAAGGAAGGTCAGGGCCTCGCTTTGCTTTATAGACACCATAACTCGGTGCTCCAGGGGTGGTGATATGACTGGGTTAGGGTTGGCGTTGGCCTTTCGCCACGGGCGGGGGGAGGAGGAGGGAAAAGGGGGGGAGGGGCGAAAGGGAGAGCAAGGGAGTGTAACAGCTGTTGTGTTGGGGCGAGATCGTTCAGAAATTACATCGCAGTTTCGTTATTATTTCGTTCCGCTTTGCGTACGTACAGCGGGTGTTTTAAGGCCGGGCCCCGTTGTGTGTGTGTGTGTGTGTGTGTGTGTGTGTGTGTGTGTGTGTGTGTGTGTGTGTGTGTGTGTGTGTGTGTGTGTGTGTGGCGTGCGCCTTGTTGATTCTGCTGCCGGCTGGGCGCAATGTCGTATAACAGACGCCGACAAACGAGGAGAGAGGGCGGTTGCGGAGGGGGGTGGGGGGGGGGGCGGATAGGAAAATACGAGGAGCTCGGTTTGGTTGTCGCCGTATAGAGAGGCTACACTCTCTTTTCTCTTTTACGAGACACTAGAGAGAGAGAGAGAGAGAGAGAGAGAGAGAGAGAGAGAGAGAGAGAGAGAGAGAGAGAGAGAGAGAGAGAGAGAGAGAGAGAGCGCTCGGTGGAATAATCCAGCAGCCCCTCAAGGGACGGCGGCGGCGGGCACCCAGCCACCGGCTCTCAAGTGACGCTGCAATAAAACACCGACGTAAAGGCTGCTGGCCAAATCAAATAACAAATAAAATAACAATAATAATAATATAATCGTCTTTTGCAGCATAAAAGAGGACAAAAAATGTTATTCTGAAGATTTGGAATATTTTGGAGGAAAAATAAGTCACACACCTATTTTCCAGGCTTTTTTTTTGTTTTATTGTCTGGCTTGCAAATACGACTTTCTTTTTCCTCTGCTTTCTTTTTTCCAGAGTAACACGACCAAGTCCAACTCACTTTTGTATGCCAGCAGTAGCTGGACGCCATTCTGTGCGCCAAAAGAAACGCTAACTTTATTTTTCCACAACAACAACAGCAGGAGAAATGCGTGGAGAAACTTCAATCAATACCCCCCCCCCCCCCACCTTTCCCCCGGGGCCCTTAGTGCGACATTCAAACCGCCTGCCGTGCATCGCAATTAATTAATCGAACGCAGTGCAGGGGTTTGAGAGGGAGAGAGACAAAGAGAGATAAAGAAAGAGAGAGAGAGAGAGAGAGAGAGAGAGAGAGAGAGAGAGAGAGAGAGAGAGAGAGAGAGAGGGAGGGGGGGGCGCCAGCCAGTCTCAATAGGTGAGGTGCCCCGGGGGTATTCCGGTCACGTATACCGGGCTGCACACATCGCAGAAAGTGATTTAAAGCAGCCCGCCATCATTTTACGAACGACCGCGGCAGCGGGCAGAGGCTGGCGCGCAGGCGCACCAACGCAAACAAACACAAAACACAACAGCGGCGGCACGGTTGTGCAAGTACGAGATAACACGACGGAGTACCGCGGCATTAATTACTCGCTCACTAATAACACCCCCGCGAGTGTCTGGTTTTCTGTTTGCTTTCTGGGCAGTGCAGCCAAACTGTTAAAAGAAAAATGTTGGAAAGCAAACCTTTGAGTGACAACCGTGTTGTTGACACATAGTAAATACTGTTCGAGAACTTAAACATAAGAAACGGAAAACTTTGAGGCATACTGAGATCTTAAGGAAAAGTCCTCAGATTTTGAGAAAGCCCTCTCAAAAATAAGAAAATTTCCCTCATTTTCTAGGAGACTACCTAAAAATCTGAGGAGTTTTACTCAAAGTCATGTAGTACCTTAAAGTTTTTCGTTTTCTGTTTCTCCAAAAAAAAAATTCGGACATTGTTTTTACGGTCGCACTGTGAAAAAAAAATATTCGTAAATTTAGGACTTCTTTCGTAATTTGTGATAACGAAATAGAGCTGTGGATTTACCAGCGCAGTCGTAAATTAACGACAGCAAATTCTAGCTCGCCACAGAAACAACACACATAGTGTAAAGAAATTCTCGTAAAAACTGTTGTAACTTTACGACATTTATCATAGAAAATTTTCCCGTGACCCTTACGAATATTTTTCACAGTGGTGTACAACAACACCCGTCATTGAAAAACTTTACAGCAAATTTGCTGCTGTTAATTTACATGAATATTTTTGGCGGTGGAGCCAGCCGGATTTGAGGGTAATATTCTCCAGATTGCTCATACACGGCGCTGGCGCGCTGCTCTCAGCTCCCGCCCGGTCCACGCCCGCGTGGAATCAAGACTTACAGCCGTCCTGGGACCGGTCCTCTGCGAGAGGCGTGGTGGGGCGGGGCGGGGTGGGGCGGGGCGGGGTGAGGTGGGGTGGGCCGTGTCCCATTGCCCTGCTAGGAAGGGAGGGCGGGCACACATGGCTAAAGCACCACAGGGGAGACCAATTACGCAGAGAGAAACTCACCGCGGGAAAATGAGCGGGTCGAGAGTGGGAGAGAGAAGGAGGAAGAGTTGGAATGGATGGGGAGTGGGAGCAGGAGTGAGAGTGAGAGAGATAGAGAGCGCCAGAGAGAGAAAAAGGGAAGGAGAGAGAGAGAGAGAGAGAGAGAGAAAGAGAGAGAGAGAGAGAGAGAGAGAGAGAGAGAGAGAGAGAGAGAGAGAGAGAGAGAGAGACCGAGAGGTGTCCTGCATACCCGCCAGCTAAACCAATTTGACGCGCGGTCAATTTCTCATGCCGAGAGAAGCCTAGCGGGACGAGTTGAGGCGGAGATGAGGAGGAGTGAAAGGGAGAGCGAGAGAGAGAGAGCGAGCGAGAGAGAGAGAGAGAGAGAGAGAGAGAAGCGGAGTAGTGCGGGTCGCCATCGTCGGGGAAGTGAGGGAGAGGGGGCGCCGGCGAGATAGAGGGGAGGTAAGTTGGAGAGATTCCATTATCTTAAGCTATCTATCTGATTGGACCGCAGCGCGGTCTGGAACGCCCCGCCCCGCCCCGCCCCGCCCCGACGCGCCCCACAACGCCCAGGCGTCTCATCAGACTTAGCCAACCGGAATAACAAAAGGAAAATGCTCTATGAGACGCTTGCCCCTCTATTCCCTGTGGGGTTAAAAAGTCAACGCTGAAAATAACAGAAACACTGATTTTTTTTTCTTTTTTGTGTGTCGCTGTGTTTTTACGGAGGCGTGTCTGCGAGTGTATTTGAGTTCACCATGTTTTAAAACACTCCAAAACATATTTGTCGATTCCCTCGTGAGCGTCAGCAGGCACACGGAGGGCACTGGGCTCACCCGAAAAGGCGCTACGAGGAATGCGGAAGCATGCGATAGCCAGAGAGAGAGAGAGATTGATTTGATTTATTGAATTCGAAGGTACAAAAGGACTAAAAAGTCCAACGAGAGTACCATTAGTACAACTCATAGAAAACAATCATAGCCCAGGTAAAAAATTTAAATAAATGCAGCGCTGGTTTAACAAAAATAAAGGTGCTATAATACACAAGGTATATAAAGAAAATATGAGAAATGTTACATAGTGCTATGTTGTAATTTTAAAAGATGTTGTTTAAGTTTTACTTTAAAGGTTGGAAGATTTTTACAAGAGTGCAGGGTGCAAGGCAGTTTGTTCCATTCGGAAGCAGCATGAATCCAAAAAGTGCCTTTATGTCTGTCCGTGCGGTGCAGCGGGACTCTTAGGTGTAAATTACAGTTTCTGACCGGCCTTGACCTGATGTCACTCTCCTTAACAAGGTGTTCGAATAAGTACTCTGGACTTTTATTACACAAGATGTTTTTAAGAAGTACCTGGGAGGCATACAGGGGTCTATTACTGACCTTTAACCAACTCAACTTGTTTATATGGGGTGACATTGAACTATTGTCATTTTTGAGATTTAATACAAATCGGGCGCATGAATTTTGGAGACTTTGTAGCCTAAGTTGAGGTTTTACAAGAGCGTTTGAGCAAACAGTATTACAGTAGTCAAAGACTGGAAATATAAGAGCCTCCACAAGTCTTTTTCTTATAGGTGGCGGTAGGAGTTGTTGGTGCCTCCTTAGGCCATGCAGGGCCGCAAGTACTTTTTTCCCGATAGACACCAGTTGCGGACCCCACGACAGAGTTTCGTCTATAATAACGCCCAGGTCATTAACAGTTGGTGAATAGTCAAGAGCAACACCATCAACGACAATTTTAGGAAAGGTCGTAACTTTCTTCAACAATTTATGATTACCAATAATTATGACTTGCGTTTTTTTTAGAGTTAATTAATAAATTATGAGCTTTCGAAAAAGCTGACAGACTGGCGGCCTCATGGTTAAGTTGACATACGGCATCCTCTATATTCTCAGCTTTGAAAGATACGTAGTTTTGAAGATCATCCGCATACAGGTGGTACAGAGAATTTTTAAAAATAGAACCAATGTCATTAACATAGAGCGAATAAAGAAGCGGACCTAGGACAGAGCCTTGTGGAACCCCATACGAAAGTGGGATGAGGTCAGAAATGTCCTGCTCATTAATAACTTGCTGCGACCTCCCTGTTAAATAACTACTTATCCATACGAGAGATGAATTTGACAGGCCAAACAGTCTTAACTTAGAAAGTAGCAGTTGATGATGTACAGAGGGAAAAGCATTACTAAAATCATAAAGTACAAGGATAGTGAGCAGCTTATTATCTATCGCCTCCCGTATGTCACCTGTAACTTTTAACAACGCCGTTGTAGTGCTATGATTTGGCTTAAATCCAGATTGGAGTGGGTTAAAAAGAGAATTTCCATCAAGAAACTCACAGAGCTGGGCAAATACAATTTTTTCCAGGATTTTGCCAAGTATACAGAGCAAGCTTATAGGTCTAAATTCATTAACAGTGGAGGCTCCAGGCTTTTTTGGCAAAGGTTTTACATTAGCTACCTTCCATACATTAGGAAAAGTACAACATTGCAGAGAGTAATTAAACAGATGGAGGAGCGCTGGTGAAAATTCAGGTAAACAAAGTTTCAGGACTGTGGCGGATATACCATCCACACCCTTCGCATTGGAGCTTATACCCATGAGAGCCTTCTGTAGATCATTAAAGAAAATGTGCTTGAAGTGGAATGGTTCATCAACATGGTAGGCAGGCATTGCATCATAAGTACTGATATAGTCATTAACAAGAGCCACATCGGCACAGGAGACATTGGTATAGTGTCTGTTGAGCTCATTAACATTAGGCACAGGACTGAAAGTTACTTTTTTGGGTGTTACATCTAGATCCCTTAATGTTTTCCACAAAGCTTTAGGGGAAGTACAGTTTATGAGTTTAGAGTAGGCAAAGCGCACTTTAGCATTACGACACTCAGATTTAGCCTTATTGCGAAGAGAGAGAGAGAGAGAGAGAGAGAGAGAGAGAGAGAGAGAGAGAGAGAGAGAGAGAGAGAGAGAGTAGGGCGATAGGAAAGAGGGATTTGACTCTCGATAGAGGAGGGGTTGTACTGGGGTGCAGCGGAAGGGGTTCCGTCGACCCGCATATCTTTGCAAGGCGCAAGAGAGGCCACCAAAAATACACGGGAAAGCAGTATAGACTGTAAGAAAAGAAAAAAAGTAAGGAAAGAAGATTTTCCGCGAGATTTTCTGTTTCCAGAGTTGTTGTTTTACATTCAAAAATCTTAAGAAAATAATAGTAAATATTGAGATTATTCGTCTTCACTTAAAAAAAAAAAAAACAGCGAAAACCGTGAACAGTAAAAAACGACATTACACTCGGGGGAAAAAAAGGAAAAAAAAAACACTTCACATTCAACGTCAACTTCCCTACAATTTACAATAAGATTTTACGGTGAATTACTGCGTTTAGCAGGTTGTTGAGAGTGAGATTTTGTTTTTGGAAATGTTATATTGTTGTTGCTAAGACATTGAAGAGGAAAACGTAAAAAAGAACGGAGACAACAAGGGTGATTGCGTTTGTCACTACCGCGAGGAGGTATAAACTATATATTTTAAATAATGAATGAACTCGCTTCAGTTTTCGGGCTATTGACGGTGCAGCCGCCCCACCCCACCCTGTGGTGTTTGAACGGGGAGCAGCGAGGCGTTGCGGGAGTGCAGTGTCCGGCCGGCCGGACCCTCGTCAAAATGGGCTGGCCCAGGATCCCGTAGCCACCGCCCCGCCCCGCCCCGCCCCCGCCCCCGGTGACCGCACGGCCGCACTGCCGACGGGGCGTGTCTACACACACAGCCCGGGGCCGCGGGGGCCGCAGCACCTGACGTGGGGGTTCCGAGCTGGGGTGGGGTGGGGTACCCTACACTGGTGTACCACACCACCGACCGTTTACATCGGGCGGACAACGCTGCGCGCCCAGCCGTTGCGGAGAGAAAGTTGCCCGCCCACGCCGCTCTGACGATACCTTCTCCTTTAGAGGAATACGACCGGTCTCACACTCTAAATCTTCAACTAGGATTTTATTTTATATAATACAAAGAATTCTGTGCAACCGTAAAACACAAAAAAACTTTTAGCATTAAAAAAAGTGCTCTCGGTATTATTAAAAAAAAAAAATCTTTGTATTACAATGAAAATTTGACTTTGTATTACGGTGGCACAAAATTCTTCGTAATACATGAATTTTCTTTGTAAGGATTTAAGAGTGCACTGAAAACCTTCTAGGAGCCGATTTCTTTTACGATATGCGGCACTTTACAAGGACACTTCGCAGGAAGAAAATCAAGAAGTGTCAAATTGACAAAAAAATTCTATGAGCGCATAAAGATGTTACTATTTCGTCATGAAAATGATGATTCTATATATTTTTTTATCAATATTAGTTTCCCTCATTTTAGAAAAACTCTGCCGCGAATGGGATTTTTAGTAATCCATATGTAAGTATATTTTCAATTCGAACTACCTGTGTATCAAACGACTTCTGCGCTTCCGGTTGAAGGCAGTCACAGAATCCTGCTGCTGTTCCACAGCATCCGACCCTTTACCTCCCCAGAGGGCAGCCAGCCACCATACAAGCCCCATATGTGCTACGAAACCCCGTACTCTCTCTCTCTCTCTCTCTCTCTCTCTCTCTCTCTCTCTCTCTCTCTCTCTCTCTCTCTCTCTCCTTTGCGCAGCAAAAGTATTTAGGGAATGGCAAACAAAAGGCATGGGCGACACGGGGGGTGGGGGTTAGGTCTGAGTGGGCTGACTCCGCAGTCCCATTGTTCCACTCAAGGGTCCAAATGACCCGGCCGGCGCGCTCCGCCCGTCCAGCAGACTCAGGGTTCGGCTGCCACCCGGCTAACTCAACACAACTACTAACTGCGAAAAAAAAAATCTTGTCATTATTCCATTTTTGTAAGAAAGATTAGAAGAGGCAAATTTATGATGACATTTCGTGCGTTTGACCAGTCTAGTTGTAACGGTGAAAAATAAATAAATTATAGAATTTTAAAGCACATATTTACATAAATATTATCGTGCGACCCAGAGGAACATATTTTTTACAGTGCCTGTACACGTGTAATCCGTGCAACCGAATCGCGTCGTTCCGTTCACAGTAATGGTGGGACGCGGCGGCTACCGCTGCGATCGCGTTTTAATTACGGCTAATTACAGTCGACCTAGTATTCCATTCGCTTATTCACACACGCGCTCATTTTGTTTTCTTTCTTTTACATTAATTTTGGCAGAAAATACATATTTGCCTCTTTTCCAGCGAGTAAACATATCTGCACATGATTGCGCCCAGCGAGTTGAGCGATCGTCCCCGTGAACACACGCGGGGGTGGCGCCGACACCCGCATCCGCTCCCTACACTACACTGTTAGAAAAAAGGACGCAAATTAACAGCGTATTCGTTTATAATTTTTATGGCGATCAAGTATTGTTGGACAACAACATAACTTGTAATGAAACAACGATACTGTTCAGCAACAACAAATAAAGTTGTTCGCCGACAACAAAAATAATTGTTGAACTTTTAAAAGTTGTTCAGTTACGACCACACTCTAAAGTTTTTACGACCATGCATTTGTGATGTCATAAGTTATGAAGAAATTCTTTAGTATTACTGAACTTTTCCCTAGTAATACTAAAAGTTTTCGTAGAACTTGATTTAACCGTAATTATAATACTAGAAAAAAAAACATTTTGTAATAATAGGAAAAAAGTTTAGTAATATTGAAGAATTCCTTCATAACTTATGACAGCACAAATGCATAGTAGTTACTAAGAAAATTTGGTAGTGATAACTTTAGAGAGCAAAGTTGTTCAAGAATAACAAAAGTTATTCAGGAACAATAATTTTTTCTTTTCAATTCACAACAAACATTGTTGTTTTAGAACAGCTTTGTGTTGTTCTTGAACAATAAGCCTGTTGGGCCAACAACACGGTCATCACAAAACAACAACTATTTTTAACAGTGTACATACTCTGCACGCATTGAAACACCTCGGTGGAGCCTCCAGAGAAAAAGTGGTTGAAATCAATAAAGTATAATCGAGAATAATGCGTATCAGCTTCAAGGAGTTCCCCCGCTCGCTTTCTATTTTATATCGGACGAATTATGCGTGACCATTCGGCAGATTGGCGCGGTATAGTATTGGCTGAGATTTTAGGTTATGATTCCCCCAGGGCGGGGAGGAGGGGGGGGGGAAGGAAGCAGAGTCTTTCAATTTAAAAACAAGTTTGTTCCGCTTGTACAGAATCGCCGTTCTCCTCAGCTGCTACGCGAGAGAGCGAGAGAACTTTTACACTGTTAAAAAAAAATCTGAAAATTCAGACTGATTTTTTCAGACTTGCCACTCTGAATTGACTTTTCAGACATGAGACTGAAATTTTAGACCTCTTATCAAAATATTGGAACGCCTGGTGTAAAAATTTGGTCTTAGCTGTCTGAAAATCAATCTTCAGACCTTCCGTCTGAATAATCAGACTCGTCGTTCCGACAATTGTCACCTTTGAAGTCTTTTTCATGGATCCAGACTAGGCAGTCTGAATTTTTGAAGTCAGAGTCTGAAGTTTCAGACTGCCCTGACGGCTGGGAACAGACGAGGGCGGTGAGGCTCATCGCAGCAGTGCACTCAGTCTTACAGGCGGGCAGCGTAGCGCAGTGGTAACGCAGCTGCTTCGTGACCCTGAGGAACAGGGTTCAAATCACCCCGACGGTAAAAGACTTTCATCGAACATAGGAAGTTCTCATACAATTGCTATGACGACGGTGTGAAGGAAAATGATCGCGTTCAATAATTTTAACGGTTAACTGTTATGTCTGAATTTTCAGACCTAGAAGTCAGTCATAATTTTCAGAATTTTAATAACCGAAAATTTAGTTTTTTTAAGTAAAATTTCTTGGAGCGAACTTTACTCTGAATATTCAGACAACAAAGCTGAAAAAAAACTTTGGACTATTTAGTCTGAATTGTCAGACAATTTTTTTAACAGTGTAGAGAGCGCAACAGTAAAAGGCGTCCGAACGACATCGAATGCCCCGAGCCAGGCTGGGCGCCACGGCGGGGGTGCAGGCTGGCGGAGGACGGCGCAGGCGAAAAGGCTGCTGAGCACTTTTCTCTACCAGCCACACACACTCAAGTGTCTGAGCGCATGGCAGGTGGCGGGGCGGGGCGGGGCGGGGCGGGAGCGAGCAGCGAGCACTCTTACTTTGGCTGCAAACGAGCAGGGAGCAGGGCAGCCGTCTCCGTCGACCATGTACCACGCCCCGGCCCCGCCCCACCACAACCACCCCGCCCCGCCCCACCCCACCCCACCCCACCACGCCCTAAGCCACCCCACCCAGACTCCCAAGGGAGGCAGAGGAGAGGTGAGGTCACCTCGGGAACGACACAGGGGGCTGGCAGACAGCACAACGTGCCGCTTCTTTTAAATCTCGACGACGTGCCACCTTTTCGCCTCTCTCTCTCTCTCTCTCTCTCTCTCTCTCTCTCCCCCCCTCTCTCTCTCTCTCTCTCTCTCTCTCTCTCTCTCTCTCTCTTTTTCACTCTCTCTCGCTCCCGCTGTTTGTTTTGCGGGAAACCCATAGTGTGGTACCACAATATTTTTTTTTCTCCACCTCCAACCTTCAAGACAACAGTATGTATTACATACCACCCCTCCCCCCCACCCCCAATCCCCCCCCCCAAAAAAAAAAAAATAATAATAAAAAATAGTGAAAATTAACGATGCCACCTTTGACAGAGTACGTGCCACGAGCCCATTATGATGCGAAAAGGTACAGCGAACAGCCAACTTAACTTTATTCCCACACTACAATCGAGCGCCTTTTTTTATCCGCACGGTTGGAAGCGGACTTATACCTTTTCTCTTGTGAATTTTTTTCCCGTCTCTCTCTCCCGCGGCGCGGCACTGCCTGGGTTCGAACCTCGGCCCAGCACTAGGCCGCACCGCCACAGTGCTCTCGTCTCGGCATAAAGTTGTAGGTCCCACAGGCGTGCTGGTGCGGGACGCGGCGTGGATGGAGTGAGCGCGATACATCCGGCCTCTCACCCGCTCCGCCGCGGGATCACGCCGATAAGTCTTCCTGCTCTCTCTCTCTCCCCGATGGCGCTCCTCCATACCTTTGAAATGCAATACCGGGTCAGGGGGAGGGGGCTATATACAAACCTCATCGCTCGCGCCTATCGGTAAGAGTGCCAAGAAAACGCGCATGTTTACGTCATCGACTTGACAGCGTCCGTAACCAGGTGCATCACTGTAGCGCCGCGAGTGGCCAGTTTCAGGCTATCCGCACGAGGAAAAAAAAAGAAGAAGAAAAAAAGATTCGCTACAAGAAGAGCTAATAATATATCAGCTACGGTACCAAATGTAAATAATACCTCTCTCAGCTAATTTTTGCCTAATAAATCGACTAGGGTTTGCTAAACCAGTGGTCCTGCACCTTTCAGTGCATTCTTGTACGACACTTGAGTTTGCAGAGAAGATTCGGTCGTGACAACGTCGATAATATCCGTATAATGAGAACTGAAAAAATTTACTCCAAACTGGTCATTTTTTTTTCTTATAATTTTTATTAACATCGGCGTAGTGCGGTTCAATTACCCACGGAGTACTCTGTACAAAGTTTTCCAATGCGAATAGCACCCTGTGCCGGATGTTTTCTCTTTGATTTTATGCTTCTCTTTACTTTGTTTTTCCCTTTTTTTTTCTTATTTTCTTACTTAATTTCACGACCCGAAAGTTTAACGCGAGTGTGTATTCGCTCTCTAATGCTATGCACGTTCATCCCACGCTTGCGCGCAATATCATCTGGACTGTCTGGGGGTGTTTTCGGCCCCCGCCCACTCCCACCCCTCCAGGGCAGCCGGGCCGGGCCGCGGCCACATTCCAGCCCTCTTCCCCCATCCGTTGCCAAACAATTTGAGGCACGGATATCAACCGGAACTCCGGTATGCCGCATTTGCTTTTGAGGTTAGGTCCAGCCGGCGCGGGCCGCTGAACAGCTGATACAGAGCTACTGAGGCAACTATTGAACAATCGAGACCTGCTCGCGAGCACAGAAAGAGAGAGAGAGAGAGAGAGAGAGAGAGAGAGAGAGAGAGAGAGAGAGAGAGAGAGAGAGAGAGAGAGAGAGAGAAGTGGGCCACAGGCGCGGGGCTATGGAGGGTCGCCCCCCTCCCCCCCCCCCACCTCCCACCCCCCACTTGGGTGCAGTGCGTATCTGGATTTGTGAATAAAAAGTTGGAGAACAGCCGGCTGCGCTTTATATATTTTTTATTATTTTTATCGGGGACCAGAGAGAGACGTATGCTGTAAAAGCCCCGCTACGCCCCGCCACCTACCTACCCTCACCGCTCTTTATTGACCTCTCGCGACTATCATCCCCCCCCCCCCTTCTGCTCCCGCGGAGGGAGCATACATAAATTATGTGGACAGTAGGGCGGGCCCACCAGTCTGCGCCAGAGGGTAAACCCCCAGCCGGTGCAACGCAGCCCGCACGGAAAAAAAAAACGCTCGCTGAAATTAGATGTAAAAAAATTAGCACACGACTAAAAAATTTGTACAGCTGCAAAATAAATAACAGGGTAGCTGTAGAAAATAAGCACTATAGCTTAAAAATTAGCTGCGCGTATACAGCTAAAGAATTAGTACACTTGCAATTTTGGCTCAGACGCGAGTTATTTTTTTGCGTGCGCGCCAGCCGCCCCGCGTGCCCTTACGCGGTAAACGAAAAACTCAGAGGCAACGATCTCGATTTGAGAGGTTGCCTAGATTTCGAACTGCGGCACCTAAAATCGGTGGGGATGCATTCCTGAAACAGAGGGCGCAAACTCTCAAAACCGAGTTATCCTCCTCGTTCCCGTTTCCGCGAGACAGCTTGCCTCGATTTTGACAGGCCGACCGCCCGAAGTAGAGCTCAGCGTCTCGGAATCAGGGTTTGAAATGCTAGAAACAGAGCAAAGCTAGCTAAATTCCAGTTGAAGTTCCTAGAATCATAATTTTATCTATTCTGAGGCCTCGGAAGTTTTTCGTTTACCGTGTATACGCCCCGCCGCGCCCAGCGCCCCACGCCCTTCGCCCCGCACCCTTCGCCCCGCACCACCACGCCCCTGTGAAAAGTAGTTAATTTACGGGGAAAAAAATCAACGAAGTGGAGATGTAAAATTACAATTACATATCATAAAATTACAAGGACCACGTTTCGACTTAAAATTCAATTGCGAGCAAGAAAAGGTGGTCGTACATTTATGTCGTAAATCGTAATTTATAAGTAAATCGAAAATCCACGAATTTTTCACAGTGGCCTCGCGCCACACTACGCCCCGCGCACTGCAGCCGAGCTTCGCCGATGTTCGATTGTTTCACTTCAGCTTGTTCTGCAGTCCAGCAACACATACGTACTTACTGAGAATACACTGCCAGAGGGGAAAACAATACTAAAAGAACACTTAGCAGGCCTCTTGCCTGCTATCTGAGTACTTTGGCCAGTTCGGCCTTTTGAGAAACCAAATAGGTCACATTACAGATGGAGCGTTAGGTGTGGTACACAAATCAAAAAAGTACGAAAGTGTCGTACACGACCTGTACAATCAAGACTTTCCGGAATATAAATTTTCGTAGCAAAGATGTATTTGAATATCATTGTAAAACAAAAAGCGCAGAAAATGAAGAAAAACTCGTTCGTCTCATCTTTTTTTTACATTTTTTTAAAAAATCACACTCTATAAAAACGTTGGCTGAAAGTTTTTCGCGGTGTACCTGGGGCCATTATCGTGCGCACGGGCCCGGAGGCCAGGCTGCCGTCGTCACCCAGAGGAAAGCCAGATATGAAAATGGCGCTGATTTAATTCGCGGCAGCGGCGCCGACGAGATTTCGCAAACAACAAAAGCAAAAGCAGCTTCCCCAGCAGCAATAATAGTAATAATAATAATTATTATAACGTGCAGCCAGCGGCCTAAACCCCGCTCAACTTCCACATGGCTAAGGGGTGCGCTCGATGGAATAATTGTAATTCTAAAAGGGAGAAGAGCTGCAGTTAATTTAAAAAAAAAAAAAAAAAAAACCCACGTTGCTGCAGAGCTAACCAGCACTTGCAACGCGAAAAATTCACACGCTAATGCACGCTTGCAGTCAAATGGATATACGGTTGGCGCACATGATATAGGCAGGGCAATTCTTTTTTTTTTTTTTTTCGAACGGGAAACATTATCCTTTTGGAGAGTGTAAAATAGTGATAGTGCGAGCGAAACGTGATGTGGTGGGAATTGGATTTAATGAAGCAGCAAGGCTGCATTCTCCCACTCACACATTCAGAGGGTGATAGAGAAAGGGAGAGAGGGGGAGGAAGTGAGTGAGAGAGGGAGAAGACATGAAGACAGTGGAATAGGAAGTGAGAAGAGGAGGGAGAGAGAGAGAGAGAGAGGAGCAAGTGAGAAAGAGAGATCAAGACAGGGAAAGGAAATGAAGGGAGAGGGGGAGGGGGAGGGAGAGAGGGAGGGAGAGAGGGAGGGAGAGAGGGAGGGAGAGAGGGAGGGAGAGAGAGAGAGAGAGAGAGAGAGAGAGAGAGAGGGAGAGAGAGGGAGAGAGAGAGAGGAGCTGTAAGGAATAAGAACTGTAAAGGGAGAATGAGTAGGACAGGATGAGCCGAGAACGAGAACTTTGAGAAGGGTTATACACAAGGGCGGGGCGGGGCGGGGCGTGGCGGTGTGAACGAGCTTTGCAGACAAACTCGCGATAAGGTCATTGTCGGCTCACGCCGGGCTCTTAGCGTCCGCAGCCGCGAGGACCTTTTAGGCGAGCAGGCTCCACACGAGACTGTATCAATCCCCGTCTGTTGTCGTTGCCCGCGGGGCCGCGCCTCCACCCCGCCCCGCCCCGCCCCGCCCCGCCCCGCTACGAGCGTCACGGCGTGGCAAAACTTTGGCCTGACTGCCTTAGCGAGCAGATACGGGCGCCGTCGCCACGCCTCTCCATCGCGTCGTCAAGCCCCCGGCTAAAGACGTCGCTAAACCGTCCGGAGGGCGCGGCGGGGCGGGGCGGGGCGGGGCGGGGCGGGGCGGGGCGGGGCGGGGCGGCTTCTTCCCCTCACACGCGCGATAACACCACCTAACGCGCCACTATGTTGAACGGAAACGGATGGAGAGCCGACGGGGTTCGTCTCGCTTTTTGCGTCACGTGCTGAACCTCGCGCACCATGTTCAATTTTACACTTGACAAATGCTTAATAAAACGAAAAGAAAACAAAAACACTTTTATTTTACATATAGGTGTGATAGTGAGAGCACTTTTATTTCGGTGCAACGTATTGCATGTTTTGGGGATGCTTGCTAAATATAGTCACGATGAAAGTCCATGTTCATGTTCAATATTCTCTGCAGTTTTGGGCCTTAGATATCGCATTTTCATGGGATAAAACTAGAAGTAATGCATCCTAATGCGATACTTCGGGCTCAACTCATGCGATGCAAATGTATCGCTCTCCCCACAAGCAATGAACTGAGGGAATCGCAAGTGGATTTTATTTTTCACGCAATAAAATGCGTGAATTTTATAGCATTCCCAAGAACAGTGCTATGCGATGCTACTTTTATTTCCTCCAACATTCAATGAGTGGCAATGTGCCGGGGTAGGCGGGGGACACAACTCTGAAATTGTTGTAAACCTCGTAATTCAGGAAAATTCAGAAAAGTTAAGAAAAAGTCAGGCAAATTTAGCGTAAGTCAGAAAAAATCAGAAAAAAACTTTTTAAAAGGTCAGAAAAATTTCACTGGTGAAACTAAGGCGTAACTGGACTCTTGAAAGAAGAATACAGTTACGCTTGATTGTGTTCCGCTTGAAAGAAAGCGTAGGAAATAAATTCTTCCATTTATTCAGATAAGACGAATAGGGGCGGATAGACCTGTTACGCTTGATTTCAAGCATAATCTCAGTACGCTTGAAACGGGGCGTAAGACTACGCCTTTGCGTGAACAGTGACCAGTGAAAGCAAAACTTTCTAAACTTTACAAAAATTCAGGAAAATTTACAAAAATTTAGGTGAAAGTCAAGTGAAAATTCAAAAAAATTCAATAAAAATTCAGGAAAATTCACAGACATTCACAAAGAGTGTACATCAAATTTCAGGGTTATGTTTCGCATTCGCATTGTGCTCGGTGGGGGCGTCTATGGAAAAATGATTTTTTTTTGGTGTGTGTTTTTTAGCGAGTAGCAAGTGGCCGAGGAGCGGCCGGCGGCGTGGCGGATCGGTCCGGCCGGGGGTCGTTCCCAGGTGTTAACCTGAGAGTTACTGCCGGCATGACCTGACTGAGGGGAGGGGAGGGGGGCGTCCCTAAACCGCAATGAACTACCAAGGCACGCGTGTGTGTACGTGTGTGCGGGAGAGAGAGAGAGAGAGAGGAGCAGAGAGAGAGAGAGGAGCAGAGAGAGAAAGAGAGAAAGGAGCGGTCTACACGTAGAGCACAATGTCACCCCATACATAAACGCGTGAGGAGCCTGCACACAGATTTTTTTTTATTTTTTATTTTTTTTATTTTTTTTTAAGGATTTAAAAAACCTTTAAAATAAACGAAGCAGATACACAAAGTTTGAAAAGTGCTTGCAAGAGGATTCTCGCGATTCTGAGGGCTGAAGCGAAGGCACTATCGGGGTAGGGTTTGAGGGGTGGGAGGGGGGGGGGTTATGCCCGACTACGCTTGTGTGTCGACCAGCACAACACAAACTGCCTGCCTGCCTCAACCCCCGTCCCGCCCCGCCCCGCCCCGCCCCTAAGGCGTGGTGGGGCCTCTCTCCAGACGGGAGACGTGGCCCGGGGGCCCGGGGGCCCGGGGCCGCCTGAGGACAGGGGATAAGGATACAGCGCTGTCAGTCCGTGTAATGACCAGGGGCCCCAACCGGGGCGGGGCGGGGCGGGGCGGGCGCACCGCAACATTACCCCCGAGCACAACCGCAGCAGTGGCCACTTCGGGTGGGGCGGGGTGGGGCGGGGCACATATGGCGAATCTCAAACTACCAGCCGGTCGCGCAGTCGGGAATAGCAGCACGACGAAACGGACCGAACGTATATTGCTGACGCGGACAATGCATGTGCCTCGCACACACTGTGAAAAAAAAATTCGTCAATTTACGACCTTTTCCGTAATTTGTGATTAAGACACAGAGTTGTACATTTACGAGCGAAGTCGTAAATTTACGACAGCAAATACTTACTCGTCAAGGAAAAACTAGGTCGACTCATGGTGTGAAAAAATTATCGTAACAATACAACCGGAAGTTTTAACTGTACGACAATTATCATGGAAAAATTTCCCGTAACCCTTACGAATATTTTTCACAGTGCATAGGCGGGTAAAAGAAACGTCTGATTATATTTTATTTTGTTAATTTTTTTCAGGGGGGGGGGGAGGGCAGAATTTTGAGGAGGTCCCTGATTTTGAGGAGAAATTCTCACATTTAGAGGATGTTGCCTTCAAAAGTAAGAGAATTTCCCTCAGTGTTTGAGGGAACTTCCTCTCAAAATCCGTGGAACAGCTTCAGCTATCCTCAAAATTAACGCCTTCCTCAATTTTAATTTTTTTTTTTAAATTGAAAAAACGAGTCAGTGTTTCAAACGTGCACCTGCACGCTAAAACAAGAAGCCCAAGCACGCCCAAGCATGTGAGTGTCACAAGATTGGTAGTGTGTGTGAGCGAATCCTAATTCGCGTAACATGTAAATTGTGAAAATTATTTGTAGCAGGTTTACGGAAAAATTTTCCATAGAGTGCGGTTGTAAAATTACATCATCAAATCATAAAATTAGAAGCGCCGCGCCTGGACTTGAAATTTAATAGAAAGCGGGAGGTTTTCGTGAAGTTACAAAATATTTCGTAATTCGTAATTTACGAATAAATAAATCGTAAATCAACAAAGAAATTTTTCACAGTGATGAGCTTCACTCGCTTCCAGCGCCACGGCTCTATTGGGGGCGCCACACGGCTAATGACGGCACATGTCGCGACTTACCCCCCCCCCCCTCCGGCACCATCTACCCCCATCTCCACCCCCACATCTGACCCCCAATCCACACTCTCCCTCCTCCACTACCCTTCACCCTCCCCTCCCCCTTCCCATTACTGTGAAAAATGTCTTAGTACATTTAGGATACACTATCGAAAATAGTAGTATAGGTTTACGGGAAAATTTCCCACGAAGAGGAGTGCTAAAATTACAATTACTAATTGTAAAATTACAAGCTCTACGTACCGAATTGAAATTCAATTACGAGCAAAAACGGTCCGTCGTAAATGTACGACATATTTCGAAAACCACACTGGTAAAACAAATGTTTACTTCTAAACATCAAATGATGTTTAACTGCTAATGTTTAATATTTAAACACTATATCATGTTTAGTTCAAACTATACACCAGCAGATGTTTAATTTTTAAACACTTTGCAAGTGTGCAGTTGGCTAAACACTTGGAGCAGCGTGGTATCCCTATGCTTCTCCATGTGAAGCCTCGCCCAAGCGTTTACTTCCATGCATCACAAAATGTTTAACCTCTAAACATTTACGAAGTGTTTAGTTGTTAAACATCTTGCCATGTTTAGTTCCTGCAATACATCATGTCATGTATAGAGTTGCCAACTAAACACCATGATGTTTAGAAACTAAACCTTTTTTTACCAGTGCATAAATCTACAAAGATGTTTTTTACAGTGCTTATATTTCGTCAATTACAATTTACGAGAAATTTAAAATTTTCGTCAGCCCAATCTGACTTGTGAATAAAGTTCAAATTAAAAGGAGTGCTCGGAATATTACGACTCCTAATTTTAATTTTACAACAGCACTTCGTGGAGAATTATCCCCGAAACCTACAACTCACCATTTTTCACGGTGTGCATCTACACACACCTCTTCCCCGATCCACCCCATCTCCCCCTCTTCCCCTGCCTCCCCTCATCCCCCATCTGTCAGTTCCTCAATTACACGCCGGCTGGCTGTTTCGCAGCGGCAGAGGCGCCATCTGATGGGCTTTCTTCTCCTCTGTGAACAGGTGCTGCTGGCGCGCGCGGACACCGGCGGACACGGACTGCAGCGCCGGGGTGAGCGATGGGGCACCGGGAAATGTCTCCCCCGCTGTCCCTCTCTATCTCCTTTCCTCTCTACCTCATTCCTCGCTCTCCCCCCTACTCTCCCCCCCTCTCTCTCTCTCTCTCTCTCTCTCTCTCTCTCTCTCTCTCTCTCTCTCTCTCTCTCTCTCTCTCTCTCTCTCTAGCTCTCTCTCTCTCTCTCTCTCTCTCTCTCTCACTCTCACTCTCACTCTCACTCTCACTCTCACTCTCACTCTCTCTCTCTCTCTCTCTCTTCTATTCTCTCTCCCTCCTCCTCCTCTCTCACTCTCTTCCTCCCTCCCTCCCTCCCTCCCTCACTCTCTCGCTCTCCCTCCTACTGTCTGTCTGTCTGTCTGTCTGTCTGTCTGTCTGTCTGTCTGTCTCTCTCTCTCTCTCTCTCTCTCTCTCTCTCACTCACTCTCTCGCTCTCCCTCCTACTCACTCTCTCTCCCTCCCTCCCTCTCCCTCCTCCTCTCTCACCCTCTCGCTCTCCCTCCTACTCTCTCTCTCTCTCACTCTCTCGCTCTCCCTCCCTCTCCCTGCTGTCTCTCACTCTCTCCCCCCCCCCCCCCCGTTTCTCTCTGCTGCCACTCGCCCGTATATATCGGCGCGTCCTCATACCTCCCCAGGACAAAGCGCCTGCCATTCTCAGGGTAGGCAGTCCCGCACGACTCGCGCGCGTAGCGGCCGGCCCGCCCGGCCCCGCCAGGCTCTTGCCAGATGACGTTTCTGCTCTAACTTGCAGGATACTGCTTCTTTTAATAAAAATAAAAAATCGTATAGAAAAATCTGGATTTAGGTAAGGGATGTGCAATCCGTAATCCGGCGAAATAATTTCTTTTCCCCTGCATCCCTTGTCGGTGAAGGCGTATACGAATAAAAGTACCCATTGTCAAAACGATTTCAACCATATAATGAAGAATTTGTGATCCGTAGTTCGATTGCACAAAAGTCTCCGTTAGCGAGTCCATAAGGATATAAGAAAAAGGGCTGCCCAAATTTCAAATTTTTATTTTTCCTTTGCACTGTGAAAAATATCCTCGTAAATTCACGACATTTTTGTAATTTTGATTTACAAAATATGTCGTAAATTTTGGACGGCCCATTCTTGCTCGTCGGTCAATTCCAAGTCGAAAGGGAGTGCTTGTAAATTTACAATTACAAATTGTAATTTTACGACTTTTATCATGGAAAATTTTCCCGTAACCCTTACGAGTATTTTTCACAGTGTGACACTTTTCTTTCAGCAACCCGGCGTTTTCCTGACAAAACTTTTAAAGTCCCTGATGTTTTCCTGAATGTCCTAACACGTGGCAACCCTGCAGCCACCCTCGTCAATATTCGAGGCCGAATAACATAATATGAATGTGTCACTTAAACGAGACTAAGCGTTTTTCTAAAACCGTTTCGACGTTCCGCGGGGACAGGGTTATGCACGGCCGGGCGCTCTTGCGACGCTCTGGCGCAGCAACAGTGGCGGGAGGGCTGTGGAGATGAGGGGTAAGTGGTGGGGAGAAATTATTCATAGGCACATCAACCCCGGCGGGAGCAGCCCGCCCCGCCTTGCCGCAGCCCAGGCCCGGCTTGTGCATAGGGGGCCGTCGTCAAGCGCATACGCGAAAAAAAAATTGTGTCTCGACAATTTTTATACCTATAGAGCAACACTGTGAAAAATATTCACGAAAATTTACAAAAAAAAAAATCGTTGTAATTTTGATTTACAAGACAAGTCGTAAATTTTACGAAGGCCCATGCTTGCTCGTCGATCAATTCCTGGTCGACAGGAAGTGCTTGTTAAATCACAATTTCAGATTGCAGCTTTACGACGAACAGCATGGAAAAGTTTCCCGTGAACCTACGACTATTTTTCAGAGTGAAAATGGGTGAACAAAAATTTTAAAAAGGTTTTTCATTTGTGCTTTTTTTTAAGCAAGCGAAATAGTAAAAAGAAAAAAGTATTCAAAACGAGGAATATTCTCTTAAACACCAATTCAGTGAGGGGCTAGTCCCTCTTGAAGCAGTACTCACAAGCTGCTCCGGGGCGTCGGCGGGTGTCTCGGTGGAGTTGCCTCGATTGGTCCTTTACTCCAAGGAATTCAGTGTACATCCTAAAACAAAATCAGTAACAAATCAGAAAAAACTATCAACAAAAAATCAAGAAAAATCAGAATAAAAATCACGAAAAAATCAGAAGGAAAAAAAATGTGTAAAAAAAATCAGAAGAAAAATCAAGAAGGATCAGAAAAAAAAATTCAAGAAAAATCGAGGAATATAAACAAATTAATAATTATAATCAGAGTACACTTGAATTTATGTTATTGAAGGACTCCTCCCCTCGGGTGGCCGCTCTCCTCTGGGGTCAGGGGGTCGGTCCCTGGGTGGCGGCTGCACTTACACCCGCAGCCTCCCGAGCGCGGCCGGCATTATCTGGTAGTGCAGCACGACGCGCTCTGGGGAGGAGAGCGGCGCCCGACACAGCGACACCCACTGACCCGCATCATATACCCACACTTCTTCAAAATCAGCAGAACTCCCTCCCCTCTGCCTCACTCTTCCCCCACGACACCGAATTTTATCCGTATAACCGGCACTTCCTACCCCCATCCCGGCGACGACGCCCTTCCTACCCCCTACCCACACACACACACAGACTGTTGGTTTGGTATTCCGGGAAGGGAATCCTGGCGCACGCCAAGTCCATCCCCGGACCGGAGCAATCACACGACGGCACGCAGTGCTACCCCGCCGCACCGCACCGCACCCCACCCTACCCCACCCCACGACACCCTTACCCCACTACCCCACCGACCCCCCGCGCCGCAGCCCCGCCGAACCGGGCGGCTCGACTCTTCTAGACGGAAGTACACACTTGAAAAACAAGGCACTCCGTAAAAACGAGTCCTGGGATCCTCAGGAGAGTATAGGAATTCCAGTGCGGATGCCCTGGAAAAAGTTTGTTTCACCCATGAGTTTTACCTGGAAAACCAAGGACATCCCTTGGGAAAAATGTACATCCCCTGGGACAGTGCAAATCTCCTAGGGACACCCAGGACTCATTTTTGTCGTGTAGATACGCACGTTCAAATCGTCGTGCGAGGCTGAGTTCAAAGAGAACCTGCCTCGCCAAAGCCGAAAGTTAAATATCAAAACGCTTTTTAGTGCATTGGTGGTTGGTCAGCCTGTCTGCTTCTCTCATGCGACGTGTCACGCCTGGCGCCTCACGCCTCGTTCCCGTCGGTCGCCTCTGGAGCTATCTAACAGGGCTAGGCATTTCAATCTTTATTCAAAGTTTTGTTTCAAATTTCGCTCAGTCAGTTATTTTTGTGTACTATTCTGTCCATTAGGTTACGCAGAATCGTGCACATGCATGTCTTATGTAAGATTTCAAACCATTTTTTTCCCGATTTCTCACGTATCATGTATAAAAACAAAATAATGCATCAGATACGCGTGTGAAGAGCTCTGTACAAAATAATACTAAAATAATACATAAAAATTTTAAAAAATAATAATAATTACAAAAAATTGAAAAAAATATTTCAGGATGAATCCGCCCCTACCCTCAGCCCCACGCACCCCGCACCCCCTACCCCACGCGACCCCCTACCCCCCACCCGCGAGCCCCCTTCCCCACAACACGACCCCCACACTAGTATCCCCCTCTACGCCCCCACCCCCGTGCTACCCCTCCCCTTCCCTCCTGCCGCAGCATATGCAAGATTCAGCTGCCCGACACTCCAGTGGCAACTCCAGTGGCAAGTGGCAACCCCGCGCGTCAACCCGGCCCGCTGCGACACAGTCAATCGCAGAGTGTCGGAGCGTGGCGTGGCGGGGCGGGGCAGAGCGGGGCGGGGCAGAGCGGGGCGGGGCGTGGCGGGGCGGGGCAGGAAACGAAAGCGCTTCAGACGACCTGTTTCAATATTGACTCCCTTCCCAGAAGCCACTCGCACGTCGGCGTGCACGTCCGCGCCCCGCCCCGCCCCACCCCGCCACGCCTCGAGACGCCCCGCCCCGCCCCGCCCCGCCCCGCCCCACCCCGCCCCAACACACCCCGCCCCGCCCTTCCCCGCTCGAGAGCGGCTGCACGGGCGCATATAGAAGACTCCGGAAGTGGAGTAATGAGGAAGTCTGACGAAGCGTCCCTCTACAGCGAGATGCAGAGGAACATGCGACTGTGCGCTGTGCGCGGAAAACTTCGAGGGGGGGGGGGGGGGGGGAATGCGCGCCACAGGAACTGCACGTCCTCCGCGCGCGAGCATTTTTGTTTATAGCCCTAGGGCGCACCGTGAGGCTGATATACAGATGGGCATGGCGGCACGGAAGGTGAAAAAAAAATACTAAGCGGATGAAACTTGTAAAACTATTGCCATGATTTTTGTTTTGTTTTACCGCGAAAGTTTTGCAGTGGATCTTGATCCCAGGCGGCTGCTGCTTGTCGGCGAGAGCGTGGTGGGGGCTTACACACCGTCCGAACATCGCTCTCGCCCCTGCTCCGTCCTTGTCTCACTCATGGGGCCCCGCCATCCCCAACACGGGGCACCGCCATAGGTGCGACAAGGACGGGGAGACGAGAGCGATCTTCGGAATCAGACGGCAGTCACGAGGTACAGCGAGTTGGACAGGGGAGGGGGGGGGCGTCGATCAGAGGCCAAATAACGGGCTATTTGTTCCGGCGCGCTGGGATTCAGGGGGCAGACAGATGCGTAGGGGGAGAGAGAAGGAGCGGTGAGGGGGAGAGAAAGGGGAGAAAAATGGTGGGGGAGAGTGCGTGTGGAATTCAAACGGATTGAAAGCTTTCGCGGGAAACACGCAAAGATGCAGTTTTTCCAAAGCTGTTCAAAATACCTTCGTTTATTTACAACATTTTTTTTAAAAGTTTAAAGATGTCATGTTGTGAATTTACGAGCAGCTATTTGACGAATGACTAGTGTGTTAGTTTAAGAATGACAAGTCGATAACATAGCACATTTATTACAATTTTACTACCTTCCAATTTGATATCGTAACTTGACGACATTACTCGAAGAAAATTTTCTCGTGAACCCTATGAACATTTCTCGAAAAGAGTCTCATCAGTTCTCTTTTCATGAAGAGGCCAGTTAAAAAGGAAAAAAAATGAAAAGTAAACTTTGAACGAATGGCAACCTTGATTAATTTCGCAAGAAGTGCCGGACGAGCTGCAAAAGTTCTTGTTTCTTTTATCCTTTTTTTATTTCTTTCGGTTTCCAACCTAATCCTGCTTGTGTCGAAGTAGGAGACACTTCCCTGGCGACGAACACCGGCGGGCAGAGTGCCAAGCCCTCCCCGACCCGTGGCGTGCCCGAGCAGACCATTGGCTAATCGCAGAGTGAAGAGGGAGGGGGAAGAAAAATAGATTTAACCCCCCCCCCCCCAAAAAAAAAAAATCACTTTCAAAATACGTGTGGAAATATGCACCAGAACTGGAAAAACAGATAAGGTGCTGCTGATACGCGCCTTTTCTTAATGGGTGCGAAGGAGATTTGCAGTTTAGTGCCTCTGCAAAGGCACTTAATTTCTCTAAAGGTGCTAAAAGTTAGTGCCTTTGGCAGTTTTTAGAGCCTTCAGAAAGGCACGAAACCTTTAGCAATTTTTCAAAGGTGAGCTTAGCACCTTGGTTTTCCGAGATATTTCTTGGCTCTAGAACACGAAAACCAACCAATACGATTATTTTCATTTTTCACCGGGACAAGTCCGTAAAGAGCCTGCTCTAAGAAATCACTAGAAAAATCAAGGTGCTAATCTCATCTTTAATAAATTGCTCAAGGTTTCGAGACTTTCTGAAGGCCCTAAAACTGCCGTTTTTCTTTCTTTGAATCGAGCACAGTTTTACCCTGAAACTCCCTCGCAGTACAGCGCAGCTTCTGTCTTGCATAAGACTGTATTAAGCGGGCGGGGCGAGAGGGGGCGGAGGGAGGGAGGGAGGGAGGGAGGGAGGGAGGGAGGGAGGGAGGGAGGGAGGGAGGGAGGGAGGGAGGGAGGGAGAGGAGAGCAGGTCTGATAAAGATGTAAAACGGTTGGGTAGCGATGCCGTGCCACGGCGCGCTGCAGGAAACAAGAGAGCAGAGAGGGGGTGGAAAAAAAGAAACAGATAAGGAGCACGGTATCACAGCGGGGAGCAGCTGGAGGGGGGGGGGGGGCGCATAGCAATTTATAGTCTGATATTTCGACTCGACTCACGTAATTACACGCCGTACAACCTGACCGAGCGACGTAGCGTGGGTTCAAAGACTACTTCACCATATTTTTTTTTTTCGGGTTCTTTTTTTTTATTTCTTGTCTATAACTTTTTTTCAAGAGTATATTGCCTTTTTCTTTCGTTTAGAACAGAAAAAAAGGGCTATTGGCTTTTCCTTCTCACGACAAGATATAGGGGACGAGACTGGGTGGAACCGGCCATCAGCGACGCGTCAAACGGGGGAACGGGGGAAGGGGAAGTTGGGGAGGGGGAGGGGGTAAAGGGGGAGGATGAGAGGGGGAGGGGGGAGGGGGTAGAGGGGGTGAGAGGAGGGGGACGGGCAGTGAAGCGGGAGCAGCCCATTATGATGTTAAACTGGCAGCGCTTATTTTTGCCGCTTTTGTCTCTGAGCACAGAGGCCCGGGCGGGGCGGGGCGGGGCGGGGCGGGGCGGGGCGGGGCGGGGCGGGGCGGGGCGGGGCGGGGTGCGGGTCCGGACGAACTCTTGACGGAGTCCATTGTATGGCACTATCAGCAGCCACACCCCTCCCCACCCCGCCACGCCCCACGCGCCACGCCAAAATGTCGCAGCTGTCTTGATCGCTTTCCCGACATGGGAATGACAAGGTTTTAATCCCGGGGTTCGGCTCCCGGCCGGCAGCCCTGACTGTACAATTTTTTCGTTCTCAATTAAAAAAGAAAAACAATAGTTTAAAAAAATCCGCTTCTCGGTTTTCACGGAGTTTTGCGCTCACGCAACGAAAAAAAAACAAGAAGGAAAGACATCAATGAATTGATATCGAAGGGAACAGACTCGTTCTTTACCAATCACAGGCATATGAATGTGTTTTGGCAAGTAAAGTTTTAATTTTTCGCAAAAACTCGGTGGATAGTGATCGGGTCGTCAAAACAAAAATTCAACGGCAACTAGATTTACTTAAAAGTTTCCCGCTTACACTACCATTCTAAACTCGAAGGCAAGCGAGATGGGAGCGGAAAACCGCGCGCCACCCATGTCCCGCTGGGGCCGGCCATGTAGCCTAAGAGGTAGGCTACCGGGCGCTCGCAAGCGGGAAATGGCTTTCGGCGCGGGTCGGGTCGGGCCGGGGAATGCCGTCGTGCCGTCTCTACCGCAGAGTATTAGCTCAGGTAGACTATAGAAAGCCTCCACTACCGCCTTTCAACAATCGCGCAAGAAGTGTTCCGAACCGGCTCCCGTTACAACACTGGTACATCTTGCCGACCATAGACTGACGACCGATGAACATCAGCTTTCTGTTCGGTATAACCCTCCTTTTAAAGGCAGAAATCTCCTCTTAAAACATAGTTTTAGCCTAATTACACGAAATGAAAATTAGTTCATTGTTACTTCTTTATATGATGAAATAAATTGCACCTGCACTCAATATTTCAGTTCATTTTTGTCAGCCCGGAAAAATGAACACATCCTCCACTTTGACGTGCATGGGTGTTTCTTTTGAGTCTCATTTCTCTAAATTTTACATTGTGAGTTATAAAAAACCATCCACCTTATTTGTTAACTGAAAAATGGTTGTCAGTTTTGTTATATTGAGCTCTTTCTGAACGTTCTTGTTCTGATGATATAAAGAGTTAAAAGGGGGTTAATTTCGCAAAACATGCTCAAATCCAGTTTCTTTCATTTAGATTTTCTCACAATTTTACATTGTAAGTCGAAAAAAAACTTCATTTACGTTCTAGCGACTGGATTCTGCTCTTTAACACGATACCATTGGTTTTTCTCTACATTCTGTCAGTTCTTAGATGTACGATACCCCCCCAAAAGTCATTTTTGAGCACAATACTCGTTCTCTCCACTTTGACTTTTCATTTAGAGGAGTGTAAAGAACGAGTAAAAAAAGACTGACTGAATGTGACTGGAAAATGACTGGATGTGACTGCACTCTATGATAAATTTCACCGTTAGTTACGGTGAAACCTGCATCACCGTAGGTTACGGTAAATATTCACCGTAAACTACACGGTGACTGTCATTGTCCACAACGGTGAGTTTCACCGTATGTTTCGGTGAAAATTCACTGTAACTTACGGTGATGCAGGTTGCACCGTAACTTACGGTGAAATTCACCGTAAGGTTTATACGGTGTGGAAGTGATCGCAAAAGAGACTGGTCGGAGCACACACACTGGCTGGTCGAAGGTCCCTACTGTTAAAAATATCCTCGCAAATTTACGACATATTTTGTAAATCAAAATTACAAAAAATGTCGTAAATTTACGACAGCCCATTCTTGCACGTCGGTCAATTCCATGTCAATAGGGAGTGCTTGTAAATTTACAAGTTCAAATTGTAATTTTACGACTTTTATCATGGAAAATTTTCCCGTAACCCTTACGAGTATTTTTCACAGTGCCCCTGGCTCTGGCTGCCCTGGCCACACAGGACGGAGCGCCTGCCATCCTCGAGGTAGGCCAGCCCGCACTGCACGGGAGCGCGGCGGCCGGCCCACCCCGCCCCTGACATCAGTCAGAAATATGCACACCCACTTGATTTGTATTTATTTTTCTTTGTGCAAAGTTAAACAATCAAATCTTTTGCACACATTTTGAGCGTGCATTTGAACACTTCACAGCATATTTTTGCACAAAATGACGGACCAACGATAACCGCTTCGCCGTGCCAACTTTAGTTTTTCTGTGGTGAACCAAAAATCCGATTTCACAACCGAGTTTTGGTCACAACAGCAGAAAAATGTTGGTAAGGGCAAAAACCAAGCCCAAACGTTAGTTCGCACAAATAAACATTTTTTTCCGTGAACTAACCGGCAAGTGAGCTACACCAGAGAACAGCTCCGAAACACGACCCGCGCCTCGCGCAACGCCCACCCCCCTGTAATGAGTTGGAAAAGTGGGGTCCAAGTATTCCGCATTTAATAACGGCTTGCAATTTTTATGCAGCTGAAACGGGGCAGTGGGCAAGGTTTATTCCCCCTTGCCCTTCGCTACCGGTGGACGAGGCGCAGAACGCCCACACCACCCCACCCCACCCCACCCCACCCCACCCCACCCCACCCCACCCCACCCCACCTCAACCCAGCACACCCCACCCCACCCCACCTCAACCCAGCACACCCCACCCCACCCCACCTCAACCCAGCACACCCCACCCCACCCCAGCACACCCAGCAGCAGCAGGAGGGCAGGAGGGTCGTCGCTTCGGCCTTTGTTGCCTCGATACGGCTCACCCCGCCGCCCCGCCCCGCCCCGGCCCGCCCCAGTAATCCAGTGGAACGGCCCCCTCACGGCGCAACAGATGAAAAAGAGAGCGGGCCTACCGACAGACAAGCCGCGTTGGAAGGGGCGGGGCGGGGTGGGGCGGGGCGGGGTGGGCTCATCATATTCGAAGCCCCTTCGTGGAGCCCCTCCCCTCCCCTGCGCCACGGCCTCCCCCGCCGCCCCCGCCGCCCCGTGAATTCGAAACAAATTGGATCTGGCCGCCGAAACAGGCTATATATGCTTGCCGGGCTCCGCGGGGCGTATGGCACAGCTGCTCAACTGACAGCTCGACACATTGGCGCGTGTGTCTGTCTGTCTGTCTGTCTGTCTGTCTGTCTGTCTGTCTGTCTGTCTGTCTGTCTGTCTGTCTGTCTGTCTGTCTTTTCGTCTGTCCACATTGTATGCTAGGATAATAATATTGTTGCTCGCAGAGGTAAGAAACACCACCCACTATGACAAATAGTTGTAGGATTATGAGACAATGTTTCACAAAAAGTGGTTCTAAAACTACGAGTATTTTGCGTCAGGCACTTAATAGCAAGTATAAAAGCGAAGTGAGTGTTAAAAGAAATATAAGGGAAGGTTTCAACTTGTTTTCAACCCAACACTCAGTGAAAAAAAAAATCGTAGGTTTACGGGAAAATTTTCCACAAAGTGCAGTCGTAAAATTACGATTAAAAATCGTAAAATTACAAGTACTACCCATCGACTTGAAATTAAATTACGAACAAAAATAGTCTGTCGTAAAATTTACAACGTTTTTCGAAAGATACAATTTTCAAAATACATCGTAAATCTACAAATATATTTTTCACAGTAAACCACCGTTTCGATAGGCAACCTACAAGTCAGTCAATCCGGTCAATCCAAATGCATTATACGCTTTGCGGGGATTGGGGATAGAGGGCGGAGGGGGGAGAGTCGGGGTGGGGGGGGGGGGGACATGGGAGTATGGGGCACGGGAGGGGGAGGGGAGAACATGCCACAATCAGAGACAAAAATCCAAGTCGGCAGTGTGGACTCCGAACGCTGTTCGGTGCCACTGGTCCTCGAAACCAGAATGAGGACATCACGGTAAAAACTATGGCTAATTTTTTTATGGGGAAAGGGAAAATTTTGAGGAGCACCCGTACTTTGAGGAAAAGTCCTCAGATTTTGAGGAAGTTTCATCAAAATTTAAGGAAAAATCACTCATGTTTTGAGGAGACTTCCTCAAAATCTGGGGAATTTTCCTTAAAGTATGGGTGCTCCTCAAAATTTTCCTTTTTCCCTCAGAAAATCAGACATCGTTGTTACCGTGATCCTGGGCGTTGGGTGTCGCACCGCCAGGGCAGAGGCCTCATCGGCACCCCCTGAAAGTCCTCCAGGAGTCAGAAGTCCATCCAGGACACCCAATGGGATCGACGGTAGAGGGGCAACACACCGTGGCCTCCAAAATGCGGTTGTCCTCGGCGGCGACCTCGGGACACCGCCCACCACCCTCGCCCATCCCCTTCACTCTCCTCCAACCCACACGGGCTCAGGGGTTGAGTATCATTTAAATATTTAGTAAGAATGTCATAGAGTTGCAAATCTAGGAAGTTTTCCTAGACAAACCCTGCCTACTAGGCAACATTCGGACACCACTGTGTGGCACATTGCAAGAAATTTTGTTTCAGAGGCCAGTAACTTTAAATCCAATCAAGACTACTACAAAAGACTCAGGACCTTCAAATGATAAGGCAGATCTATTTTAAAATAAATGTCAGCTGTTGAGGATAGAATTGAAACTTTTCAAAACCTTTGCACAATTTTAATGGTTAAATACTTCAATGTTTTAGAAAGACGGATTTAGCATAAACTCTCTCAGCATAACTAGTAGATTACAAGAACTGACTCTCACCTAAATCCCATCCACAGTTTTGCCCCTAATATTTTTAGAATTCAAACTTCTTGAAAAGTAGCCATGTGTTTTAATCATTTTTTTCCTATAAATATAATTTTATTCAGTACCCTTACTACAATACAAATTAACATACTATAACAGATGAAGGAGAACGTTTGGGTTAGCACATGGCTCAGCTCAATCAGAAATTGTATCACTGGGTAATATTACGGAGTAGATTAGGCACTAAATGCTACAAAATTTACCTACGTAACATCCAAACTGTTGTCATTTTCTGGGTGTGTTTAAAGCTAATAAGATTTTAATACTCAAACCATACTTTCATGAATTAACTTTAGTAGAATAAGACACCAAACATTTGATTTGGTATTTGAAAACCTACTTCTTTAAAAAAAATTAAATGACCCTCATCGCATGTGTGAGAGGAGCACACTTCCACTAATCTAATTCAGCATCCACACCGCATTAAAGAAATCATTTGGCTATGGGATTAGCTTGCAGCAGCTCACTAACAAAACGCTGGGAAAACAGGCAAAGATTCAAAACAAAATTTAAACCAAATGTGAGGAAATGATGTTCCTGTTACAAATCCTCATTTGTCAGACCATGACTTCAAACATAGTCCACTGTTTCCCAAACAGTCTCAGAGCTTCACTGTCAACAACGTTAATGTTTCTAGGTTATGTCACTCACCTCCATAAGAAGTTGACAACTCAGTTGCATCGAAACTGGCTGTCGTTTCAGTAGTACGTGACGATCATTTCACAAATCCAATGCAATCGGAGGTATTTTGAAGAGAACTTGAGGCACTTTGCCCTAACCTCCCGTGCCAGTAGACGTGAAGACTCGACAAATCACTCGAAACCGCACTCCTACACAATGACGACATTTAAAACTCCGCGAGGCCACGTTCGCGACAACTCTAAATCCAACTTCAGACCGCATATTTCACCGAAAAGACGTTTCAAGTTTTAATTTCATAATCGTAAAACTCCGATGTGAAAGCCGGGCCGCCGGCCGCCGGGCTACATGACGAGACTGAGGAACTGTGCGCGCCGCCGCTAGGTGGCGCCAGGCGCCACCTCTCCAGCCAGACTTCCACAAGGGAAGTCCAAACTCAACTTTGAAACATTTCAAACTTCTTTGACTGCCAAAGTTGGGACAAATATCAAATACGAATGAAAATCGTTAAACTGCAAGCACTTCGGACCGACTTGAAGCTTCAATATAGGTTCTTGCCGCAAAAATGACAACACCCTCCAAATTCGCGACCTACGAAATAATCATAAATCTTCAAAGATATTTTTCACAGTGACTTTTAGGGCAAAATGCGAATAAATCGCCCCCCCCCCCCTCCCGCCGCAGATCCTGACTGCCTACAGGCGCTGGTGATTCCCCTCGGAGATGGGCGGCGCGGGTTTCGCGAGCCAAACTGCAACATGGACTATTTCTTGCGGGAGCAGCCCCGCGGTGTCCCCCCCCCCCCCTCTCCGCCCGTTTAAGGGCCACTCAGCCGGGTCCGTCTCCCATTGCGCGATGGCGCATGAAGGCGGGGGCATTAACATTTTACGCCCCTCTTTCAAATTGCAAATCCCATTTTTCCGCGCGCGCGAGCCAGCAGTTCCGGATCCGGTGGCTGCCGCGGCGCGCTTTCAGCCGGAGTTGATTAACAAGCGCTTTACTTTTACTTTTCTTGTTTCGTGGGTTTCGAATTGTGATAGCGCCCCTGTCGGAACGAAATGTAAAGCTTCGGTTTTGTTTTATTTGGTTTATTCCAAACTGACCGACGCTCCCTCCAAGATACGGTGACATACGAAATGACTTAACGAAACGGCAGTTCACAACCCGGCCGCATCGGAACCTGCCGCTCTCACGGCCTCCCCACGGCCCACTACCTGCCTCCCCACCGCACTTCCGGTCCCTTTTCGCCAACGACTTCCGGTCAGGCCGGCTTCCGCCGTTCCAACGGGGGTGATGGGACTCAGCCCGACCGTGCCCTACCCGGTTCGGCCACCAGCAGGGCCGATCTGGAGAATTAGCTTCCTTCGCTCTCCGGTCACGAACATGGGGCGGGGCGGGGCGGGGTGGGGTGGGGTGGGTTGGGGCGGGGCGGGGCGGGGCGGGGCGGGCGGGGCGGGGCGGGGCGGGGCGGGGTGGGGTGGGGTGGGTTGGGGCGGGGCGGGGCGGGGCGGGGCGGGCGGGGCGGGGCGGGGCGGGGTGGAGCGGATCGGCTCGCCAAAGGAAACAAATAGGACTTGGCCGGTCCAACCTGGATATCGTATCTCTCCTCCCAGTCACCCTAACTGGCTGCCCGCATGTGTGAGAGTGAGAGAACGAGGGAGAGAGGGAGAGGGAGAGAGAAAGAGATACAGTCAGGCAGATAGACAGACAGAGACAGAGAGAGAGAGAGGCGAACAGGGCAGCGTAGTGACAGGCCAGGCTCACCAATGAGACTCTAATCCCTGAGCCCCAGACGCTAGGGCTGCCACTTTTATGACGTGCCGGGCGGGATCCGGTGCGGTGGGCTGAGCTGGAGTGGGGTGGGGTGGGCTGCCTTGAGGGGGAGTGAGGGATAAACCGGGAGTGAACCGAGGTGAAATATGACACCGCGGTTTATCCCATCACAACGCCTTCAACGGGTACGATCGTAAGAAAAAAATAATAATAAAAAGGTTAACGCAGATTCTTTTAAAGTATATTCAGCTTAAAGTTACGCGGCACCCCGCAGCTGAAAAAAAAAAACCACCCTGCGTTTGAAAGCAAAGAGTGTTGCTTCCATGCGTGCAAAACGACTCTGCGACCCTGCTCATTGACGCTGCGGGTGATATTATGCGCACTTGTGCGATGTGTGCGACGGGAAGTTATTCACGCATCAGCAAGCACTGCCAGAAATTTCCACGGTAATTAGTACGGTTTTTCCCGTTAATTTTTTTACCAGGGCCGGACCCTTTTTATTGGGTAAGGTCCGGTGTAGCGCTCTCTACCAACTGAGCCACGACGCCGCGATTACTGAACAGTACGACGGGTTCGATACGTATCCATGTCCTCCTGGCCGGAGACTGCAGGATGCGGCAAATACTACTCGAACCGGTCGCACGGTCCTGTCATCGAGGCGACGTGGCTCAGTTGGTAGAGCGCGCAACACCGAGCCGAGAGGTCACAAGTTCGACTCCCACTCGGAAAAGTGTTTTTCGCGCTTGACATTCCCTTTGGCCGCTGCTGGATGGCAGGTCAAATAGAAGTAAAACACGTCTCACCGCCGTTGGCTCGGTGGCTCTGGGCGTTGGGTCGCTTCCCGTTCTGGCTATGTGTCGGCACTCGGGGTTGTGGGTTCGAATCCCGCGTACCCCTCTGAGGTAAGGCCTCTGAAACTGGCATCAGGAAGTCTAACGCCCTTGACACCGCTCGTACCTCTAGGGGTAGGCCAATGGTGGTACGGGGATCAAATCTGTCGAATTGCGCGATAGGATCGCAGTCAGCAAAGCGCCGGTTCCCATGGAACACCGAAGCAGTTGGCTGCCACAGGGGGTAAAAGCCCTGTGCCTGGCGGGAACCGCAACCTCCTTCGGGAGGTTTACTGCCGCAAAAATTTTCCATGTTTTCACGCCACCCTTTCCATTGCACAGAAAAATGAAATAATTCATTAAATATATTTCCAAAACTATTCCAAATATTCCAACATATTCGCGATATTCCCAAAATATTCCACATATTCCAAAAAATATTCCAGATATTCCAAAAAATATTCCAGATATTCCAAAAAAATATTCCAGATATTCCAAGTAGAATATATTCCGTGTACACAAAAATTTCAAGTGGTCGACCCCTCGGGGTTTACCGAAGTATCTGAGGCATGGGGTACTGAATTTTTAACAGTGAATGTGCGACATTCGCACACTTGGTTCCCCGGGGGCGCAGGGCGCAGGGCGCAGGGGGTCCGATCCGCTATTTCAGCTGCGTCGCGCGCCGCTCCCGGCCGAGTCCGCCCAGGCTCAGCCGTCTCACTCCGAAGATCGCTCTCGCGCCTCCGTCCTTGTCGCACCGATGGCGGTGTCCTATGTCGGGGATGGTAGGGTCCCATGAGTGCGACAAGGACGGGGGCGCGAGAGCGAGCTTCGGAATATCAGACGGCAGGTCCTCCCGTGTAATCTTGTAGTCGGTGGGGCAGAAAGCTAAACTTACGACGCTCGTTGTATGCAGTAACGCTGCGTAGTAGAGGGGCGCGACGCGGCGGCGGGGAAGGGTGGATAGGGGTGAGGCGGGGTGGGGTGGGGTGGGGCGAGGCGGGGTGGGGTGGGGCGAGGCGGGGTGGGGTGGGGTGGGGCGGGGCGAGCAGACGCCACGACGTTCTGGAATGCCACTACACTCGGGCCTCAGGGGCGGGCGCAGAGCTGCATCCCGAGGGAAAGGCGGGGCTCGCCACTGCCGTCGGGGGGCATCGCCATCATAAATATTTAAAGGGACCGTCCATAAATTACCCGGATGCTTGAGGGCTAAAAGCAAACCCGCCCGCGCCATGCGGAGGGGGCGGTGGCGGAGGGAGGGGGAGGGAAGGGGTAAGTGGGGGTAAGAGTGGAAGGAGGGGGGGACCGTGGGGGGGGGGGGTAAGGTTGAGCGCACCGCGGAGATGAGTAGAGGATTAGGGAAAGGGGTAGGGGAGTCCTGGAGCACCTGGTGCAGTCAGAGAGAGAGAGAGAGAGAGAGAGAGAGAGAGAGAAATTGAAATTGAAATTGAGAGAGAGAGAGAGAGAGAGAGAGAAGGGGAGAGCAGAGGGAGGAGAGGAAGAGGTGGAGGAGAGAGAAGGAGAGGAGGAAGAGAGAGGGAGGGAGAGAATGGGAGGTAGGGAGGGAAAGAGGGTGGGCGAGGAGTAAAGAACAGGAAACGGAAGTGGAGGCGGCGGCGGAAGCGGCCCGCTGGAGCGGCGCGGCGCGGGTGCAGGTGCGAGGGCGCCCATCCCGGCAGCGGGGAGGGCAAGGGTGAACATGAACACGGATCCAACGCTTTTTTCTTTCCTTTCCTTTCCTTTATTTTTTTTTCCAGAAAATAAAAGTGGCAACATCGTTGTTATCTGGTGGGCGTGGTGGTGAGGTGACCCGTTTGCTGCTCGGACGCGGGCATGTTCGCGCTGATAACACTCCAGGGCCACCACACCCGCGCGCGAATTCAAAGTGGAGTGGAGAAAAAAAAAAAAAAAGAGGGAAAAAACTGGACAGTGTTGTCGTCTGCAAGAATGAACAGTTCACGCGGACACGCGACTTCCTAATGAACTCCTGTCCGCCGTCGGGTTGAACCGAGTGGGGCGTGGTGGGGCCACGCGGTGAAAGGGGAGGGGGGGGTCTAGGGGCAGAGGGTATGGGGGCATACTCTCTGGGGGTGACCTTGCAATGTGCAGCGGCCGCCCAAGTCAACCGTGTACGGCCCGTGTGTACAGACGGGCGGTGTCGACCACCACTCCCCACCCCACCCCACCCCACCCCACCCCACCCCACCCCTCCCCTCCCCTTCCAGACCCAGCGCACAAAATTACACGCAGGGGACCACGGACAAGCCCTGGCACGCCGCATCTGCACAACGTCGACACGCTGCCAATTCTATGGGGAGTGGGGCGGGGCGGGGCGGGGCGGGGCGCGGCGGGTGCGGCACATGTAAGCGTGAGGGCGAGAAGGTGGTGGTCAGAAATAAAACACTGTCAGGCGCTTGCAGAGTGTCTGTGGTGCGGGGTGGGCGTCGTGTCGTCAGGCTCTCGCCGGGGCGGGCGCGGTCACCACGGCCGCGGCCTTCTCGAGGCAGAGCGCGGGGTGCACGCAGAGGCCGAGGCCGGCGGCGCTGCAGCCGAACATGTCGCGGTCCAGCCGGAAGCAGCGGCCCGCGCGCAGCGCCAGGTCGGCGTCCTCGTCCGGGAGCAGCGTGAGTCCCCGGGCCTCCACCTCCTGCGCACGCCGGGGGGCCGAGGCCGGGGTGGCGGTGACGGGGCGGGGCAGAGGTGCTGAGGGTGACGAGGAGGAGGAAGTACCTGTTCGCCACAGGTGAAGCGCAGGCGATACCGGCAGCTCGACACGGGTCCGAGGCCCTGCACGGCGTAGCGGGAGCCGCCGGGCAGCTCCAGGGCGTGCACGAGGAAGATGGAGGCCTCGGCCCCGGGCCCGGCGCCGCCCAGCACCACCACATCGCAGCGCCGGCTCGCCGCGAAGCAGGCGCGGCCGAGGCCCGAAGAAGCCGCGACCCCCGGGGTGGAGGCCGGGGCGGCGCCCAGCACCTCGACGGGCCGGTACCAGCGCGCCGTCACGGCCTCGGCGGCGTGCTCTGCCAGCAGGTGGTCGCGCTGCCGGCTCCACAGGCCGCGCCACGCGCACGCGCCCAGGTAGCAGCGCACCTGGCGTCACGGCTGGGGGTCAAGGTCACGCGGAATGTGGGTCACGGCCGCCGCGGCACCATCACCGACAGGGGGTGCAAGGGGGCAACGGGGACGAGGACGAGGACGAGGACGAGGACGAGGACGAGGACGAGGACGTCGTAGGTGGCGAGGGGTTGTAGAGCGGTGAAGGCGCGGGGGACAGGTCGGCAGCAGGCGAGGGGTCCTTTACTTTAAAAAATCGGTGTACGACCTCAAAAAAATCAATAAAAAAATCAAAAAAAAAAAATCAATAAAAATCAAAAGTTTAGAAAAAATCAAAAAATTAGGTGAAGTAAGAAAAAATCAGAAAAACTCGGACAAAATCTAGATAAAGAACCGGAAAGTTACAAAAAAATATCTCAAAAAAATCATAGAAAATCACAAAAAATCATAAAAATCATTAAACAATTTAAAAAATCATTCAAAAATCAAAAGTCATAAAAAATTCAAAGAATCAGAAAAAATCTGGAAAAATCATAAAAATTGGTCACACTTGTAAAAAAATCAGGGAAATCAAGAAAAATCTTTAAAAAATTATTTTAAAAATTTTTTTAAAAATCAAAAAAAAATCAAAATGTTACGCACAATTTAAAAAAGTTACATTTCATTACAAAAAAAAAATCAAAAATAAGATTAGTTCAAAAAAAATTTGATTTAAAATCGGTGTACGCTTGAATTTGGAGTGAAGGACCCCTCGGCAGCAGGGGCGCGGGAAAGTAAGTCAAGGTCGCGTAAAGTGGGTCAAGGTCGCAGTTGGCGGGTGACAGTCTCGGGTGCGCGGCGGCGGGGTGCCCACCTGGCGGTGGGTGCAGGACGCCTCGTGCGCCGCCTTGCTCAGGTAGTCCATGTCCTGCGGGGCGGGGCAGCCCTGCGGCGCGTAGCGGCACGGGTAGCGCACGGAGCGCGCCAGGCCGTTGAAGAGGCGCAGGCGGCAGGCGGGGGGCAGGGGCGCGCCGCAGCAGGGCACGGTGCAGCGGAACAGGGGCGCGCCCTCGGGCACGGCGGGCCGGCAGTCGTGGCACAGGAAGTGGCCCTCGCCGCACTGGAGCACGGGGGGCACCGTGTGCAGCCCGCACCGCGCGCACGACATGCGCCGCAGCAGCTCGCGGTTCAGCTCCGCCGTCAGCGCCACCTGCAGGTGCGGCAGGGCCGTCAGACACACCACCTGCAGGTGCGGCGCGGCCGTCAGAGACACCTGCAGGTGCGGCGCGGCCGTCAGAGACACCTGCAGGTGCGGCACGGTCGTCAGAGACACCTGCAGGTGCGGCGCGGCCGTCAGAGACACCTGCAGGTGCGGCGCGGCCCACCTGCGGCAGGCCGTCGTCTCCCTCGGCGCAGTGCAGCGGTCGGCAGCTGGCCGCGAAGTGCTTGAGCTTCTCGAACAGCCCCAGGTGCGGCAGGCTGTGGTGCCGGGGCTGCGCCACCTGCAGCTGCGCCAGCCTGCGCGGCGGCCCCCTGCGCCGCTGCAGATGCGGCTGCGGCTGGCGGTGCAGGTGGAGCAGCGGCGCGGGGACGGCGCGCTCCCCAGGCGCGTCGAGCGAGCAGCGCTGCAGGCAGGCGTCCCCGTCCGCACCTGCGCCCGCACCTGCGCCCGCACCTGCGCCCGCACCTGCGCCCAGCTGCCTCGCGAAGCCACGCTCCAGTTCTGGCTCTGGCTCCGGCTCCTGGCCGAACAGCTCCGGGAGCACGAGCTCCGGGAACACCACGCGGCCGTTGTGCGTGATCGGCAGCCTCGGCGAAACTGGAACACGGTGATGTTGGTCTTGGAGCAGTTTTCCAGGGTGTCGGCCAACAACGTGTGTCCCCCCCCCCCCCCTTCCAGCCCCCGAGTGACCAGCTCTGAGATTTCACGATAACAGTTGTCATTTTAACAGTGCCAACCTTTTTTCCCATTTTTCTCTCAAATATTTAGTTGTTTTTTATTTTTAATTTTTATTTCTTTAATTCCGTGGTGTTCAAGGTTTTTTTTAAATTTATTTTTATTTGTTATCCCCCTTTGACGATGGGCCATGTGGTCACGCACCCGGGAGGCCCGTCACTGCCCAGTCCTCGGCGGTGACAGAGTCTGGCGTCGGGGGGTCCTGGACGACGCCCTGCGGGACGCCCTGCGGGAGGCCCTGTGGCTCGGGGGTCGCCGGGGGCGAGGCGTCCAGGGTGCCGTCAGCGAGGGGGGCGGCCAGGGCTCCGTCGACCTCCGGCTCCGGCGGGCGGAGGCCGCAGCGCTGCAGCGTGCTGTTGTAGAGGTCGGTGAGGTCCATCAGGACAGTCACCTCCTCCTCCTCCTCGTCCTCCTCGTCCTCAGCGTCCTCCTCAGCCCGCGGCCCGCCCGGGTCACCGTCCGGCTCCAACGAGGCCAGGCTGGTCGCCGGCGTGAGCATGCCCTCGTCAGCTCCCGCGTCCCCGGGCACCGTCGCCGCCCCTACACAGCTGCCCCCGCTGTCGGACCCGCCCCCGCCCCCACCCCCGCCCGCGGGGAGCGGCCCCTCTGCCTCCTCGCACGGCGCCACGGGCTCGGGCACCACCGTGACGGCGCTCTCGGCGTCGTCTGGGACCGTCTGCGGCAGGGCAGGGCAGGGGCATAGGGTTACAAACAAACGAAAGTACGCCGCCCCACTCGGCCCCGCCCGCACGACAAAGACGTGGTACGGACACCTGAGAGGAGAGTTGTACCTAGCCCCCATCCCTCACCCACTTGCCGAAATCGTCCGAAACGAAAAACATTTTTTTAAGGGGGGGGGGGAGGATGAATTCCTGGAAGACTGCAGACGGGGTTCGTAGCCCGACCACCTGATAAGAACTTCAGCACTTTAGGCATCCAGCTCGTGCGCTTGTCGGCGGATCAAACCGGGGTGGGGGGCGGGGACAATGGTGTGTGTGGATGGGGGGGGGAAGGGGGGACAGAACGGGAGCCTCTGGCTGCGCTCTCTACGTACGTGAACGTGAAGTAATCCTACACCACACACCTTCCCCCCATCCCCATCTTCTCGTCCCTATCTCTCGATCCTCTCCCAGTACTGGGCGATAGCAAAGCGACAGACAGTTTTTGGGGGGCACGAAACTGCGGTTGCCGCCGGAAACATTCTCGACGTCCAGAAGGCCCCCGCCTCCTCGCGGCTGATGCACCCACCTCGCATGTCGGCGCGGCCCCGGACGCCCCGCCGGCCCCAGCCCCGGCCCCGGACTCGGTCTTCTGCACGCGGAACAGGATGGCCTCCTCGTGCGAGTCGGCCGTGTGGAACACCGAGTGCACGAACGAGAAGTTGACCCCGGAGCCGCCGGAGCCGCCGGCCCCGGCGCCGCTGCCGGAGCCTCGGGGGCTGCCGCCGCCGCTGCTGCCCGGGGTATCGCTGCCGTCGCCGTCCGGGAGGGAGTCGCTGGCGTCCAGGAACGGGAGGGTCTCGTCACTGTTGGGGAGCCGTCATCGTCAGGGCGCGACAGCGTGAGAGAAATCGCGATGAGAAATATGCGAGCGTGGGCCGCAGCTGGGCGGGAATACCCCGCGCCCGCGCGCTACCTCGGGGAGCCCTCCTCCTGGTCGGCGTCGCTACCCCCCGCTGCGGCAGGCGGCACGGGGGCGGGGGCGGGGGCGGGGGCCGCGACCAGGGCCCGGGCGCGCTGGGCCGCGCTGGCCTTGCGCAACTCCAGCTCCTGCTTCATGGCCAGGAACGCGGCCTCGGACGGCGACCAGACGTCCGCCTGCTCGCAGAGGGCGCGCGCGGGGGCGGGCGGGGGCGGCACCGGGGGCGGTGGAGGCGGCAGCAGCCGCGGGCACGCCGCCGAGACCGCTTCCTGCAGCTGAAGCGTCGACGCCATCCTGGAGAAGCAGGTCTGCAGGCTGAGCGGCTGGTTGGACAGGACGAGGGCCGAGCGCTCCAGGGAGGTCTTGATGTCCTCGAAGCGGGACGGCAGGGAGGGCGCGTGGAGGCGGGGGGCGGCCAGCACGGCGGAGCAGGGCGGCGGCGCCGGCAGTGGCTGCGGGGCCGGGGCGGCACTGGGGTGAAGGCCGGGGGCCGGGACGTCGGCGACCTGGGCGGAGCGCGGAGCAGCCCCACCGGCGCCCACCTGCAGCTGAGGCAGCTCGGCCGGCCCCGCCTCGTCGCGCTCGCGCCACTGCATCGTCCGGCGCGCCACCTGCAGGCGCCACCTGCCGGCGCCACCTGCGGCCGGGAGCGAGCGCCACAGCGGGGGTGACCCGGGTGACCGCGGGCCCCGGGGCCAGGTGTCCGACGCCCGCGCGGCTGCCGCCGCTCAGCCTGGGGCACCCCCGCCCCTGCGCATCGCGGCGTCGGCGTCGGCACTCCCGGTCGGAACGCCCCGGAACGCCCGGAACACCTTGCGAGTCCAGGCACGGCGCGGGGGGAGGCCGACACGTTCCCGACAGCCTGTTGCTCGGGCCGCGGTCCATTGTTGGGCTCCGCGCCGACGACGCGGTACGAAAATACTTGGCAAGATCAGAACTGGCGGGACTGCTATGCCCCGGCGGGCTGCGGCAGCGAGTGCAAGCGGGCCGTCCCCGTCGTCTGCTTGCTTGCCATTGGCCAGCCCGCCGGACTTCCGGAATGAGACGACTGCTTCCGGGGTTGCGGGCGGAGTTCCGCCTCGGCCTGCTGGTCTGGCTGAACGACGATGCATTGGCGTCTCTCTCTCTCTCTCTCTCTCTCTCGTGCCTGTTCGGCTCAAACCATGAGTGCGAGAGAGAAAGAGCGATAGAGGGGCGCTCTCCTGAATCAGTCTGCGGGAGCCGGGCCAGGTGGAGGAGGCGGAGGCCCCGCTCGAGAAGCCAGATTCAGAAGAACATTTTGTCGTGCCCTCTCCATCACTCCCTATTGGCCGAGACCCGTGCGTGTGACAAGGACGGCGATACGAAAGCGCTCTCGGGAGTAAGTCAGCATATACGTGATGTAGTTCGGACGGCAAACTCGCGTAGCATCTCTGCTTCAAGGGATCGGGGGGTGTCCCCGTCTTTTTCTCTATATCTGTCTCTCTTTACCCCTTTGGAAGACCGTCGGTGGGATGGAGACAGTCAAGAGGGTGCAGCCCCGATCTCGGAAGTGAGCAGCAGGCTCTGCGATGGCCGACCTAAGTCCCGGTGGAGGCAGGGGGCCAGGTCCGGGGCCAGGGCCAGGGGCCGGCGGAGGTTGGCGGCACTGCAGCATCGGAACCGCGTCAGAGGTGGAAACTGCAGAATAATAAGTCGTAGACACGAGATCCCGTCCCGTCCTCCAGTTTTGCCAACTTCCCCGGCCTTAATCACCCCCATTACTTGCGCGTTGGCCGGCGCCGCGCTCGCCAGCGCCAACCTTCCCCCTCACCCCCCCCTTCCCCCATCTCTCTCTCTCTCTCTCTCTCTCTCTCTCTCTCTCTCTCTCTCTCTCTCTCTCTCTCTCTCTCTCTCTCCCCCCCCCCTCTCCCCCTCCCCCTCTCCCTCTCTCTTCCGGAATATTAAGTTGGCGGCACGCTGCAGCTCTCCTCCAGCCGGCGAGTGAATCACCGAAAGCCTTTCCGTTTTTCCAGATGGCGCCCCGTGGCCCCCCGTCCCCGTCGTCGGCCTGGTTCAGCGGGCTCGCGAGCTGCGGCTAGCTCGCCGCCGCCGGGGGTAAGTGCGGGGAGGCAAAACGGTATCACCTGCTTTTAAAACTATTTGCCAATTTACTTGTATCGGAAGAAAAGCTGACTTCTGCTTGCAGTGTAGTGATGTCGACAGTGCGGGCCCCGGCGCCCCCGCCCCCGCCTACCCCGCCCGCGCCTACCCCGTTGACCCCGCCAGGAGGCGCGCCCCAGGCCGCCCCCCACAACAAGAGGCCCACCATCATCATCTACCCCACCGGTAGGTACGGCGAGCGCACCGCGGCGCACCGCCACCCCAGCAGTGCGAATCAAGCTCACTAGCGGGCGAGTCGGGTTTTTCAGACGACACTAAAAAAAAAAATAGTCCTCGGAACTAACAAATTAGCTAATTTGGGGATAGATAATCCCGAATTCGCTGTGGCAGCCAACTCTTAGCTGTCACAGCGAATTTCTTGTCTATCCCAAAATTGCCTAATTTATTAGTCCTGACAACTATTTTTTTTCCGCGCACGCACGCACCAGGGCGCCCTTCTCTCATGCACGCACGCACGCGAACAGACCCCTGTGAACCTCGCGGCCGTCACTCGCTACCGTTACCCTCAAAAGAGCCGTATATATAGCTCCGGCTCCGGCAGATTTACGACTGCTGTGACAAATTTACGACTCCGTGTCGTAATTGGAATTTATGAAAAACATCGTAACTTTAGGAGTATGTTTTCCACAGTGAAAAGAAAGAAAAAAACTGCAGAAAAAAAGATGTAACATAAAATTATGCATGGCTACAGCGAGTTTAGTGTCGGATAGAAATAAATTAACCACCGTTTTTATTTTTTTTCCATGAAAGGAAACGTTATTGAAGTCTAATAAAGAAAATAAATTAAGTTCTGGAGTGAAATGTGCTTGCATCAAATGTTGAGCCTGAGGCCCTCCTTTGTGCGTTCCGCACCACAGCGGGCGGCGGGCGGAAGTGTCGAGCGGGCTGGCCGAGGGGGAGGCAGCCATCTGAATTTTGGTGTACAAATTTTTTGATTTTTTTTTCTGAACTTTTGCTTGAGTTTTTTCTTTCTAGAATTCTGTGAATTTTAATGATTTTTTTTTTATTTTTCCCCCGAATTTCTCTGAATGTTACCGAGATTTTTCTAAATTTCTCTGAATTTTTCTGAATAACGAGGTGTACGCAAGTTTCGGAGTTTCAGAGTTGTTTTCTCCTCGGGCCTGGCTTACACTCTAAATCTTTCCCAAATAAGAATTTTTTTCGTATAACAGAATGAATTCTGTGCAATCGTAATATACAGGAAATTTCCTTGTATTACAAAATAGTTTTCTTTGCGTTAAAAATAATTTTTCTTTGTACCACAAAGATTTTTCTTTGAATTAAGAAGAAAATTTGGCTTCGCGCGGTTGCACGTAATTCTTTGCAATACAATAATTGTCTTGGTAAGAATCGGGGCGGACCCAGCATTGTCCTGGACGAGCCGCGGCCTAGTCCGGCCCGCGGTGGTGGGCCCTCCAAATGTGTGAGTGTCACACACTTCTAGGTGTGCGAATGCCCATTCGTGCGATTGGAGGCCAAGGTGTGTGCATTTCCCAGGAAAGTTCACACCTTTCTGCTCGCGAGTGTACGACACTCGCAGACTTGTGTTTCCACAGAGTAAAGGTGGCCCGGAGGACTGCAGGAAGGACTGGAGGACTCGCTGGCTGTCCCAGGATTAGCCCTTGATGAGTAGCTCCACCGCCCTGTCTCCGGCCCCGGCCCAGCCCCGCAGCCCCGCCCGCACGCACCGGGTCGTGCCTCAGGCTGAGCCCTCCTCCAAGGACCCTAGTCGTGATGGTCTTCTCCGAGAGGGGGAGGGGGGGGGGGGGGACGGGTCATTCATACAAAATGTGTACAATGATTTTTTTTAAAGGTTGTTTTGATTTTGAGTTTGACTTTTCATTTGATCTTTCAACTTGGCGTCCTTTTTTTTTTTTTTGTAAATGTAGATTTTTTTTAACATTGTTTCTAACTTTTCTGTTGTCAATTTTTACAGCTCCGTACAGCTATTGCTCCATAGCTATTAGTGTTCTGCGAAGTGGCATTTTTCAGAATCGAATCGAATCCCACACTGTGAGAAAAAACTACAATTTAACTACAATTTTTTACCGTTATTTCGAAGTACAATAAAATATTGTACTAAAATTGTAGCCGGTATAGGGTAAATTAGTGATGTACGGCAACGAAAACTGTAAACCGTTAATTCAAAACCGTTGTTTAGTTGTATGAGGTACGGTTTTTCTTACAGTGCAGTTTTTCCCCCCTAATCGAATCGAATGTTTTATTTTTCGCCCGAATCAAATCGAATGTCCCTGCATCGAATTCGATTCGAATCGAAGCAATAATTTTAATTCTGTGGACGGCATCCTGGACGGAATGGTAAGTCACAGGGTGAAAAGGTGACTTACGGCTGAAAACAGCTTGTTCCTAGCGCTCTACATTCAGATGCGGATGGAAGTGTATCCATCGAATCACCTTAATCCGAATCCTGTTAGTTCGAAATCGATCCGAATAGAAGGTAGCACGATTTAATTCGATTCGAATTCGAAATATTGGCACATCACAAATAGCTATACACTGTCAAAAATCCTGTACCGAAGTATAGGACTGTGTCCTACGGAAAACTCTGGTACGCAAGGGTACAGCATCACCGTACCTCATTCATTGTAGCCCCCATAAGACACCATGTTAAAAATAACTGTGATCCGTACCTCAAAGACCGTACTCGCGATCAGGTACAGCCTGATTAGGCAATTTGTTGACCATCTCTTACCGTACAAAACACTGTGGTTTTTTTTTTCTGACAGTGTAGCTAAGGAGCTTCCTAGAAATTCACAAAAAAAAAAAATCACCCCAAAAAGTTGGTGAAGCAGTTTTTTTTTTTAATTATTATTTTAATTTTTATTTTTTTAGAATCATAGATTTGTTTCTACTCGTGTGTTATGCCTTGAAAGTCCTGTGTCAGAGCCTGCAGCGCACTCACCCGCTCCGGTCATGCCCGCAGTCTCGCCCGAGTCCGTGGTCATCCCCATCGTGTCCTGCATCCTGGGCTTCCCGCTGCTCGCCCTGCTCGTCATCTGCTGCCTCCGGCGGCGCGCCAAGCTGGCGAGGGAGCGAGCCCGCCGCGGCCGACCGGGGTGAGCACACCCTCTGGCAGCTGCAGCTGCAGTCAGCTTGCGGTCAGCTGCTGTCAGCTGCAGTCAGCTGCAGTCAGCTGCAGTCAGCTGCAGTCAGCTGCAGTCAGCTGCAGTCAGCTGCAGTCAGCTGCAGTCAGCTGCAGTCAGCTGCAGTCAGCTGCAGTCAGCTGCAGTCAGCTGCAGTCAGCTGCAGTCAGCTGCAGTCAGCTGCAGTCAGCTGCAGTCAGCTGCAGTCAGCTGCAGTCAGCTGCAGTCAGCTGCAGCCAGCTGCAGTCAGCTGCTGTCAGCTGCAGTCAGCTGCAGTCAGCTGCAGTCAGCTGCAGTCAGCTGCTGTCAGCTGCTGTCAGCTGAGGTTAGCTGCGGTTAGCTGCGGTCAGCTGCGGTCAGCTGCAGTCAGCTGCTGTAAGCTTGAGTCAGCTTTAGTCAGAGCTGCTGGCAGCTTGAGTCAGCTACTGGCAGCTGCTGGCAGCTGCAATTAGTTGCGGTCAGCTGCGGTCAGCAGCGACGCACCGCCAGCAGAAGCGTACACACTATTACCGATTACCAGTGATTGCCAACAGTTTTCGATAAAATTTTCGAAGAATTTCATAACAAAAATATGTCAATTTTTGCACATAAAATTTATGTTACCTCCTGTACATAAAAGTTATGTAAATTTTTGGAAAAAATTAACTAGGGAAAACCCCCCAAAAAGCAATACGAAAAACAAAGAAAAGAATAAGTTTTGGGATAATAAGAAATTATCGGACAATCTGTTACCAGAGTGGCTGATCCCTCCACCAGCAGTAATCGATAGCGGTTGGCGAGAAACATATTCGAGCTGAATTTGCTTTGTATTTTTCTTAACTGACTGATGTGTCCTATTCCTCCAGTATCTTTGTCGAGTTGTGTCATACCGTCTGCTGTTCCAGGAACTGCGACACGGGCCAGGGGGCGCTGTCCCTCGTCCGGCTGAGCGCCATCAGCAGGATAGGTAGGTGGGCAGGCACCGGGACGCATCAGGGACACCCCCGGCGCCACCCGGACACCTGATGGACACCTGTGTGTCAGCGAGCTGCCGTCTATGATTCCGAAGACCGCTCACGCGCCTCCGTCCTTGTTGCACGCATGGGGCCCTACCATCCCCCACACAGGGCACCGCCAGTGGTGCGACAAGGACGGAGGCGCGAGAGCGATCAGCCTGCTGCCTCAGTGCCTGGGAATTGTAATTGTATCCCCCCACCACCCGCCCCATCCCCACCCACCGCCGGGGTCCGTGACAGTCATGGACACGAGATGCTCGTTGCGGTCGGCTAGAGACAACCCGCCTCCCCCTGGGCCGCCCCCGCCAGGGTACATACGCCCTGCTGGGTCTTGGCCCTTAATTACAGCTTTCTCCCCCCCCCCTCTCTCTCTCTCTCTCTGACAGGCCGTTCCTCCCTGCCGCAGGGTCGGAGCGCGGCTCCGGCTCGGGGTCGGGCCGGGCCGTGAGCCTGCAGCGGGGCGAGCGCTCTCTGTCCCGGGGCTTCCCCTCGCTGGACCTGGAGCTGGACACGGTGGTGGAGGAGCGGTCCTCGGACCCGGACCCGGAGGTGCTGCAGGACCTGTGCTCCGCCACGTCCATCGACATCGAGAGCTAGCACGAGGCACCGGGCGGCGGCGCGGGCAGCCCCAACGGCGCCCCGCCACGCCCCGGCCCCGGCCTGGCTAACGGCCTCGGCCTCGACCTCCACGTCCACCTCGCGGGCACCGCGGGCCAGCAGCACGCGGGCACGGCCACGACGCCGTTGGACTCCGCCGGCGAGGAGACCGCCGCGGGGAGGCGCACGCCCCCGCGGCATCCCACCTGCTTCCCGGGGCCGTTCGCCGCGGCGGGGGCGGGGGCGAGGGCGGGGGGGCGCGGGGCGCCCGGGAGCCCGGAGCCCCGGCCTCTGCCGCCGAGCCCCGACGACCTGTCACCATCCCCGGCCCCGGCCCCGGCCACGCCCCGGCCGCGGCCCCGCACCCGCTCCGTGGGGCTGCAGGTCAGACCCTCAGCTTCCATTGCACCTTGGAGGAGGGCTTTGTATGGAGTGCCGACTGAACGGGGCGGTGCACCTGTTACTTTCTTCGGCTCTAGAGCCCATAATAATTACCGTACGTGATTTTTCAAGTGTTCTCGTGACTCGGAACGCATCAAGGAAGAACGGTTTGTCGTTATTTTCTAAATTAAATAACTTCAAACGGCTGAAAAGCCGAAAGTCCATGGCAGTCGGATGTCTTTGAAAGATTGAAGAAAGAGCGGGTAAAAGTTTCTGAACTTCTACGGGGTGTAGCTCCAAGCTGGGGCAACTTCTAAGGTTCTGGTTTTTAAAACTGGATTAAGAAGGTGAGGAAGATAAACGGTTTGAAATCGTTTCGGCTAAATTCGATTGATTTGACGTGGTCTAGCGATTTAGCGGTTTTCTCTCTCTAGAAAACGTCAGACACCTCTGCCCATTGAACCACCAAGTCGTCACTCCAGTTACACTGCCCTTCTCCAAGGTTGCACCACCTCCTTTGACTCAGTGATGTTAGATAAGCAGGCAAAAGATCGTACGCATACACCTGTGTGGCAGACGGGTATCTCCTCCTGCCTACTAGGCAAACTCTCCACCCATGTGAATACATTTTGCCTAGTAGGCAGGCGGAGATACCCGTCTGCCGCACACGGGTGTACGCGTACGATCTTTTGCCTGCTTATCTAACATCACTGCTTTGACTTCGAAAATAGAGCGCACTGGTCGAACCCCCTCCACCGCGCTCAGCCGCCCCCCACCCAACACCCTAGGCCAGGTTTCCAGAGATTTCCTCAGGTTTTTGATGTCCCCATAAGTGCGCAAGGGTTTCTTCGGGTCTGGATACTGCGACACTTGAGGGATCCTTTGGCAACCGAGGAACCCCCTGGAAAACTAGCCTAGGGGGCTAAATGGGAGCGGCTCCCGGCAGGGCGCGGTGGTTAGGGTCCAACTAGTGCGATTATATTTTTATTTCTTTTCACTAACGTCGATTTCTGGCAATTTTAAATCGAATGAGATCACCCGCCAACGATATAGGTCTTTTTATAAACCCTAGTGTTTGCTCTCCATCAAAAATTCACTTTTAATGGGTGCACTAATATCTCTTTAAAACAAGTAGCTCAATAATCGACTTCAATAAAAGAAATCAATAATCGCAAAAGAGGAAGCAACTCAATAATCAACATAAAAAACGTTACCCAAAAATCAAAACAAAACCAGTTGCTCAGTGATCGAATTTTTTTAAAAAGAGGAACTCAAAAATCAATATAAATAATCGATAATTACTGTACATTATCGGACATCTTTTCGGTTTTTGATTTTCAATAATAGGGTATTTCACCTCATTGCGATCTGATCCAAAGAAGAAAGGTAATGCTTTCTCGGCAGGCCGGCCGGGACCGAGCCGAGCCCGAGAACTTCGTCGGCGTAGGCCTATCAGCGTCAAGGTGGACACAAATCAGGAAGCAATACTTTTCTTCTTTGAATCCCGCTCGAGGTCTATGAAGTACAGCTTGGAGCTATAGCGTTTTACGATTACTGAGCATGCGCAGGTGCGGCTCGGCGCGCGCACCCTGCAAGAACGCGCACCGCTGTGGACCACGCTGACGACGGGACAGGCGCCGCTGCCCCGGACCAGCAGCGCCAGCTGACACCTGCAGCTGCAGCGCGCGGACTCCAGCTCGCAGACACCCGACTGAGACCGCCGCCGCCGCCACCCTGGACTAGCAGCGCCAGCTGACACCTGCAGCTGCAGCGTGCGGACTCCAGCTCACAGACACCCGACTGAGACCGCCGCCGCCCCGGACCAGCAGCGCCAGCTGACACCTGCAGCTGCAGCGCGCGGACTCCAGCTCACAGACACCCGACTGAGACCGCCGCCGCCGCCACCCTGGACTAGCAGCGCCAGCTGACACCTGCAGCTGCAGCGTGCGGACTCCAGCTCACAGACACCCGACTGAGACCGCCGCCGCCCCAGACCAGCAGCGCCAGCTGACACCTGCAGCTGCAGCGCGCGGACTCCAGCTCACAGACACCCGACTGAGACCGCCGCCGCCCCGGACCAGCAGCGCCAGCTGACACCTGCAGCTGCAGCGCGCGGACTCCAGCTCACAGACACCCGACTGAGACCGCCGCTGCCCCGGACCAGCAGCGCCAGCTGACACCTGTTCATCAGCATCGCGTATCAAATTTTGTCAAGTCAATGATTCTTCCCCTTTTCGCAACATCTTTTACAAAATCGCTTAGTGCGTGAGTTATTTTTTTTCTAATATTAAAAAACAAAGCTTTTTTTCTCCTACCTCCTTAATTTTTCCCAAAAAGTGCGAACCCTAGACTTTTTTATTTTTAAATAGGTTGCACTGCAACGGTTGCAGACAAGCATTATTTGAAAAAGAAAAAAAAAAAATTCTAGCCTATGGGTAATGTTAAGAAATTTCTTTTATCTCAAGGTTACTAGTTCAGCGGGTCACATGCCAAATTTTAGCTTTCTAGCTGAAACGATTTAGAAGTTAGTCTCTCAGTAAAAATCGTGCGATCAGCTTGATTTTTGAACTGTACGCTCGTTGTGCAATGGGCATTCGAACACTGCTTTTACATTTTTATTCTAACATGTCGTTCGAAATTTTATTTTTTGAACTACTGTGCATGAGTAGAATCAACAAGTCCCCGGCCCCGCCGGTCCTCATCCCCTGCGCGCCGCGCCGAGGGGTCGAGCAGCCTCAACAATGGCGACTCGGCTCGGCTCCCCTTTCCACGCTGTTTTCCCGAGACAAGTCGAGTATTACCATAGAAACAAAGATTTTAGATCGAAATTTCTCAAAATTGGTCGCTAAGTTTGGGCTGGCACTTCAGCAGTGAACTAAGGAGATCGAGTTCTACCTCTCTGCCAAGTCTCATCAAAATCCTATAGAAAAATCAGGATTTAGGTAAGGGGCCGTGCTAATAAAAAAAAAAATCGTATCCTGACACAAAACCATAAGGCTACTTCGTGCCTAAAAAAAAGCCCTGCCGCTTGGACGTTTTTTAAAAATGATATCCGGACCGGACCGCAGCTCCGTAATGGCCCCCCTGTAGTGCGTTGGACGAACAACGTACTGGGACGCCGACGTGTGTGTGTTCGTTTCAAAGCCTTTCATGGACCAACAAGTCGCAGAGACTGCGCTTTCCCGATTTTTGTTATAAAGTGAGCAAAAAACTATGTACAAAAGTGTAATTATTCGCAATCGCGTTACTGTGTATATATTTTTAATTAAAACTTGAGGAAGAGGATTTGATAGAAAATCAACGCAAAAAAAAGAAGAAAAAAGTCAAATGTACGCACATTGAGTATTTTTATAGCGATCGAAGAGGGAGCTAGCGGAGCAAGCTGCTACAGTATTTTTATCCGCTGAAAATGTCTACACCTGTGCCGCGTATAAAGATAGTTCTTAATAAAATACACGCACTCAACTGTGTCGCCGTGTGCATACCCCTTCCTTAGATACTCTCGATAAGCGACAACAGGTGCAGCCGCGCGCACAAGAAGCCCACCAACTATTCTGCACTGATACACGGAAACAAATGGATTCGCTGAAACAGCCAATTCATTCGCTGTATTTACCTCAGATGAGAATGTAAGCTCGCCCAGCTAATTACTTTGCTGAAAGAGCTAAAATATTATCCCTCGCAGCTGTCTACATAAAAACAGCACTAGCTGTTGAGGCGAATGAATTAGCTGTTTCAGCTAATCCATTTGTTTCCGTGTCATCCAACAGTGTTAAGCCAGTGTGCCAGTAAGCACACTGTTTAAACAGCGTAGGATCCCCCACTCCCTCTAATAGTGTACACACGAGTATTTTAGGTAAGAGCGTGTATTGGTAAACAATGGCGAGTAATAATGAGTTGGGCGTGCGAGTAATTTACTTTGTGTACACGCGAGTAACGAAGTGGTGGACCTCTCGTTGAACAATGTGCTTGCACAAGCATGCTGATTAAACTGTGTGCGTGCACGGTGGAGGGAGAGAAGGTGTCGGCACTCCGGGCCAAAACTCTTAAAATCTGTGACCCGACTGTTACGTCTATCTATAACTCTGTATTAGGCTCCAAAATATAGATTTTGACCAAAAACAGCTCAAAACGTCCTCAACTATCACGCCCGAGATCACGCCCCGACTATTACGCGAATGCACCCTCGCTCTGGGCCCCTCTGCATGGGAGACCGTGCGAGAGAGAAATCCGGACTCCCGGTACTTAGAGGGGGATGAACTCTCCCTCCTCCGTGACTGAGTGCTTGGAGTGGTGTTCCATCAGTGTGCTTACTCAAGCACACCCTTTTAGAAGCATGCTTGTCCAAGCACCCTATTTAAACCCTTGTGACTGACGACCTGCGCGAGTGAGAGGAGTAGTCTTCAAAACTACGTTTCAAGTTTCAAACCCAGTTTTTCAATACACATTTAATTATCATCTGAGTGTACATATGAGATGGCCGTTAAGAAACACATTTTAATCAAAAGAGGCGAGAACGAACAATATTTTATGAACAATTCAGCTAGTATGAAGAAGAAAAGAAAAAGATGGCGGCGCGGTGGCAGCGCGTAGCGCCAACCCATAACAGAGCAGAAAGCTGCACTGAAGAATTGCATATATATTCAAAGCACTTTCTTTCAAACTAGTTTTGATCTTCTCCTATGCGTGCTATTTACGGAATGGATTCCGTAACACCTCAGAAACCTCTTTTTGTGAGTGCTTTGCGATCAGGTTATGTTGCTTTGTTATGGGTCGGCACTACGCGCTGCCACCGCGCCGCCATCTTTTTCTTTTCTTCTTCATACTAGCTGAATTGTTCATTGCAGGTAGGACAGCGTGTCGGCTGCTGAATGAAGCGTGCCGGGCCAACAGTCCATGACACGTCAGTACTGCAGCCCGGCGCGGCCGCTAGGGGCGCTCCCCCTGCACATCGTCACACTCGTCGCACAGCACCTGCACCCCCGGCAGCGCGGCCCGCACCGCCGCGAGCTGCTCCCTGCAGCCCGTGTCTGTGTGGCTGCAGGGCCCCCCCCTCCGCAGCACGAGCCTCCTGAGCGCGCGCAGCCCGCACCGCCCCAGCAGGGAGTGCAGGTCGCTGCAGCTCCGTGGCCACTCCTCCTTCCCCGGCGTGCCCACCAGCAGCTCCAGCTCCTCCAGCGTGCCGCCGTGGGCCCGCAGCAGGGACTGCAGGGTGGCGCTGGGGAGGCCTAACACGCTGAACCACCGCAGGCCGCTGTGTCCCGGCGGCAGCGCGCCCAGCTCGGGGGGCGCAGCGTGCAGGGCGTCATCAGCACACCCCACGGCCAGCCTCCGCAGCCGCGGCATGGCGAGCACGGCGCGCAGGTGGGGCTCGCGGGGGTAGCCCACCTCCAGCCGCTCCACCGTGGGGGCGGCGCGCTGCAGCAGCTCCAGGCTCCAGGCGGGGTCAATGTGGCACCGCAGCATCACCAGCCGCACCACCTGCAGCAGGACACAGAGTCACTCGGGGCGCACGGGCGAGCAGCACAGCGGGGCAGGGACTGGAAGATATCCAGCAAGTCGAAGAGTGAGGTCGAGTGAGAAGTGAGGTGAAACCGAGTGAGGCCGGGCGAAGCCGAGCGAGGAAACGTAAAAGCGTGGAAGTGAAAATGGCCGTAGCAATGTTAAATTAACGTTAATGTGGATAAATCTTACATTTTCGAAAAGGGGACAGATATAAAAGGATGTCAATATAATTGGCATCGCTCCTCAATTCCTACGGTCGTTTTACCCACCCTCCGCTTCTCGCTTCGACGCTTCCTCGCTCGGCTTCGCCCGGCCTCACTCGGTTTCGCCTCACTTCTCACTCGACCTCACTTTTCGACTTGCTGGATATCTTCCATAGGTTTGCCACATAATCAGAAGTGATGATTTGTCTCACATTTTCCTGACGATGTTTTCCCGACAGCACAAGCACTGGTAAAACTAGGGCGTAGCCTTACGCCTCGTTTTCAAGCGTACGTACTGAGATTACGCTTGAAATCAAGCGTAATGGGTCTATCCCCTCCTATTCGTCCTATCTAAATGTAAGGGAGAATTACTTTTGTTCGCTCAATTTCAAGCGTAACGCCTTCAAGCGTAACTGTATGCTTCGTTCAAGCTTACAGTTACGCCATAGTTTTATAACCAGTATACCAGTGAGAGAGGACGCAGTGTTGCGCCGAGTCGCTCGCGACCGGAAAGGCAAGTTGTTGGTAATATAAAAGTAATATAAGGTAAAATAAAAGTAATATAAGGTAATATAAAAGTAATGTAAGGTAATATAAAAGTAATGTAAGGTAATATAAAAGTAATATACGGTAATATACGGTAATATACGGTAATAAAAGGTATTATGGGGTAATATAAAGTAATATATGGTAATATAGAGGTAATATAGTCCAAGATATAGTCCCGTGTACGAGGTAATATGGGAGTTGGCGACCCCTCGCCTTTATGTCTCAGATCAACGAATATGCACAGACATGGTAGTTATACAGTGTGAAACTGGATGATGATGATGCCTGAAACGATTTATTGGAACTATTTGAGCCCCTATCGCCCCCTCCCCCTGGATCTGCGCCTGGTTGGGCCCCCTCGCACGGGTTTGATTGTTAGAGCGCGGCAGCAGCAGACACGAGACCCGAGACCCGAGGAGGGGCCCCAGCCGCCCGAGCCGCCCGAGCCCACTGAGCGCGAGGCGAACGCAGGACTTAAAATGAAAACTCCTCAAAATTTTGTGAAGAGTTCTCTAAAATATACTATTAAAAGTGTGAAAGATAGACTGGTATGATTCACGACAGTATTTCTAGATTACAATAGCATTACTTCCAAGTTTACAGCTGTTTTATTTTATGAGATTTAAATGTTCATTTATTAGTGAGGGTTAGAATAAAAATCGACGAGATTTGTTAAGTGTTCTCAAAATAATATACGATGGAACTCAAAAAAAAGTTCATAGTTGGTAACAACACCAGCATTTCCAGTTTCAAATGGTATAACTGTTATGTTTGCAGGTATTCTGTGTTCTGAGATACAAATGGGAACATGTTATGGTGTTACACTGCACTGAGAACACTACTCGTTCTTCTACCTCCAAGTAGGGCTAGGTGGGTGGTAAAGAACGCGTAAAAAAACACGGGACTTAATTTCTCACAAGTCCTCCAATGACAGCAAAAAACACTTCGGGCGGATTTTCCGGAATATCTCTGACCACCCTGAATTCTGGCTGCCAAACAGGCGTTCAATGCAAAATTTGGTTCCCGCACGCCCCTGACTGTAGAACGGGGTAATTCGAGACGATTTTGAAGGTTTTTGGGTGCAGCGCGCGGCCTGAGAGGCCGGGGACGCCCCGGCGGGCTGGTGCCGGACACTCACCCCCTGCGCCTCCAGCAGCGCGGCTGCCTTCTCCTCCTGGCGGCCGCCGGGTACATTCCGGCTGAGGCGATCCACATCCATCTCCCGCGGGGGCGGCGCCTCGGCAGGTGGGGGGTCCAGGGCTGCAGCGGGAGGGCGCGCAGCTGCAGGTGGGGGGTCCAGGGCTGCAGCGGGAGGGCGCGCAGCTGCAGGTGGGGGGCCATCTCCTGCGGGACCATCTGCTCCGCTCTGCACACACATATTGCGCTCATCAATCAATCTCCCAATGCAATTGTACAACACAAATCTTATAGTTATGCTATCTTCTTACATCTTTTCCCTTGCCCTTGGCCTTGCCTACCTGAGTGAGCGTAGCACTCCTAGCCAGCACGACCCAGAGGGCCTTGATCAGGGGGTTGTCGGTGTTGGCCAGGGTGCCGTTGAGTTGTCGGCCGCCGGCGCGCAGGGTGATCTCCCAGGACGGCGCGGAGAGCAGCGTGAGGGCGTGCAGGACCTCCTCGCCCTGGCACTGCACGTCCTGGAGCAGCGCGGCCGCCTCCTGCAGCGCGCCCGCGAGCGCCTGCTTCTTGAGCCTCCTCTCGGCGGCCTTGAGGCTGAGCAGGGAGTGCTCGTCCAGGCAGCGGCGCGTGGCGGCGGCGCGGCAGTCCGAGCACCAGCCGCGGGTGAGCCTGCGGGGGCAGAACACTTGCTCGAGTTACCCGCGGCACAGCCTCGGCACAAGCCAGTTGCAGTCATGAATCACTCACCGAGAGTCTTCCCGCTGCTCAATCAGCTTCAGAAGTGCGAACGTCTTGGGGAGAGACTCCGGGGCAACACTGTAGGCCTGTGGACAAGCGAACTTCCCTCACTCAAAGGCCCTGCCTGTGCACACTGAAGCGCCTATGCAGCGGAGCTCAGGCGAAAGGGGCTGGACTCACCGTGCGACACGTCGGGCACTCCCTCCTTTCGCACCGCTGCAGGCACTGCAGGCACGCCGTGTGTCCGCACGGCACCACGGTCTTGGGGACGCGAGCGGCCTGGTCGAGCGCCTCGCAGCAGATCTCGCACTCCATGGCGACGGCGGGCACAACCGGCTACAGCGCGTAAGGTACAGCCGGGAACAGCAGAGGTGTTCCGTGGATACGTTACGCGCGGAAACCAGTCATCAGCTGGTCAGGAGGTCGGCCAGCGGATCCTCCTCCTCGGGGCGCTTCTCAGGGACCCGGGGCGCGCAGCCCGGCCTGAAAGCAGAGGCTTAGTCACACAGGGGACAGAGACGGAGGGGGAGGGTTAAAGCGGAAGGAAAACACTGCAATGGTTCTCTGAAAATTGCCGTTTAGCTTAACATAAAATGGCAGTGTTAGTTGAACAAGTTCAAAAAATAATAATAGTTGTGGCACTGCAATATTACAGCTGTATCAAGTTAAGGAGGTCAACAGATCAACACATCAACATATCAACAGATGTATAGTTTGGTTTTAGGAATTTATTCATGCGGTCTGTGATTGTTCACGGAAGCAAAACTCTGTTTATTGTGAAATGTGTCGAAATGAATTCCAGAAAAGCGTATATACAATCCTGAAACGAATTGAAAGTCTCCTGGTGGTGAACCCTTTAATAACATGGCGTGAATCTGGAACGATTCTGACGTGACTACTCCTTGCGTTGACACTTTTGGATATCGAGGTACAAAGCAACAGGCGAGCGTTTTCATTGGCTGGATTTTCGCGCGAAATAATGTTATTGGTCAGAGCCGACTCGGCTCCATGACGAGTCGAGTATTGCCATAGAAACAAAGATTTTAAATCGAAATTTCTCAAAATTGGCCGCTAACTTTGGCCTGGCATTTCAGCAGTGAAATAAGGGAATTAAGTTGTACCTCTCTGCCAAGTCTTATCGAAATCGTATTGAAAAATCTGAATTTAGGTAAGGGGCCACACTGATAAAAAAAAAAAAAAAATCGGATCCTGAGACAAAACCATAAGGCTACTTCGTGCCTAACAAGAAGCCAAGTAAACACCAAAATGTAACTCATTCTTTACCAAAAGCAGGAGATGGAAATCATGAATACAACATTGATTATCCTTTAATGTATTAATTTAGAATCATGTATTCAATCTTACCAAGTATAATGAAAAAAGGCACAAATAAAATTAAAAATGGGATATTAAGAATAATTTCTGTTTCAGTAACCCAGACCAAGTTTCCTTCATGTTCCAAGTAGGCATTGCTAGCGTCGACACATCTACATCATTTCCAAAATATTTTTTCTTTTACCAATAGAGCACTTCCGTTCCACTCACTCCTAAGATACCGGCGATTCCGCGGTCGTTACCTCATGCAAACTGTAACCCTTATATTATTTTTCTGAAATAATTTTTCAACGTCTTCAACAGCAAAAAGAAAAAGAACATTTCTTAAAAAAAAATATTAAAGTTTTCACAGAGTTCAAAATATGAGTTTAGGACACTTAACAAAAGTAAAGTGATGATGAATTGTACAGCAGAACTCCCCCGTTCTAACACTTAGAATTTTTTACTTCTGTATTTCTGTTTTCTTTCAACCTCATAACAGAAATAAAAACCTTCTCTTATGAAGTATTCAGTTTGCCATGCCCTTTAAAATAAGTATAGTCATGAATGTGCATAATATGTTAAAAGAGATTTATCCACGTTTCTAAATAAAGTGTGACCAAAACCAATACCCGTTCATTTTACCTCACACATCACGGTGGAGGGAGAAAAGGTGGCGGCACTCAGGTATCCCCAGCATAGGGACCCGTGGTTCCAGAATCTCGACAGGTTGGGGGATTAACGACTAAGTCGGGGCGATCTAACGTGCCGGTCTGGAGTAGCTGCGGTCGGGGCGGCCCCACAGGCAGGTAAGCAGCCCCGACTTAGCTTCAGCCGGACCACGGTGTAGAGAGGTAGGTAGGTAGACGCAGGTAGGCTCGAGCCGCCACCGTATCTCTCTACACCGTGGACCGTAGGCTCGTAGGGCCGGACTGGGGGGTCAGGGGCCCGGCGGGAAATTAGCAGACAGGGGACCGGATTTGCCTACCTTCCAGGGGCAAAACGTGTTGTACAGCATTCAAGCCACGCTAGTCGCAGTCGCACGGAGTTGATATTAGTATTGCAGAATTTTCTCGGTATTACAAATTTTTCTTTGTACTCCCATGCCCCAGATACTACCGTAAAACCCGTAAAGTTTTGTGACGGGACGACCGTATCTGAAAAATACGGTGTTTTCCATGATCAATTCCTTAGTTTCAGTTTCTTGAAACTTCGAAAAAAGTTGAATTATAGGCTTATGTAAAATATACGGTTATAGGTAGTACGGAGGGACCGTACCCAATAAAAACGATCCGGCCGGACCTGGTAAAAAATTAACGGGGAAAATCCGTATTAATTACCGTGAAAATTTCTACCAGTGTAAAGGGTTTTGAATCTTGTCAACATTTAGCCAACTTGTGAGATATGATTATTCTTAGCACTTTTTGAACGGTAAAGGGAAAGTTTTGGTAAGGTTTTCAAAGTTCTCAGACGAGTCACATATCCCTCATGGGCTTTCAAAAGGGCATGCTTTAAGGAATCCAAAATGATGGTGTCGTCAATTTTTTTAAAATGTTTATCGAAACTTTTGCTTTTTGAACAAATGTTTTAAAAAATTACATTCAACCCCTTGCCACAATTTTTAAATTGTCATTGCAGGTATTAAAATTACTAACAAACTATTTGCATTGAGATGAAAAAAATGTTTGGAATTGGGTTTTTTGTTATTTGGGAAATATCTCAGAGAGCGATACTTTATGGATGGACAATTTGCTCAAATTGACTTAAAATGGACACAATTGGGCAAGAATCATGTTGCATTGCACAGATGGTGCTGGCAGAACACTTTCACAACGCGTCACCGTCATTCCATCCTTTTGTTTCTGCTGTGCTTTGTGCTTTCCGCCCAAAATCGCAGGCCTGGCCCACGGCCGCCGGCCGGGCCTAAAAGCCAAGCCTGTCCGAGTCTTTATCCCGGGCCCTGCGCCTGCGGGCCCTGCGCCTGCGGGCCCTTCGGGCCCGAGAGGGGCCCTTCGGGCCCGAGGGCCCGCCGATGTTTCGCCCGGTATCCCGGTGGGCCAGTCCGGCCCTGGTGCGAAAGAGAAAGGTCACTGTGCGAGAGAGACGGGTATCTTTTGGTGCGACTTGGTGCGGCACGGCACGGGCAGGCCGCGCGCTGCCGGTGGGACGGGGACGGGCGCACTGGAAAAACAAAGGTAGGACGAGAAGGGTTTTAATGCCTTTACCAAGGCATTAAAAATTAGCACCCCTGCAGAGGCATTAAAACTGCCCAAAGGTGTTAAATTTTAATGCCTTTGGACAATTTCGTGCCTTTGCAAAGGCATTAAAATTTCACACCCCTAGAAAGGCATTAAGTCCTACCTTTGTTTTTCCAGTGCGGGGAATTCGTGAGGAGAGCGTTCTTGGAGTGGCTGAGAAAAGTATTCTGCACGCGACATTTCTATTTGCCATCCTGGGTGATCTGCTTACGGCACAAGACGACACCGTGGACCTCATCGGAAGCCCCGAACATCAAAGGGGGTTAACCACAGCCATCATAACACACTACTTGAACTGCCGCATGCACTTTGTGTGTGCTGAAGCAGATAGGGCTGTGCTTGAGTCTCACAGACGCAAAAGAGACATGGCCAAAAGAGCTCGTTTAAACTTTTAATGTCAAAATAAGATGCCCCTCAATCCCTGACCTTCCAAAGATTGCTGATAATGCACCACACACTGAGAGAAATGATTAGTTGCAGGGACTAAAATTTTAGACCACAGCACTAAAAAATTTAGTGATCTCAGAGCGCACTAAACACTTTGGTTCATGCGTCTAAAACGGCTTAAGCTCCGTCGTTTAGCTACAGGATCTAAATATGTGTGTTGTGGGGACAAAGTTGTTTTCCGATGCATCTAAATGAGGCCAGTGTCCTGAGTTAAATCCAGGTTGCTGCCATAAGTACGTCCAAACGCTCCACTGAAAATCTACGAGTCATAATTTCTCGCCCCATACGAGTGAGAATTTGAGGGCAATTTTATTACTCTCTGGAGAGTAAGAATTTTTTCCTCGCCCTTTTTGAGAAAGAATTTTGAGACCTCGCCCAAATAAAGTGAGAATTCGTGCTCCAATTAAGTGAGGTTAAAAAATCCTTACTGAAATAGAGCGAGGCTCAAAAATTTCTCGCTCGAAAAGAGTGAGGTTAACGATTCTCACTCTAATTTAGTATGGAAAAGTGTCCTCTCCCATTTTGAGTGATAAATTGGATTCCAGGGTTTGCAGTGTCTAACACAAGAAGAAAAGTTGGGCCCGAACGGGACTCGAACCACGGACCGGACAGTCGAGGATCAGTGCCTCTACCGACTGAGCCATCGGCGCCACTTCTTATATTCGGAAATAAAGCGCATCATTGTTCCGGTCACACACATGCGTCGCGTCGCGGCGCCAGCGGTGGCAACATTTCGAACTACAAGCAGTTATAAGAGACGCGACGCCGATGGCTCAGTCGGTAGAGGCACAGCCCACGACTGTACGAGTTGTGGTTCGATTCCCGTTCGGGCCCAACTTTTCTTCTCAGTTCTCCCCTATCTTCTTGCTCTCTGACTAAACGTTAGCAATCAACTCCATTAATCGAAATTTAGAGACCGTTCCCAAAAATGTTACAGTCCACGACTGACCACGTTTGGGTCGCGGATCTAAACAACTTTCCTGGTGAGCACCTTGCTATTAGAGGTGGTCACTAAACAGGCTTAGTTGTGGCGCTCCCGGCGCGCACTAAACGAAAGTTTAGACTATGACACTAAACATTTCTCTCAGTGCACACCGTTACAAACACCCACACATCCTCCCGCCGCGCTGGCAACATGAGTACATGAGTTCAAAACTTCAGAATTCCCCGCCCGTCCCACCGGCAGCGCGCGGCCTGCCCGTGCCATGCCGCACCAAAAGATACCCATCTCTCTCGCACACTGACCTTTCTCTCTCGCACACTCCCGGCGAGCCTACCGTCGGTCCGGCTGAAGCTAAGTCGGGGCTGGCTGCCTACCTGCGTGTCACACATTTAAGATTGAAAGGGAAATCGTAAAGAGCCACTAAGAATACTTTTACGTTGGAAATCTGCAAAAGAGTCTATGGAGTTCAATAAATCCGGATTTCATTTCACCACACGTTACATCCCTACTCACATTTAAAGTCAAGTTAAACATTGTCAAGCTCACAGACTAACCAAAGGTTTAGAAAGAATTACTAGAAATAAAGAAATGACTTTGAGCCGAGCTGTGGTTTCTGATTTCCATATGGGAATGCAGAACATTTTGAGTATATTTATGACATTCTAAGAAATGACCAGGCCCTAAAGCTCTGCCCGACAATCTGATAGAACAATGACTTTCAAAACTTAATTAATAAGTACTCTGTTGTCCAATACTAAGATGTCATGGCATCTGACAGAGTAAGTGTACGGTTGTAAATTGGACGTAGATACATAGATATAAAAGAAACTGGTCAGCAGGTCAGACAGAGTTTGAAAGAACCAAATCTCTACTTGCAAATGATGACACTTTACCTGTACAACGTTTACTACAAAATTGGCAATCGGTAAAATCCAACAAGGTCTCACATGAATCCTGACAGGCACTATGCACTACGTCTAAGTTCTACAGAAACTGCAACAACTACGCATATTCCCCTTGGCCTCGACAACAGGTCATGGATAACAGGTCGCTGGGCGGGGTGCGGGGGACATGAGGAGTGGGGGACTGCAAATGCAAATAATGCATCCAGCGTGTATATGCAGTTTGCGGCGTCTGCTGCCCTGCTTACGTGAAACGCGTAGATGAGAAGCTGGCGGCTTCTCCGTAGTTGCTTCCCATCACAAAAAGAAAAAAACAACTTCTTTTAGCTCGAAAAGGGCAGTACTTTTTGAAGTGCTGCTGCCACAGAAAACATTTCATACCTTCGCGCTGTGCCTGGTTGCGGTATGGGAATTTGTCATATCTTGAAAGAACCTTCGGTGGTGCTGGTATGAAACATTTAGCGTACGACGCCCGACGCCGACGCGACGCCGACGCCGTCGTCTGGTCCGGTGCAGGCTGCTGCAGCTCCCTTGGGCAAGGTTTCTGTGCTGCCCGCCCCGCGCCCGCGCCCTCCGCCTCCAACCACGCCGTCATGTCGATCCCGCTGTTCCCCAGCCTCACCCCCCGCGTCGTGAACCCCGCCTGGTTTAGTGTGGACAGGCCCTGCGACGACGACAACGAACTCACTCAGCTGGAGCAGGAGCACCAGGCCTGGGTACTCTAACCTCTCTCCTCTCTCCGGCACCTGTCACTTGTGATGTTGTCGTCGACTGACTAAACCACTCGCCGCTCGCGCAGCGGAGTCAGGAACGTGTAGTAATGGCTGTTCTCGTGTTTGGTGCTTTCAGCTGACTGGCATTGCCACCAAAGACACTGATCTAGTCCCGATCGGCAAACCAGCGACCGAGGTAAACATTGACGCCTCTTCATGAAACAACTTTGTTGAACACAGTGCTCGTTCTCTTCACATTTCCCGAACTTTTTTGTTTTGTTTTTGCTGTATCATGTAAAGAAAACGAACAAGCACTGGAAATAATATCAAAGCCTTCAGAAGCTCAAATGAAGTATCTATCAATTGTCTTTTCCGTCTTCAAATTTGCAATTATTTTAGCAGGAAGAAGAGGATGAAGATGAAGAAGAAGATGACAATGATGATGATAGCAGTGACAGTCATGATGAGGAAGAAGATGATGAATTAGACCTGGATGATTCATATGACGACCCGCCCAATGACCCCCGGTTAAATAATGGTATGGGTGGAGCATCGATGACTCCTGTGCGCTGAACCGTTTCTAGTTTTAGTTTACGCTACTGATTGTTTGTCTTCTGATTAAATTCTTCCACCTGCCTTCACTAGGATCTTATTGTCAGGGCTGCTTTTTGCACACCAAAATTATTGTGGAAGGACAGACAATGTGGATTTAAATTCCTGTGGACATTTTTTTTTTATTGAACATCATGTCTACTCATGTACTTATCAAAACGATCTTTTCAATTGCTTTTCTTTATCTTATTTTTATGTGGTGTTAATGCTCACAAGACACTCCTTAAGACACTTTTGCAAAAGTATGCATTTTTTGTTTATTTTTTATGGAGTTCTGTAGGAAGAGGTCAAAGTTTGCTATGAATTTTTATTTGTGATAATTTTACTTTGGTTCAGTGCTCCAATAAAATTTTGATTTCTGAAATTCTCTTAAACATAGAGTTTTGATAGTTTGAACCAAACTCTCCTGTTTTAGATGTTGATTGAGTTTCTTTGTACATTTTCATTTTTCTAAGACATATGTGTCAATTCTATTGATATTTCCCTTCAAAGAAAAAAATCATTCAAAAGGAAAATTGTTGTTTATTCTTGCCATGACTTTATGCTTCTTAGTTGTAGTTTTTGTCTGTGGTGAATATCACTCTTTTTTATACAGTATATCTGGAAGGAAGTTGTCAGAACAGGAGTATTTATTGTCTAATTTATACAAAATGTACAAGATTGATCCTTAAAAGTAGAAAAATAGAAAGCTCTATGCAGTTTCCAACATGTTTGGGCAGTCACATACAATCACACTTGTACTGATCCACTATAAGTAAGGCTAAAACTGCTAATAGACAACTCAAAGAGTCTCAAATTTCTGTAAAAATTCTTTGTTGCTCTCCAAATTAGTTTGACGTATAAAAATTGGAAGATTATGAAACAATGAGAAAGGAATACACCATGCTGGAAGGTAAAGCATTTTGTCTTACATCATTAAGAAAATACCTAAATTATATATAATTGTGCTAAATAAGTTCAAAGAGCTAAAATTGACTAGTGGCCAGGGCACTTAAATTACCTTACCATGTTAATGATGTTTGAGGTTTGTTACAAATATTCTGCTTTTCAGTAACTTATCAATTGACTTGTGCCCTGCATTTCAATATTTTAAGAGTTACATTATTGATTTTTTTGGAAGAAACACAAAGAGTTAGTGATTTGAAATTTGGGGAACTAATTGATTGATATTTAAAAAGGAAAGAAAATTATTCATAAGAAAATAAACCTCAGGAACTGCAGAAGAAGCCAGCAAAGTAATAAAATGGCACAGGTCTTAATGGTGTAATGAATTATCTTAAGTCTGCAAAAATTACAATAGATATTAAGAAAAGAACATCTTCTAAATTAATTTCATATTAAATTATGTTATTACTTACTTTCGATATTTGACTTTGCCTTGTGGTAGGGTATCAAGAGGGTCCTCTAACAAATAAACCCGTAGACCCTTCATGTAAGTTGTAAAGTACTGCTCCCATCTCAAATTCTTGCAGTTGAACTCGAATATCTTTCGGTCAACAGGAGTCATCTTATCCCATAGCTTATGAACATTATCATTCTTAAACGTCCACTCATTGGTTGCAAAATGAGCTATCACGGCTGAAAACTTGTGAATCTTTTTGTACGCATCCCACAGGCTGAAAGTAAAAAATTTTTAGTGCGTTAAAACAGTTGTCAGGAGCAGGGCAGTGTACCAAACCCTACCAAAAACGAGCACTCGAAATTTTTTTCGACGTCCGAAGTTTTAGTCGTATTCCCCTCCAAATCGGTGTCCAAGTCTCTGTTGAACACTTGAAACGTCGATTTTCGGGGAGGAAAGAGAAAAAGAAACTATTCGATTGAACATATGGCCGTCGAAATCCAATAGTGAGTTTCAACTAACAGAGGAAGAAGAATAGCGAATGGAACACCAGCCTGCTGATTGGCAGAGTGCATCAAATATTTCTCACACCTCACACCGCCACTACACCATCATCACCACCACCGACCTCAGCAGAGCAGCTCAGCTGGACCAAGGTCTCTGCTCACTTCGGGGATTGGGGGAGTCTCTTTTTCTCTATCTCTGTGTGTATCTCTGTGTCTGTGTCTCTTTTCCGATTGGAAGCCCGTTGGTGTGTGAGAGACAGAGAGCACATCCCCGATCTCGAATAAGTGAGCAGTGAGCAGGTCCTGGAGCAGGATGCTTTCGTTCCCAAATCCGCTTTTTTTCCTTCTTCCTCTGTAAGTGGGAGCACACTGCTGGAGGGTCCATTTCTGGTAGCGTCGGGTAGCGTTACTGAAGGGGTCCTTCACTCAAAAAAAATAAAAAATAATAATAATAATAATAATAATAATAATTAAAAAAATCAGTATACTGTACACCCAAAAACAAAATCAGAAAAAAATCTAGGAAAAATAAATCAGAATTTTTTTTTGAAAGTTAAAGTCAAGGAAAGTCACGAAGAACGAGAAAAATGATAAAAATCGGTGCACGCTTGTGAAGGACCCCTCCGGCCTCGGCTACTCACAAGGGCTTCTTCCCCACGAGTCGGCAGCCCGTGTCGACGAGCAGCGCTGGCAGCAGGTGCATCAGCATGATGTACACGTTGTAGAGGTGGATGTTCCTGACCACCCGGAAGTCGTAGTACCAGATGCAGCGCACCGACGGGATGTGCACGCCCTTGGCGCACAGCTCCATGAAGCCGCCCCAGGTGATGGGGCTGTCCGGGGAGGACACGAAGTTGAGCACGGCCGGGTCCGCCTCGTGCTCAGACTCCTCCACCTTGGCCTGTCGGGTCGGGAGGGACGAGAAGTCGAGGTCAGCGCGAAAGCATAGTTTGTCTCCTACTCCTTTAAGTTACTTCTTTCTTTACCTCATTTTCATATTTTATTCATTTTGGTTAAAAAGGAAATAAAAAGGAACCTGGCATGGTTTAGTTGAGGAACTTCACTGGAAATCCAAGAGTACGAATGTCGCACACCTGCAGGTGTGTGGATGTTTGTCGCACACTTGAAGGTGTGTGAATGACTATTCGTACACTTGCAGGTGTGTGAATGACCATTCGCACATCTAGAAAGCCCGACCTTTCCATGGGTTTCAGCAAGTGTACAAATGGCCATGTGAATAGTCATTCACACACCTACAAGTGTGTGAATGGTCCGGAATGGTCATTCGCACACCTACAAGTGTGAGAATGGTCATTCGCTCACCCGCAAGTGTGTGGCATACATTCGCTCACCTGCAGGTGTGTGACATCCGTACACTTGGATCTCTAGTGTTATTTTCATCTCATAGCCCACTAGAATCACATATTTCATTTTATTCATATGTAACTAGAATTCTGGGCATCTCTACATAAGACTATTTAAAAAAAATACCTACTCTGCAAATCTAAGTGTGATACGACATGTCAGTTACACCTGCGAAACTTTAGTTTCGCAGTTTAAACGGAAAAACTCACGAGTTCGTCAGTTTAAACTGCAAAACTAATAAGCTCAACACTTTCGAGTGTTGCAGTTTAAACTGTCGAACTCGTGAGTTTTGAACTGCGAAACTCTGGAGTTTTGAACTTAGATTTGTATCCTCGACAGAATGACGTGTTTAGATCTAATAGTTTTTCGATCTGTGGTGCAACACAGCGTACTTATCGTGCAGAAAAAACGAGTATTTTTGTAAAATATAATGAAAAGAAGTTCCATAATTATGCATTTTGTAGAATTGTTAGAGAGGTAAAGAACGAGTTGCATTCTTAAGACCAAAGTAATTTTGGTTTTCACCTTTTGGCCTCTTGCTTTTAATAATAATACTTGGTGAAAACTATTGTGGTGCACTTAAGAGTGGGCCCGGCTCACCTCCTCGTTCTGCTGGTTCTCCTTGGAGAGCCCCATGTCCCAGGCGGCGGCTATGATGTTGTTGATGACCATGTCCACGGGGACCATGTCGGCGCGCAGCTCCCCGTCGCAGTGCAGCACCTTGAGCAGGCCGACCCCGGCGCCCATCACCACGCCCGTCGGCCCGTACACGTTGTTGATCCAGCCCGCGATCGGCTCCCGCGCCGTGGAGATCACTGGGGGAGAGGAGAGGGGAGTCCAGGGCTTTACCACTTTTCACTTGTTTTTTTCCCTTTCCCCCCCTTTTTTTTTGGCAGATAATAATTTAATCCTAAAGAAACTAACAATATTTGACATGCTTCTTCCCTTTTTCTCTAGGAGTGTCATCGGACAGCGCCGCGCGACAGTCTCGAACGGGCGACTTCCGGCGGGTCGACTCTTGACGGTTCAAGGTCGAGACTCGATGGAAACCATATGGGATTTCGAGCCCGAATAGTCAAGAGTCGACCCGGAGGCAGCCCGTTCGAGACTGGGAGCTCCACGATGACCCTCGCGAGACTTATAAAATTCAACAAGTCAGTCAAGTACGAGGGGGCCTCAACTCCTGAAATCATGTGTACACAATCGCTGATACCCTTGAAATCATTGTCAAAAAATGTGGATCTATTGCCGAAAAAAATGATTTGAGTGCGTATTCTAGGCTCTTAAAGCTCAAAATACGCTTAGCCTATATTTACTTTGCGAATTATTTCTTTCAATTATAAGAGGTGTAATCATGTGAAATCATGTGAAATCTTGAAATCGTGTGTACAAATTTTGGGTGAGTTGAGGCCCCCTCGGTCAAGTAAACTCTTAGTGGAATTCTGGACATATGAAAGCTAAAATTGAATTAGTTTGAAAACCATCTAAAAATGATTTTTCCATTTGTTCTATGAAGTAAAATCCCTCGGCGGCTGGCGCCGCGCCGGGCGCCGGGCCTACCCCGCGCGGCGGCGGGGCGTGGGGTATCTCCTCACCGATGGACGGCCGCACCATGACCACGGGCAAGCCGTGGCTGTGCTCCCGGATGGCCGCCTCCCCGACGGCCTTGGTGAACGCGTACGTGTTGGGCCAGGTCGTGATCAGCCTGCGGACCAAGGGGAACATCACCGTGAGCTATCGAAACAGAAATCGAAATGAGGAGAGACTAACCCGCCCAATTCAGACCCATTCTCGTTCAGTGCGTTAAGACCACGGACTTAATTTTAGGTACTTTTCCGGAAAATTTAAATTCTTATTTTCATTTTAAAGGAAAAAATCCTTATTTTAAAGGAAAAAAATCCTTATTTTAAAGGAAAAAAATCCTTATTTTAAAGGAAAAAAATCCTTATTTTAAAGGAAAAAAATCCTTATTTTAAAGGAAAAAAATCCTTATTTATTTTCGATAAAATAGTTTTCAGGGAATCTGGTATTCCCTTTTCCTTCGCTTTTCTATAAGTAATTTAAACTTTTTTGTTCTTTCCCTTCGCTCCGGGATTCGACCCGGGAGTAGTCCGATCGAGACTATCGCGGGGAGTTCTCCTGGCCTGCTGAGGGACTTACTGCGGGGTGATGGCCTCGAGCATGGCGTCGTCCATGTTGTTGACGATGTTGAGCAGGCGGTCCGGACTCACGTCCGGCTCGTAGAACACCTCCTCGACCAGCTTCCGCTGCGGAAACGAGTAGGCCGTGGACACGTGGACGAAGGCCTGCAGGGCAGAGCGGCAGCGCCAACATGAGTGCGGAGTCTCCCATCATTATTAAAATAATAAATTAAAAAAAAAATGCGATGTAAATTTTGCTGGCTCCGGCTCAACTAATTTTATGAGCTGTCGGAGCGCATAATTCGCTCCGGTAGCTAACTAGTAGTAGGTGAGAGAGCGAATGCTTGCCTTGTCTGTGTCAGAGATGCTGTATCGTTCAGTGGGACAGCTCACGCGCAAGCTAGTTTGCTTTCGGAGCGAATCATTCGCTCCGACAGCTAATAATATTAGTTGGGTCGGAGCCGTCTAATTTTTGACTGCGACACCGAATTTTTTTCCCCCTTCGTGCGTTGTGCGTCGTCTAGCCTCGCGCCGTGTCACGCGGCGTCCAGCGATTGCTCTACAACGCAATTATCCGCAGAAGCAGAGTGCTTGCGGTGACGCAACTCGGGGCAGGCGAGGCGCGAGGCGAGCGTGTGCTGCTTTTTCGCGGGGACTTCTTTGATATTTCAGCCGACAGGACTGCGGCGCCGGCGCGGCGATGCGAGCGGGCGCGGGAAAACTAGGGAAAAAGTCTACGAAGCATTGCCTCGTATTACGAGGAAAACACAGCCAATGCAATACAAAACAAACTTTCTTTGCAATTGCAATGCACTGCTTCGTAGTTGCGAAGCACCACTTCGTGTTGGCTACGAAGCAGTTGCTGTGGACAGTGCAGTGGACGGTTCGATCCCTCACCTTGAGGTCGGGCATGGTCCTCGCCAGGCGCAGGAGGTCGATGTTGGACTGGACGTTGATGGCGGTGGCCAGCCTCATCTTCTCGTCGAAGCGGACGGTGGCGGCCACGTGGAAGATGACCTGCGTCTCCTTGAGCTTCTCGACGCTCTCGTCGCTGAGGCCGAGGCGCGGCTGCGAGCAGTCGCCCTCCAGCGGGTACACCTTGAGCTGGAAGCCGGGCCTGGTGACGCGCAGCCGCTCGAACACCTGGCCGGACCGGAGGGGGTGGGCTGGGCGTCAAGGTCTGGGTGCGATTCCTCGATTGGGCGAATTCTCGATGCGGTTGTTTGGGTAATTGGCGATTTTTCTGGCATATTTCAGTGACTAAACTCAAAGGACAATTTCAATAAAGTATTTTTTTCCCACGAATTTCTACAATTGGACTTGTTTTTAATTTTCAAGTATAATAATCGAAAATCGAAAATCAGACTCGATTATTGCCTTGTTTTCCCCCAATTTTTGTCACTTTTTTGCCCCGTTCTCAATTTTGCATTTGTTTTTGCTCTCTGCTTTGCTGATATTGGGAGTATGCACTCTTTTCTGTTTTCTCAATTTTCATTTTCCCCCCCTTTCGATTTAAGATTATACAAAAAATCTCATCGATTTCCCTTTCGTCTCTCTCAAAGTCCGTGGATTTGCGACTATGTGTCATCATCGCACAGTCCTACCACCACTGTGAAAAAAAATACTCGTAAAGTTACGACTTTTTCCATAAATTCCGATTACGACACCGAGTCGTAAATTAATGACAGCGGTCGTAAACCTACGAGAGCAAAGTCTTGCCCGTTGAGGAAAAGTAAGCCGACACATGGTGTCAAAACTAGTAACTTTACAACGCGAAGTCGCAAACTTTACGACAATTGTCATAGATTTTTTTTCCGTAACCCTCACAACTTCTCTTCACAGTGTACGGGGACGGGGAGGAAGGTGCCACATGAGCAGGCACTCGTAGAAAGACTCACGGGGCCGTCGAACTGCGCCTTGAACCGCTCCTCCAGGGACTTGCCCTTCTTGGGCCGCATCAGCACGTAGATCTTCTCGACATCCGGGCACGATCTGTCGGACGAGAACAAGAGCATGAGCATGGTGAGGTGGACGGCCGCCTGGCGGGCAGGCAACACATTCGACTCGCCGCCCCCGCCCCCGCCCCGACCACCGGCCTTCTGCCACCGGTCACACCACTCTGAGAAATGCATTGCCTGAAAATGAAAATGTCGTACACGAGGGGTATACCTCACCTTCTCCAATCAGTGTACATCCTGAGCTCTAATCATTTTCGATCACTATCCAGTCACATCATTTTTCGACAAAAATCTATTTAAAGCACCTTGAAATTGAAAAATATCGAATTGATGCAAAAAAAAATAATTGATTTCTTTAAAGTTTGGTCAAATTTTCCTTCCAATCACAATACAACCCCCCAATCAGTGTGCACCCATTTAGAGAGTGAGGTACCCTTCGGTCGTACACTATGGGGAACCAAAGGTGCTAAGCTATAAATTTTTGCTACCCTTACAAAGGCAAAAGAACCTTCACACAACAGTCATTTTCAGCACATTTAGAGCTCTTTAGTGCCTTGAAAAAAAGTAGCTTCAAGGCTTTTCATGGGCTTCGGTGCACATTATTTGCACTACTCCCATTTACCGGCATGCATAAAAGTAAGAAAAAGAAAGACCCTGAAAAAAAAATGTAATTTTTGTGTGTTGGAACTCTTTCCTTTTCGACCCACCTGATGATCTTCTCGAGCAGGATGCTGCCGCAGAAGCCGGTGCTGCCCGTCACGAAGAGCCTCTTGCCGGCGTAGAACCTGGCGATCTCGCTCTCTCCCTCGCAGTGCTCCGCGATGAAGTCATCGATCGTGATGTCGTTCCCCTCAAAATCCATGTTTCCTATAAGAAAAGATGAGAGGGATAAGAATAAAAAGAAGACTGGCATTATTATGGAAGGCCAGAGAGTGCTTTGCGTCGCACGCGAGCAGGGGGATGAGGAAGTCGTCGGCAGATGAGCCGGCTGGGGCCCGGCCCGGCCCGGGGTCGCGGACCCGCGCGAAACATGCAAATGATACTTTTCGTTTGTTCCTTATAGTTCTTATGAGCGCGAGGAGGAAATGTCTTATGCGCGGTCTCCTTGGGAGTTAAGAACGACAGGCAATAGTCTGTCATCGGGGTCGCATCGAGCGGGGCGGGGCGGGGCGGGGCGGGCGCTAATCGACTTTGTGTACATTGCGGTTAGCGGGCGCGGGCGCGGGCGCGCGCCGCGGTCCCCGAGCACCTCCCGGCATGCCCGCCGTCCCCGTGCTCGCCTTGACCTTGTACGCGGGGCAGGACACGCCGAGAGGACCGCAGCAGGGCGTTGGCCTCCTGCAGGTAGCAGGACAGTCCCGGAGGTCCAGGACCACAAGCAGGGCGTTGGCCTCCTGCAGGTAGCAGGACAGTCCCGGAGGTCCAGGACCACAAGCAAGGCGTTGGCCTCCTGCAGGTCGCAGGACAGTCCCGGAGGTCCGGGACCACAAGCAGGGCGTTGGCCTCCTGCAGGTCGCTGGACATTCCCGGAGGTCCAGGACCACAAGCAGGGCGTCGGCCTCCTGCAGGTCGCAGGACAGTCCCGGAGGTCCGGGACCGCAGCAGGGCACAGGACGTCCCAGCATGAGTCACCCCGCCGTCAACCACCCGTGCGTCAACACACCCTGCAGAGTCCGGGGTAGGCCACCCGCACTGTCCCGGCGTCCCGCACGGGTAGAGTGTGCCTAACCAACAGGGGCTCTCAATCGCTTTTCGAATGAGGCATTTAGCCGATACGAAATCGGCAGGAAGAAGAAGCCGTGGAGCCAAACAGACCTTCGATTGTTCTAACCTTTTAGCAGACGAATTCATCGAACAATTGAAGGTTTGTTTGGCTCCACGGCTTCTTCTTCCTGCCGATTTCGTATCGGCTAAATACCTCATTGTTAAACCTGCGTCCTCGTGAACTTTGATTCAGGTCCGGCAGGCAAATAGGCGTCCAGTCCACGACACACACACACACACACACACACACACGCAGAGAGAGAGAGAGAGAGAGAGAGAGAGAGAGAGAGAGAGAGAGAGAGAGAGAGAGAGAGAGAGAGAGAGAGAGAGAGAGAGAGAGAGGTGAGCCTGCGAGCGGTAATCCCGGTAATCCCTACGGTTCGAAGGTGAGGAGGCTGTTTGTGTGAAGACGGATCTCCCTGCACAATACAAACCCCAGCAGCAGCAGCAGCCACCTGATCAATAAAGGCCGACTGGCGTGCGTGGCACGCTGCCTCAGTGGGAGATGGATCTTGTCGTTAGACGAGCCCCAGCTCCGGGGACTTGTCGGGGTCTCGCGTGGACGGTTCGGTCCCCGCTGCAACGCGGAGGCCGTAAAATCCAACTGCCGAATAACATACAACGGCGGCCCAACGTTGCCCGGGCTGCGGCGGGGCCGTCCCCATCCCCATCAGGCTCCGCAGCCTCCGTTAAAAATAATAATAATAAAAAAAATACGGTAGGAAAAGAAATGAGGAAAATAGTAAACATAAAACACTGGGCCCCTTATGGGACTAGCGCGATTACCGTCTCCCATTCTTGACCTATTACACTTAAACCTGTGCGATTATGAAGAAAAAAATCGAAATAGACGATGTTTCAAATAATCGAAGAGGGAGTCAATTCAATTATTCGCAAAAAAAAATCCAAAATTAAAAAGAAATAAAAAAATAAAAAATCAAAATTACTGAAAGTAGAAAATATTGCAAATGAAAAAACGCGAAAAAGTCGATTATCGAATTTGATTCTTGATTCCAGCAATCAAACATTGGGGGAAAAAAATCCTTGAAAGTATCAAAAATTGCCATTGATTTCCGATTTTCCATTATAGTAATCGAACTTGACGTGTCAAATTAATCGTCAATTACCAAAACAATCGAATCAATTTTTTTCGATTAATCGAAAAATCGCACAGACCTTATTACATTATCTGCGCGGGTTTCGCCATCATTTTTGCCGGTGGTGAAATTGTTTCGGACGGCGCGCTGCTCTGGCTGCAGCGCGGTGCAGTGCAGGGTGCGTTGGCCAACCCAATGACTTATGGGTATAAAACGTGACAGGAGCGAGAGAGACAGAGAGAGAGGGAGAGTGAATATCTCTCCCAGCTCGCCGCCACTTCTGACTCGAGTCCAGCATGGTCCAACGCGTGTCCAGGCAGGGGGGAGCGTCCACTACTGCCCTCCCCCCTCCTCCCCCCGCTCGCCCCACCTTTCACGCCACGCAGCACGTACAGAGTTGTCTACAGCTTGTCCAGTGACTACACGGTGAAAAAGAAACAGAAGCAACGGGCCGCCAAGAAACGCCGCTCCCCGTTCAAATGCGGCATAGTTTTCATTCTCCAGAGTTTTCACCTCCTCCCCCTCCTCTTTTCTTTCAGGGCTGTTTCTGGCTCCGGGAGCTCCAACCAGGTTATTCACCGCGTTGCCGCACGGTAAAACCAATGGCCGGGAAGTCCAGGGCGGCCAGGAGACCGCGAGATGCCCTGGAAGATTCTCCCTCACTGTCAAAAATTACTACGGGAATTTTGACGGGATAGCCGAGGGGGAAATCACTTGCGTAATAGCTCGTACACCCAGACCTGTAATAATTACGTAATAGAACGAAATAGCCCGTAATAGTGCGTAATAGCCTGTAATAGGACGAAATTGGCTGTAATAGTTGCGTAATAGAGCGTAATAACAGCGTAATAGAGCGTAATAGAGCGTAATAGAGCGTAATAGAGCGTAATAGCGCGTAATGTAGCGTAATAGAGCGTAATAGCGTTGTAATGGCGCCTTATGAGGATGAAGCGCTCGAGCTCGAGGCTGCACTTCGGTCTGTTTCAAAAGAACGGTTGGTTAGTTTGTGACCACACACACCGTTCTGTTGTCTCAGTTAAGTACTATCCCACATCCCCTTCCTAAATTAAAAGAATTCAATCTTTTCTTTGAGATTTTTGGCAAGAAAACTTACATCTTAGAACTCAACTACTTTTTCTGAATTGTCTAGTAGGTTTCACACAGAGCCATGGTTGAACATAGAAGTACATATCTTCTTCGAAGTGTCTAAAGAGATAAATTGAAGCATGGTCGTAGCATCAACTACAAAACTGTAAAATAATGCACCATTTTAGTAGACACAATTGAATAATAGTAAATGTCACATCAGTACCACAACGACGATTTTAGGTCTAATTCTTTTAAACCGACATTGTTCCAAAAAGGTGACGCACTCTGTTCTTACATTACTTCCTGACGCACAGTCGTAAACAAACATACGCTTATCAGAAAAAATATTTTGCTTTGCGAAACGTGGTCATATTTTACAGAAAATATTTGTAAAAATTTTACCGTTAAAATATGGGAAAAAAGTCCATGAAATTTCTGTAGTGCATTTTACTAGCGTTCTGTAATTTTACAGACTGTGGTAATTTTACCATAAAAAGTCTTGGCATATAGTATACCCAGACATTTCCTGTAAATTTTTTGAATTTTTTTAACAGTGTGGTATCGTGGTCCCACCGGAAGAATAGCCTATCTCTCTCTCTCTCTCGCACTCATGGGCTAGCCTATACTTCCTTTCCATTTGGTGTGCTAAACTCTCTGTGGTCGCACGATATGATATATTAAGCAAGAGTGGGTATGCAGAAGTGTAAGGGTGAGTCGATCCGGCAGACCTTTCGATTTCAACTTTTGGATGGCATTAAAAAGTTTTGCACGGTTGGTTGCATTCTTCCCCGTCGGACGCATTTTCTTGAAGTTTTAGTCGTACTGGTTGACTCATTTACTGGAAAGAGCAGCAAATGAACGAAGAGTAGTGTCATGCACGCAAAATATCCTCGTAAGAGCAGCGTAATACTTGTGTAATAGCTTCGTAATAGCTTTGTAATAGCCGTAATAGCTTTGTAATAGCGGCGTAATAGCCGTAATAGCGGCGTAATAGCTCTAATAGCTACGTAATGGCCGTAATAGCGGCGAAATAGCCGTAATAGAACGTAATGTGTAATAGTTCGTACACCCTTTCCCGAAGTGATTTCCCCCTCGGGGATAGCCCGGTTTATTGTTGGCCGGTTTTGAACCGTTTTTAAGTTTACGGGATGACCGTACCAGAAAAATACGGACCTTCCCGTGCGCCTTGAAATTACGGACCGTCCGGTACACCAAAATCCCGTGCTTCGTGTTGTAGGACTCGCGGCGGAGCAATGTGCATCTAAGTGAAGGTACGAAAACACCGGAAAACACCCGCAACTTTTTACTACGGATTTCTCACGTATTTTAGAAATACGGGTGGCCGTAAAAAAAAAAAATTACGGTGCGTCCCGTAGCGATTCCGTCCTTAAAATGTTACGGAATTTTTAACAGTGCTCTGCGCGCTCTCGTTTTGGTCTCCCTGGGCATCTGCTATGGTTTGCGACTGCCCTGGAAATCCCTGGCCTTGGTTTTACCGCGCATAAATTTGAAAGAACCATGAGAACCGAAAACATAACCCTATATGTTAAAGGAGAAGACACATTGAGTTATAAAAAATAACGTTCCAGGTTTTGGCTTTGGTTGGTGTTGTTGGTTTTTCCCCGCGTGCGAACGGAACATCGACAAGATGAGAAGTTCATAAACGAGGAGTGCACCGGGACAGAATAGGGCATTCCGCTGGAACGAAACCGGAACCTAAAGAAGAAAAGCAAGACCGTCGGCTCTGTTTCCTCCCTCGCGCTCATTGGCTGCATCGCTACGTCACCGTTGACCAATCAGGGCCCAGGAGGAAACAGATCTGTCGGTCGTGCTTTTCTTATTTAGGTTCCGGTTTCGTTCCAGCGGAATACCCTTATTATAAATGTACTGAGAGAGAGAGGGGGGAGAGAGAGAGAGAGAGGGAGAGAGAGAGAGAGAGAGAGAGAGAGAGAGAGAGTGAGAGAGAGAGAGAGTGAGAGAGAGAGAGAGAGAGATTCCGCCTGCCTTGCCTGCCAGCCCGGCCGGATTCTCTTTAATCGACCGACCGAGGTGGCGTTTTCCACTGATTCCCAACCTAACCTAACGACAACGAAAACAACAACAACAACAACAACAACAGTAACTACACCATCGGCGCCATGAAAAAGAAGAATAACTACAACAACTACAACAGCAATAACAAGAACAGCCACAACAAAAACAGCATAATAACAAGTATACGTCATCGTCATCGCCGTCAACAGCAACAGCAGCAGCAGAGAGACTGCAGCACGACGTGCACGACGTGCACGTCCCGAGGCGCTGTCGTCGTTGACGGGGACATCCCACCCCCTTCCGCTCCCCGGAGCACTGGCGGTTGGCGGTCCTATCGGTGCGAACAAGCAGGGCGAACAGGAGGCTCTCGGCGGGCGGCCGGCCTCGGGCCGCGGGCGCGAGCACGCGAGGAACGTCACCGACTGACCGGGACGAGGAAATGCACCACTAAGTGATTATTGGCAGAGCGGCGGCGGTGGCGTCTTCCGGTCATCATTTATGGCAGAACATGTCACCGGGATCGTAGCTGGCGGCAACCGGCCCCAGTGACAGGCACCGGTAAGTTGGATTTATTATAAAGTAGAAATTATGCTGGGCTGAGGTACTGCCGCGCGGTTCGTCGGCAAGACGACGCGGCCAGCTCTCGCTGCTGCTGATAACTCGCAGGCTCTCCTATCGCCACCAGAAATCAGAACTCGAAAATATTGAGAGAAGGGCTGTGCGAGTGAGGGGAGGGGAGGAGGGAGAGGGGAGAGGGCGGTGCACGGGGCACTCGGAGCAGAGCAGCTGGAGCAGCAGCAGCTGCCCGGGCGCAGCAGGCTGATTCCGAAGGTGGTCGCTCTCGTATGTCCGTCCTTGTTGCACCTATGGCGGTGCCCTATGTTGAGGATGGCGGGACCCCATGAGTGCGACAAGGACGAGGGCGCGAGAGCGATCTTCGGAATCAGACGGCTGAGCGGCGCGCTCCGGTTACTGAACCCGTGGGCTCAGCTCAGCCAGGCCTGGACTGGACCGGGCTGGGCCCCGGCCCCCGGCGCCCTTGACAGAGTGTCGGCACCGGCCGGGGCGGGGCGGGGGCGGGGCGGGGCGGGGCGGGGCGGGGCGGGGCGGGGCGGGGCGGGGCGGGGCGGGGCGGGGCCGGATAACTTTTCTGCTGTGCAAGCCCGAACTCAGCCAGGCGGGCGGCAACCGCACAGTAAAAAAAAAAAGAAAAAATATTTATATACATCGAAACAACTAAAAAAAAAAAATCCTCGTAATTTGAGATTTTTGCTAAAAATTGACGAAAGAACAAAATATTGCACAGCTGACTAGATCAACATCATTCACTATTATTATCAAAACGAACTTTGCAACAACTCGTAGCCGTGAATGTTGCCTGTCTGGCCAATTTTAAATGGGGATGAGGGAATATTACTCGAACTCGAACTCTGCCTCGCTTTTTCTGAGAGTTCTACTATCCAGCGGACATTACACGATAGTAAATACTAGTTCAGCATACTTCAGCTACGTTATGCTATCCACTAAAAAATCTCAAAGAGCGGCTTGAACCTAAATTAAAACTATTTGAGGCCAGCAAATCATTAAAAAAATATTTTAAGAAAACAATATTATTATTATCATTACTCGTGCTACAGTATCATTTCTATAATTTTCTTATTATTCACATGAGGAAAAAAATGCGTTTTTGGGCGTGTACCCGCGTGGTGCTCACGCGAACTTCAAACAGTGGGCAGCTCCACTGGCGGAAATGCAATAGCGCAGTCCGCCCCGCCCCGCCCCGCCCCGCCCCGCCCCGCCCCGCCCCGCCCCGCCCCGCCCCGCCCCGCCCCGCCCCGCCCCGCCCCGCCCCGCCCCGCCCCGCCCCGCCCCGCCCGTCACGCCATACAGCTCGCCCCTGCTGCGGCTAGTGCTATGCCCGCACGCACCGCGGGGTGGGGCGGGGCGGGGCGGGGCGCGGTGGCGTGGGGCGGGCTCTGTGGCGACAGGTATCGGCCATTCATTAGCCAAGTCGACGCTGCCATGGAAAAAAAAATTAAAAGACATAAAAAGGCTGCCGCGTGGATTACAAAACGTCCCCGTTGGCGTCCCGACGCATCCACGCACTGCTACTGGTGGGGCGGGGTGGGGCGGGGTGGGGCGGGGTGGGGCGGGGCCAAGGCCGGGGCGTGGCGCAGGACCAGCCGCTAGACAGGCGGTGTGTTCGGAACAAAACCGTTCCGAACAGTGAAGTGCTTTACGTGCAACTAACTTCAACTGAACGCGCGACGTACTCACGGCAAAAAAATTAAAAATTTTAAGAAAAAGTTTTTTCTGTATATAAGACGATATTAATTTATACATTTCTCGAAAAAAAAGTAAAAATAATAATAATAAAAAAGAGTGCATTCGCGCATCGCGACTCTTGATCAAATCAGCCCGCGAACGCGACGCCTGGCCGCCACCACGTTATATTCCCTTAACGCACGCTCGCGCACTGGGTCGCGAAAACCGGTCGGCTCGCCTTTCGATTAGCGCCCCGCCCCGCCCCGCCTCGCCCCGCCTCGCCCCGCCTCGCCCCGCCCCGCCCCGCCCCGCCCCGCCCCGCCCCGCCCCGCCCCGCCCCGCCCCGCCCCGCCCCGCCCCGCCCCGCCCCGCCCCGCCCCAGCGGAGCTCCCTGCAGCGCACTGGAGCCCCGCTCGCCCCGGCCGCGACAGCTGATACACCTCACTGCGGGCCACGTGGTACGCCGGTCCCGCGGTAGACGGAGAGAGACAGTGTGAGGGAGAGAGTACATCGATCGTTTCAGTTAGCCCCGCCCCGCCACCCGGGGGTCCGTTCCTACAAGAAAATCCTCACCCTCCCTCACGGAAAAAAATGATTAGTAGTGCGAACTAACGTTTTAGTGGGTTTTGCCCTTACTAACACTTTAAGGAAAAAACAACTCAAACGTTAGTCCGCACAACTAAACATTTTTTTTTCCGTGCTGCTCATGCGACGCATTGATCTGACTGACCGCAGCTGATCTGACTGACTGACTGACTGACTGACTGACTGACTGACTGACTGACTGACTGACTGACTGACTGACTGACTGACTGACTGACTGACTGACTGACTGACTGACTGACTGACTGACTGACCTGTACATTTTTCACGGACGAGAATGGGAATTTTTCAAAGCTTAAGCAATGACGATTTTTGACTAAAGACCCCCGCTGCAGACCACGAGACGGAGAGGGCGTCACGAATAATACCGCATGTAGGAAAAGGCGGTTCTTATCAACCCGAAACTAGCCCGCCCCGCCCCGCCCCACCAGCCCGCCCCTCCCCGCTGCCTCTCAGATGCAGCTCCCCCCCTAAGCGGTGCAACAGCTGGTCGGATGGCAAGTGCATGGGCGCAACCTCCGAATGAAAACCAGGTATCTGTGTGCGCCGCACTCCGCGAGTAAAGTAAGTACGGAGTTGACCGCAGGCGCGGCGCGGCACAACGCTCGAGAGCCGCCCCGCCCCGCCCCGCCCCGCCCCGCCCCGCCCCGCCCCGCCCCGCCCCGCCCCGCCCCGCCCCGCCCCGCCCCGCCCCACCCCACCCCACCGCCGCTGCGGCTCTTGACACAGATTTTGCTCGGAAAGTGTGGATGACGCGTTATATTGCGAAAATTTGGTTCGGTGTCGCGTCGCCACAGACTGACCACGCCAACAAGAACAGATAGACGTACAGACAGACAGACAGATAGACAGACAGACTGACTGACTGACTGACTGACTGACTGACTGACTGACTGACTGACTGACTGACTGACTGACTGACTGACTGACTGACTGACTGACTGACTGACTGACTGACTGACTGACTGGACTGACTGACTGACTGACTGACTGACTGACTGACTGACTGGACTGACTGACTGACTGACTGGACTGACTGACTGACTGACTGACTGAATGACTGACTGACTGACTGACTGACTGACTGACTGACTGACTGACTGACTGACTGACTGACTGACTGACTGACTGACTGACAGGCAGACAGACAGACAGACAGACAGACAGACAGACAGACAGACAGACAGACAGACAGACAGACAGACAGACAGACAGACAGACAGACAGACAGACAGACAGACAGACAGACAGACAGACTGACAGACAGACAGACAGACGCGTTCGTGTGCGCAAGAGAAATGAGAAAGAGACGTGGGTAGCCCCAAACGAGTTGGCCGCCGCTCGCCTCGGGGCTCGAGAGACACTCCTGGTCCCGCATGCGATCGCATCGACCAGAGTCCGATCGGTTATTGTATTGTGACCCTGGACAGCGCCGCTGGCCCGGCCCCAGCCGCTCTCCGCTCTTTTTTCCGATATAAATATGTAAAATTGACGTGGAACGCCTTGTTTTCGAGAACCTTACGCGGTGGAAAGGTGTAATAAGAGACGAGGAGGAGTGAAAAAAGAAATCCGTCTGCGATCGCGGGTGTCGTGTGTACCGTGAACGGTCGTTATGGGAGAGAGGGGGGGGGGGGAGAAGCGCAGGTGAAAGAGCCTTGAATGAATGCTTCCGTGATGACAGGAGATTCATGGATGACAATAACCACGGAGCTGGTGCGACCCATCGCTTAAAAAAAAATAAAAAAAAAAAACTTTCAAATCTTACAAAAAGATCGCTGGGGGAATGACTGTGAAGGACAATCTGGCAAATAAATGACGCTACCATGATTTGGTTGGACACGACACCGCTGGCCCAGGTGGCCACACTTTGGCCTCACCGCAGGGGGAATTCCCAGCAGCAGAGGCTGATCTGGACAAGTCTCTCTCCCCCCCCCCGCCCCGCAGCCCCAAAATTAAAAAAAAAAGAAAGAAGGAAGATACTGACTCGGAGAAACCTACGGCGACAGACCGGCTGCCCAATGGTGATCTGAGAATGCGGGCAGACAGTGCGGGCCCAGGTCGCAGGCAGCAACAGACAGACAGATAGATAGACAGATGGGCGGATAGACGTGGTCGGGCCGATGATCCATCGAAATTTGTGACAAAGATCGGGTCGGGACCATTAGCTTCGGTGATGCAAGACGACGGTCTACCATACAACTTCAATAAAAATAAAAAGACAAGTTTCTAATGAAACAGGAGTCAGGTTATTATTTACCTCATACAATGTGAGTGTTATAACCAGACAAGCTGGCCGCAAGGAGGAAGGCGGGCTGCACACGTGGCTGCCTACGAGGCAACGCCTCAGATGCGGGAAGTTTATGTTTCCTCTTACGCAGCCGCAGGGCCTCGTTGCTCTACTGTATTTGGGCTACTACTTTTATTGCCTACTTTTCTTGCAAAATTATACAATGTAATCGATCGGTTATAAGAATATCCAACCACCTCCAGTCAAGTCGCCTAATCGTCCACGTGTATTACCCATGACGCGCAACGATTTGGATGTCACACCAACGGAGGCAAAGGCTTCCGCAGGGGCTAAAATCAAGAGCAACCATCCAATCCTCCCACCACTCTCTCTCTCTCTCTCTCTCTCTCTCTCTCTCTCTCTCTCTCTCTCATCTCTCTCTCTCTCTGGGTAAGTGTAGTTGGACGCAATCAAACAGGTTGGCAGCAGAGGGAGGATCCGATAACCCTCACTGGAGGTAATCGCTTTCACTTTCAGCGAGTTTCGTTATTTTCCATACTGTGACCAGACGAGCCGCTGTTCCAATTGTCTGCCCACGCTCCGCGCCTCACGCCACGCCGGTAGAAGCTTCTGGGTTCCGGACGGGTTCCGGCTGGAATCCGGTCCAAGCTGCCGGAAGACAGACAGTCCAATGACCGGCGGGGCGGGGCGGGGCGGGGCGGGACGCGCTGTTGCACCGGGGGCACTGGGCCAGTCGAATGGGGCGCGCGTCTTTGTTTGTGTTGTACTGACATTCACCTTGCTTGCCGGGCCCCGGCCGCCACGCGCTCCGCGACACCCGCGGAAGGGTTCAAAGCACCCACACATTCTTTCGTGGGACTACTGCTGCTGCTGCTGCTGCATTTGCAACTGTTGTGTTGTTGTGTTGTTGTTGTTGGTTCACCCACGCGGGGGAGGCTACGTGACAAGCGCGCGAGTATGCTCTCGTGTAGGGTATCGCGTTCTCCAGCCCATCGAGTTTCGAAAAGATTTGCGTTGCGAAACATTGTGTCTCTCACTAAACACGGAGAGATCGTCACTTCTACTAGATGCTAATTTAACTTATTGTTTAGAAAAAGAAAGAAAGTTGCGCAGTAAACGTGTTTGTCACCGCTGAAAGTCCACGATCAAGCCTAGTTGTGAAAAATAAAAAAAAATGGAAAAAAAAATGAAAGGATTGTGGTGACTATGTCATAAAACTCTGCGTATCGCAGCCGAGGGGTGGACGGATCACTTCCAAAAATCATTGTACGATCCCCAAAAATCAATTTTAAAAATGAAAAAAAAAGAAAGAAAAAAGCAAGAAGAGAACACATAAAAATCCGAAAAATCGTGAAAAAATGAAACGCGGTAAACTATCAAAATTTATCAAAAAGTGGCAGGGAAATTTTCCTTGAAAAATCAAAACAAAAATTTGAAACAAATGGAAGTCAAAAATATCATTGTACACTTTTTGTGTGAGTGAGCCCCCGCTCGGTCGCAACAGTGAATTTCGTTAACCGGAAATAATATAATTTTTAATTCTCGCAAAGTACGACAAATTATATGATTAATATTAAAATTTCTCAAATTTGGTTTTTGAATTGCCTAAAAGCCATTACAGATTTCGCGCAATACTATAAATGAAGTTATACTATAGGTTCTCATTATTGCAGTAACGAGTCTTTTTGCATGAGATCATGTTTATGGGCAAATTTTTAAATTTTTATCTGGTGTTTTTCCACAGTACAGAAGAGGGGTGGGCTTTAGAGGGGGGGGGGAGGGGGTCAGACGTAGAATACCGCACCGGATCGCGAGACAGTTGTACCGAGCGTTGGTACACTCACTCATTCACTCACTCACTCACTCACTCACTCACTCACTCACTCACTCACTCACTCACTCACTCACTCACTCACTCACTCACTCACCCACCCAATCACTCACTCGCAAACACAAACACACGCTTACACACGCATTCTCTCTCTCTCTTTCTCTCTCTCTCTCTCTCTCTCTCTCTCTCTCTCTCTCTCTCTCACTCACTCACTCACTCACTCTCTCTATCTCTCTCTCTCTCTCAAGATAAGGCATCGCGAAGGGGTGAGTTCGAGGAATGTTATACCCCTGATAAATACCAGAGTACAAAGCACTGACTAGCCGGGACGCACTCAGGCGCGCGCACACACACACACACGCGCGAAAAATAAATTACATCACCATTCCCACATGATCATCCGACCGTGGCTGCGGTGAAACGTAGGCTGTTCGCACTGTTTCCCTTTCAGGTCTATTCTTTGCGTTATTCTCCTGAACGCAACAGCACTCGCTTAATCCCTTCGAGTTGACAGCGCTCACCTGCCGCGTGGAGCCGGAGCCACTATCCGGGAGGTCCCTCGCAGGATCCTATCGCAGCAGGTCCCTCGCAGGTCCCTCGCAAATCCCTCGCAGGTCCGTCGCAGGTCCCTCGCAGGTTTATCGCAGGTCCCTGGCAGGATCGCCTGCAGGTTGCAGGTATCGCTCTGGTCCGCGGCAGGCGCGCGCGGCACGGCTGGACTCGGCGCTGCGCGATGGATCCCGATGCGACCCTGGCGCTCAGCTGCAGTATTCGGAGCTGACTAAGCGTTCCTACCGACTGGCCGCTCTGCTGAGGGGAGGGCCCCGCCGTGCCGTACCCCCCGCCCCGCCGCGCCGCGCCGCCTCGCCCGCGTGGTCAGAACGCCCCGCCCCGCCCCGCCCCGCCCCGCCCCGCCCCGCCCCGCCCCGTTCCGTCGCCTTCCTCTGCACTCCAAGACGAAGCGCCGCCGCCGCCGCCTCCACCCACCCCTTCCTTTCCTCTCCTCTGTGCGTCTTTCCTTGTTCCAGCTCCGCAAAACCACGAATAATCCGATTTATTCTCACCGAAAATTACGAGAGGATTCAACTCATGCACATGGTAGTTCAAAAACTAAAAATTCAAAGAACACGCGCGGTTGAAAAATATTGGTAAAAGTGACGGGAAAATTTTCCATAAACAATGTCGAAAAATTACGATAAATGTTGTAAAGTTTCTACAATTTTTGGGGGGCACTATAGATCGACATATTTTTCTTCAACTTGCAAGATTTCCGTCGTAAATTTACAACTGCTATGATAACTTTACAACGTCGTCTGTAAATCGAAACTACGAAAATAAATATCGTAAATTTACAAGGATATTTTTCACAGTGCGTTTGAGTAAAAATGTCACTTCAGCGTTCGAATGATCATTGCACAATAATGAGCCTGCAATTCAAAAATCAAGCTGACCGGACATATCTTTACTTAAAAGCTAATCTCGAATTCGTTTGATCTACAAGGCTGAATTTTTTCATGTGACTTTAACTAATGACACTGAGCAAGGTATTTCTTATTTCTTATTTTTATTAGCGCGTTATCGTTAGAACTTTTTTTTTTTTTTTAAATCTTCAGCTAAACTCATTATTGTAAGCCACGTTCTTCATTATTCTCGACCCCTTCAGAGCAGAAATATTGATTTGTGCGACAGTAAATGAGCGCGAATGAATAACGACAACCATCATCAACAACAGAAAACAACGCCTAATCTAACGAAGAGCCGGCTGTGCCTTGCCCTTCCTGACTGAGCCGAAAGAAGTAGAGCTTATTCCATTTAAGCCTCTTGAAATAAATAGATATATTAATTTTTTCACTAGCTGCCGATTTCCTGCTTCCCTGGAACCTATGAGTGTCGTAGCCATTGCGTGGATGCACTGACCTCACATTTGTGTCCGCGGCCGGCCGCCCAAGTCTGCTCAGTGTGCACTTGACGTCAAAAAGGTATGACGTTCATTGCAGCTACCCGCCTCTGACTGTGTGAACCATTCCGCGACACCCCATCAGACGCTTTGCTTTTCTGCAAATTTTCAGCGTGGCGCGTGAAATGATTTCTCGCGCGTCAAACGCCCGTGACGTCAGGGCGACTTGCACTCGGGAGCGCAGTCAAATAGGTCAGAGCGATTCTCGACTACTGCCACAGGCCTGACCGGCGCGGCTCACAATGAGAACGGAAAGTCATCCACACCCATCAAGGCGATGCATTGTGTCGCGAGACACGACACTTTTATCCCACAAACGACAACAAGACGGCGTTAGTTAGTCTCGATCGGTTCCGCACCCATGCAGCATTGTGCCTCGAGGTGTCGAAACTCCTGCAAGAGCAGCGCCACACACGCAAAAATAAAAATAATAAATCATCTTTCCCGGTTTTGCAAGGGTTTAGGATTTTCTTATTTGAAAAGTACATTGTATCGTCTTGCTTTTTTTTTTTTTTTTTTTACTTTATGGAAACCTAGAAGAATTTTTTTACCGTGCAGTCGTCAGGTCCAACAGATCATCGAATGTCACTCACGTGCAGATGAGTGAAGAATGAGTTCGCTCACTTGTAGGTGAAATGAAAAAAAAAATATTCGCCCACCTCTGTACGTGTGCGAATGGGCATTCGCGCACTTGTACATTAGAGAATAAAAAGTCGCACACTTGCGGGTCAGCGCATTTAGGCGAGCGAATAAATTCATTCAGCTGTTCGCGACGCTCCTCGCTACACCTACAGTATCGCCCGCGCTGGTGAGCAGCTATTTCGCCCCCCTCGGCTCAGAGGTCACCCCCCCCTTCCCCCCTCTCTCTCTCCTACCTAACCCTAACGCCACCCACCGGGTACCTTCTTCGAGAAGCTAATGTTCTCGGCAGTATAGCAGCTACACGCTTTTAAATGAGGAAGACTTCCGCCCCACCCGCCCCAAGTCTTGAACCCCACTACCGGACTTCCCCCAGCCCCTTCCCCCATACCCATCACCCCCCCCCCCTCTCTCTTTCTCTCTCTCTCTCTCTCTCTCTCTCTCTCTCTCTCTCTCTTTCTCTCTCTCTCTCTCTCTCTCTCTCTCTCTCTCTCTCTCTCTCTCTCTCTCTCTCTCTCTCTCTCTCTCTCTCTCTCTCCCCCTGTCTATCTCGCCCGCTCGCTCTGAGGTCCTGCAGGAGTCGTGAGTGAATTGCCGCGGGTTGGGTTTGCGCACGTGTGCCATGTTGAGTCCGTCCTAGACCCATCGCAGGATTTCACTAGGCCGAAAAAAAAATAATTCTTTTATTATTTACAGTTAAAAATATCAATTGGTTTTGAACACGAGTTCCTTTTTTAATGATTCGTTTTTGGCGTTACACTTGCATCTGCTCCAGCGACCCCTTCGTGTTGGCCGGTCCGCTATCGCCGCGGTCCTCCTGCAAGTGGCAGACGACACAAACTTTCAAGACACTGTCATACATCAAAAGTGCACTTCCCTCCACTTCATTATTTGACGTTTACGTATTAAGCAAAAGTTTTAAGTCTTAAAATATGCAACAAATTAAAACAGCAAAATTTCCGTTTGTTGTATCTCTCTTTTGAATTTCTCCAATTTCGCAACTTCGTCCAAACACGAAAAAAAATACATGGCTGCTCAGCTCGAGCTCTGGATCAAAGCTTTTCGAACTCGCCCAGCTAAACAATAAGGGAGCAATTTTTTTATTATTTATTTATTAATTATTTTTTTTTGGCTGCACAGCAAGTATATCAGTTCCCTCCACCGTGATCAGCTGTTTAACTACACTGAAAACCCAAGTGTGTAAATGCCACACACTTCTAGGTGTGCAAATGCTCATTCGTGCACTTGGAGGCAATATGTGTGGATTTTCAAGAAAAATTTACACCTTTACGCCGAAGCACATCGGTTGTCCAACCTTTTTTTTTCCGACCTCAGGATTTTTGCGGCCGCCACCGTCACACGTTTCTTCGAGGGGGAAAGCACCGGAGCACATCGGTTGTCCGACCTTTTTTTGTCCGACCTCGGGATTTTTGCGGCCGCCACCGTCACACGTTTCTTTCTGTCCGACCTCATTTTGTCCGACATGGCAGTCGGGGTGTAATAGTGATTTTTCTGTCCGACCTCGTTCTGTCCGACCCCAACGAACCGTTAGAGTAGCCTGCTATCCTCTGCGATGCAGCTCGATTGCCCGACCTGATGATTTCCTCATAAAAAGTATTAAGTAGGTAAAAAATAAATCAAAACAAATCCGCACTCGACATTGAGGTCGTCGCCGGTGAAACCTACCTGAACCTACTTAATCCTTTTTATCCACTGTCCTTGTGCCTCGGGCAACGTATAGAGACAAAGATACTTCGAAAAAAAAATATTGTGATCGATATTCGAACCTGTGCCCACCCAGTACTTCTAACGGTGCCGATGCGGATACCAGAGTCGCCACGCGGCTGGTCTGTCCCAGCAAGGAGAGCAGGCGTACTGATGACGCCACCGGTAAAGGTTCGTCGGCGACTACGGCTCTTTGCAGCGTTACCCCTAGTGGAAAGCCTACTCGTACCGTGGCGTCGTAGCCGTGCCGGCATAGTGATGTTCCGGCGGCCGCAGAACCCGGGTTCAAATCTTGCTCTAAAATATAAATTTTTCCGAGGACAGCAGCTTGGCGTGGCATTCAAACCCCCCATTTCAACGAAGCTCCCTCGTGGAATCGCCGACGGTCTAGTGGTCTTAGTACCACGAAAGCCGCGGGGTGTCATGAGACTCGGCACTTGGGGCCTGGGTTCAATTCCCAGGTAGGTTCTTCACTGGCAGCGAAAGCGAGTTGTCAGGAAGTTCCGTCCCATGCCACGGGGGGTGGTCCCTCGTGGGGAAGTAAGGCCTATGAATCTGGCTCCTTAGTAAACAGCTTTTCCATGACCTGTGCGGGAGCGGGTCAGTACAGGTCTAACCAACCGTACGCTTACTCTTCCGCAAAAACTTCTCTTTCTGCTTTTCTCCCCCTCTATCGTCCTGCCTTGCCTCTACCTCCCACTGACCGGTCATGCGGTCCGGTGGTGCCCAGTCGTTGGTCCGAAATGCTACCTACGGCTTCAAGGCGCTGTTTAAATAGGGTAGTACGGCGGGCCTGACAGGCCGCCAGCCTTAAGCGGGGACTCTCCCCGAAGTGGAGAGGACTTCTCGTGCCCGCGGGGTGGCGGTCGCCTGGAACACACCGGATCCCATCAGAACTCCGAAGTTAAGCAGGCGGGGCTCGCAGGTTGCGAGTTAGGTAGGGGCCTACCAATTTTTCAATTTTTTTAAAAATATATTTAAAAAAAAAAAAATAATTTGAGGTGTTGTACCAATTTTTCGGTGTATGCTCCGACCATGATACATATTCCTTCTCCATTTTACCCGTGTAAACAGGGTCGGAAAAAATCCAGGCACTTTTTCAGATTTGGGGGGAAGAATCAGGTCGGACAATCGAGCTGCATCGCAGAGAATAGCAGGCTACTCTAACGGTTCGTTGGGGACGGAGAAAACGAGGTCGGACAAAAAAATAACTATGACACCCAGATTGCCAGGTCGGACAAAATGAGGTCGGACGAAAAGAAACGTGTGACGGTGGCGGCTGCAAAAATCCCGAGGTCGGACGAAAAAAGGTCGGACAACCGATGTAGACTCCTTTACTCCCTTAAGTGTACGAATAAGCATTCTCGTACATCCAAGTGTACGACATTCGCACACTTGTGTTTCCAGTGTAGCTCCCTTTGCAAGACAGCTAAATAAATTGCACTGCTGCAAGATTAGGTCCGCTAAAAAGCGGCTACACTCTAAATGGGAAAGGACAATATTGTATCCAGCCTAGTTGTGCCCTTGTGCACATCTAGACAAGATGTAAATTTGTTTCCAATCTAGGGACAATTTAGCCTATTTTGTCCCTAGATTGGAAACAAATTTAAATCTTCTCTAGATGTGCACAAGGGCACAACTTGGCTGGATACAATTTTGTCCTTTCCCATTTATAGAGTGTAGAATTTTTAGGCACGAAGTAGCCTTATGGTTTTGTCGGCGGATCCAATTTTTTTTTTTTTTTTTTTTTTTTTTTTTTTTTTAATATCAGTGTGGGTCCTGACCTTAACCCACATGTTTCTATATGATTTTGACAAGACTTGATTTATTTTAATTTTTCGTGTACTTTGCCTTAAAGGCGACGAAGGAGCAGGTGAGGTCGGCGTCGACGCACATGACGACGCCGGCGTTGCAGCACCAGCGGCGCGAGTAGTTGGGCGCCGAGAACAGGGTGACGAGGCCTCGCCGGGCGAAGAACTCGTAGCCGTCCGCGACCACCTGGTGGTCACACGCGCGCGGGGCGGGGGGTCAGGACCGGTACGGCTAAGCACTCCCGGGGCGCAGCGTGTACGCGAGCGATTTAACAGCTCCTCGGCTCATTTCGTTATTTCGACATTTTCTAGGAGCGCCGCGGGTTCGTTTCATTCCTTTTCCAAACACGCAGGGAGAAAATTAGCTGCGTAGCTAAAATTTTGGCTTCAAATAGATAGCTAATAATTTTTTTCAGATATGCAGCTAAAACTCAGCTGTGCCACTAAAACTTTTCGTTGCACACTCAGCAAAACGTTTAGCTATGTAGCTAATAATCTTAGCTAAATCTTTAGCTATATAGCTCCGATAGTTAGTTTAGGGGGGGGGGGGGAAATTACAAGAAACCAGAAAAATCAGACAAATGGGTGTATGCTTGAATTTATATAGTGAATGACCTCTCGGTGTCACCATAAGAAAAAACGGCAAACAAATTCTGCTTGCTGAGTGGTTTGCAGAAAAACAAATGAATCCCGTCACCAAACATTCCCCCCACTTGGCAGCCTTTCTCCTTCAAGGAGACAAAAACTGTAGTAATTCTATCGTTACCGATTCGTCTACACTCGGTTGTAGGTTGGCGCAAAGCTGTCCACCTCGTGAGTATCAGTCGGCAGCGAGTGTGGTTCCGGAAAAACATGAGATTACCAACGCACCCCTCCGAATAGCGGCGTTGTTATCCTTTAAGCTGTCTCGAAACAGCGATATTTCCCAGAAAAATTTTAGTGCCCTAATTATGGTGTTTAAATTTCTTTTTTGGGATGCAACAATAAGTCGTTTTAAACCTACCCGTCCCGTCTCGAATCACGTCAGATTTCCCACAGGCTGCCGCAAGTGGTGCAATACTTTTTTCTTTTTTTTTCCGGTGTAGTGCCAATAGGCGATACCGCAAAGACAAGGCTTCCATGTATATCAGTCAGACAACCGTTTGAGTCCGGCTGGGTTGGCCGGCCTGCGGGCCTGCGGCTGCGGCCACCGGAAGGTGACGAGATCGGGGTCGGCATGACACGACACTAATGGGCTGAGTCTAGAGGGTGACGTCGTCACCCATTTCCGAGCGTCATCCCCCCGGCCGGTCATCCCTCGCGGTCACCCAGATACCTGGTGAGCCCGGCAGACGAGGTCCAGCCCGTGAGTCCGTAAGAAGTCTTCCACAACCTCCGGGCCGAACACGTAGGAGCAGCCTCGGGAGACGTTCGGCTGCCAGCCAATCACCTGAACGGTGAGACAGCGGGTGAGCGGGCAGGACCAGGCGGGCGGGGCGGGGCGGGGCGGGGTGGGGCGGGGCGGGGGCGCGGATCTCGAGCGGGGAGTATCTGCCCGCGGCCGCGGCCGCCCCGGGATTCGAGCTAGTCAAGGGGTGGCATTCATCGGGGGAACAACTCCTTCTTTTCTCCTCTTTTTTATCCATTTTTATTTAGTCGTGTCACCTGTTGCAACCTTTCTGTGTCCTAATCGACGAGTGACCATCGCCAAGGCTCCCATATTCAAGCGGGTCGGCCCACAGCAGCAGGTCGCAGGTCGGCCGCGCGCTGTACTCACGAGCTCCGGGTCGGCCCACAGCAGCAGGTCACAGGTCGGCCGCGCGCTGTACTCACGTACTCCGGGTCGGCCCACAGCAGCAGGTCGCAGGTCGGCCGCGCGATGTACTCACGTGCTCCGGGTCGGCCCACAGCAGCAGGTCGCAGGTCGGCCGCGCGCTGTACTCACGTACTCCGGGTCGGCCCACAGCAGGTCGCAGGACAGTCCCTGGCGCGGCACGTCGGCGGGCCTCGGCAGGCGGTCGATCTGGTCCAGGCTGTGCAGGTCGGGCGACAGTCCGCCGTGGCAGCAGAAGATGCGGCCGCCCACCACGGCCGCCAGGGGCATGCAGTTGAAGCAGTCCGCGAAGCGCTTGGCCAGCGACGCCGAGTACCCCCGCCGACCTGCCGTGCCCGACGTCGTTCACTCGTCGAGCCGCTGCTGCCCTCCCACTGGTGACACGTGTGCGACGACGCTCCCGCTCTATTGGCGTACCCAGCTCCTTGTAGAAGCCGTAGTTCTTGTTGAGCAGGGCGCTCTCGTGGTTGCCGCGGAGCAGCGCCACGCAGTCCGGGTGGCGCACCCTCAGCGCCAGCAGCAACACGATCACCTTCACAGAGTGTGGCGCTCCAGGCAAGTGAGCCGGGTCCAAAAATTAGAGAAGAGCGGGAAAATTCGAGGCAGGTATTGAAAGCAACGCAGAGGGGTGTAACAAAAGAATGAGTTTGGGTACGAATTACGAAAATTTTATTTTAAAATGGAACAAATTTTACAAAAAATGTGACATACAGTGAACTTCAGAGGAGAGAGTCAGTCTCTCTCTCCCCTTCTTCCTTCAATACTTTTTTTCTCTTACTCACTCACTCACTCATTCACTCACTCACTCACTCACTCACTCACTCACTCACTCACTCACTCACTCACTCACTCACTCACTCACTCACTCACTCACTCACTCACTCACTCACTCACTCACTCCCTTTCACTCTCTCAATTTTCTTAACTACGCACTGTTTTTTTTTTGTGACCGCTCCTGCGTCCGGCCATTTGGAATCAAATAGGCTTGCACTGGATCTCTCCAGCGTTGGTGCAGGTCCATTATAATGTGAAGGTGGGTTTGGTTTCTTTCTCGATCCGACGGCGGTGAGCGTTAGTTTGATCGGGAGCGGAGTGAACCTTGGCCCGACCCGACCCGACCCAACTCGACCGGACCCGACCCACTATGCCGTCGGCACTCAACTTGGAAGTACTTTTTTTTCTTCTTCTTTTTATTTTCATCACGGCGCTCGGAGCAGCAGGAGCGCATTGTGTTCAAATTAGCCACGCGTGGCACCCGGCGCGGCCCGGCCCGGCCCGGCCCGGCCGCCTGTTTCCAATCCCGGTGCGAGTTCAGCGCCGAGGGGGAATCCACATCCGCGATACACTGTGCGCCTGATATATGTATCACGCACGCGGTAATACCCGCCATGTCATACTGAAAAACACGAATGTACACTCTAAATGACTGTCGACACTTTCGTAACTAGCACCGAACGATTTTGAACTCGTCATTAACTAGACACAATTTCGACCTCTGAATTGTGTGGAGTTAGTTAACGAATTATTTAAAATTGTAACTATGGGCACAGTATATCGTAACTTGTCTAGTGACCTACAAAATCGTCCAAAGTTTTAGTTACAAATAATATCCATAGGCATTTAGGGTGATTAACGTTCGGTGGTTGAATCTTGTGTGTGATACCGAGTAGTCTGAGTAGGATTCTCCGATGAGAATTCCCTCTCGTTCAGCACTTTGCACGGCGAATTCAGCTCGACCCGGTCAGCCAGCCAGGCCACGGCGATCCTATTCTTCGTCACGCAGTCCTCTCCCGGCTCAAAACGGTAAAAACAATGTCTCATTATTAGAGGAAAAATAGAAAACTTTCTGAAACTCCCTGATTCTTAAAGAAATCTCCTTAGATTTTAAGGATGCTTCATTCAAAAATGAGGGAATTTTCCTCATTTTTTGAAGAGACTTCCTATGTGAGGAGTGTTCCTCGACATCAGGGGGTTCCTCAAAATTTTCCCTTTCTCCTCAAAAAATAAAACAAAAAAAAACATGCATATTGTTTTTACCGTTTTAGGTGAGGTTGATCGCGGTGTGAGGGTCTGACAGAGCAGCACCCTCGGCCGTCAGACGCCGGCCGCGTTATTGGCGGCTAAGTATTTCGCAATTTTCCAAATTTACCCGTACCCTCGGGAATCGAGCTACCAGGGATTATATAAATCAGTGTTGCCAGAAGAGTTAGGCAAATACACCTGCGAGCAGGTGGCGGTATCCCTGCCTGCGTACTGCTAGGCAACTCCCCTGCACTCGTGCACAGATGTTGCCTAGGAGCAGGGTTGGGAACGTTACTTTTAAATAGTAACGCGCTATCGTTGTCGTTATCCCGATCCAAAGTAACGCGTTAACGTTATCGTTACTGGCCTTACCAAAACTAACGCGCTATCGTTACCGTTACTTTGTAACGGCGTTATCGTTACTTTCAGTTTAAGTGGCCTCTAAAACTGTAAAAAAAGCTAGAAAGTACATAATTATGAGGAGAACAAGTAAGACGCGTTTTTATAGTGGTATGCAGAATTTTACTGTAATCTATGAATTAAGTAGGGCGGGCCGGCTCTGAGAGCTAAGAGGAGACTTGTCTTCTAGGCGCTTGTTAAGAAGCTCCCGATCAAAAGTAGCGGTAACGGCGTTTATCGTTACAGAGGTTGAGTAACGCGTTATCGTTATCGTTACCTAACGATAACGTTAATGCACTAACGCCGTTACTTTTGAAAGTAACGTTCCCAACCCTGCCTAGGAGGCAGGCGGAGATACTGCCCCGTTCCGCACATGTAGGTGTATTGCTCTTTTTTTTTTTTTTTTTTTTTTTTTTTTTTTGCCTAACTTTCTAACAACCCTGTTGTGAATGGGCTGCTGGCCCGGTCTCACCTCAGTGCTCTGCGGCCCGCGGTCGACGTAGTCCCCGAGGAACAGGTAGCGCCTGTGCGGCGGCGCGCCCACCACCTCGAGCACGCGAAGCAGGTCGTAGAACTGGCCGTGCACGTCCCCTGCGCGTGCGCAAGTGTGTGCAGCTGCTCAACACCTGCAAGTGTGCCGCTTCAAGGCTGCACGTGCAAGCGTGTGCAACTCGGCAGCTGTGCAATTATACAAGTGTGAAACTCGACAGTTGCAAACGTGTGCAACTGTGCACTTGCAAGTGCTCAGCAAGGGAAGTCTTACAAGAACCAGTCACGGTCTTCTTGATTACTGAAATATTAGGGAATTGATTTGAGTGTGTTAGGAGTTGAAGTAGCTAACTAACTTAGTTTAACATTCACCCAAATTCATTTCTTTTTTTTCTTTTTCTTTTTTTTAAGTAAAAAAAAAACAAGGGTCTACCACTTCCATTATCCTCGCACACCCCTCTAGATAATTATTGAAAATCACATAATCATGATCATGTAAAATTTCCAAATATTGCCAAATTTTTGACAAATATGGAGAAATAGTGTCAAATTTCACGAAAAGTAGCGTAATTACTGGCCAATAATCAGCAAATATGCTAAAGATAAACTCAAATAATCATTAATAAACACCATAATCGTGACTGATTATAATCCTCGTCCGCGATTTTTCAAAGTGGTAGGCCCTTGGAAAAAAAAATAACGAGTAAAATAACGGAAAGGTTTTTGCGGAAAAGTCTGGAAAATTTGTCATAGAACCTGCCGTCCCGCCGCGCCGCCCGCAGCCCACGCGTGATCCGGCGCGCCGCCGAACATGCAAACAGGTGTCGGGCGGACGGTGACCGCCCCGCCCCGCCCCTCCCCGCCCCGCCCCGCCCCGCCCCCCCCCCCCGCTGCTGCCAGTACTAGACGGGGAGTGCTTGTGCATATGTAATGCGGCGGGGCTCGAGGGCTGCACCACGTGGTAACCCCCCCCTCCCCCCCACGCCCAGGGGGGAGACCCCCTGTGGGGCCCCCGCGGGCCACCCGAGGGGTGCCCTGCCTGCCGTGCCCCCCCTCGCCAGGGCCCTGCCAGGGGCAGGTGCAACTAACTAACGGCCACAAGATCTGGCCGGCCGGCCGGCCGGGCCTCTAGCCTCCTGCCGCGTGTGATTCCGAAGATCGCTCTCGCGCCTCCGTCCTTGTCGCACTCATGGGGTCCTGCCGTCCGCCACACGGGGCATCGCCATGGGTGCGACAAGGACGGAGGGACGAGAGCGGTCCGCTGGCTGGACACGGCGAGAGCGCCCGGGCCGGGCCTGGCCGGGCAGGCCTCTTGCGCCACCCGGGCCAGGCGCTGCGGCAGTAGTGGAGGCCCGGCAGTGCTGCTCCCATTACTGTATGTACCGGCCGCGGGATTCGATAAAAGCTCGGACACCCAGCAGCCCGATCAAGTCATTAACACCCTCGGCGACCGGTCGTTATACGCTCTGCGCTATAAGTGTTTTTTTTTTCCTTCTGGTTTTTTCGTTTTTTCGCCAAATTTATCCTTTCTTAAACTTTATGCAGCTCGATTGTCCGACCTAATGTTGTCCGACCTGGTGATTTCCCTATAATCCGAAAAAAGTGCCTGGATTTTGTCCGACCTTGTTTACTCGGATAAATTGGAGAAGGAATGTGTATCATGGTCGGAGCCTGCACCAAAAAAGCTTTTTACTTTTTTTTACTTTTTTTAAAAAGCTCGAAAATCTGTAAAGTAAGTTTTCGCTGTTGCGGGAGAGAGGTAGGTTGTCGATCAAGACAAGAGTGTGTGGGTTCACCATGCTCGTACCGCAGATGTTGATGGGCGGGCTGAGGCGCAGGAGGGCCGGGCGCACCAGCAGGGCGAGCCTGGCGGCGTCCAGGACGAAGACGATGTCGGCCTCGGACACTTGCACCAGCGTGCCGGGTGCGGCGGTGCGAGCTGCAATGCGCACCACGGCAGGCGGTTTTTTTGTTTTTCTCTCGTCAGCAGGGTACTCACCAACAAAAAATCAAATCGGGTACTTTTGATATGGATTTGGAACACGAGTCTTAAAACATCATTTTTTTTTCTCGTGAGCAGCAGAGCATGGCTGTATAGAGATATGCCGAAGACAAAACCGTTTACACGCACAAAAACAAAATTAAAAAGACGAGTGATGGAATTAAAGCCTCTAAAAAGTGATACTAGTTCAAATCTCGCGGGACAGCATTATCACCGACTTTTCCGTTCACAGCCCGTGATAAATACACCCCAATTTGCGGCGACGCGGCGGCACGCGACCGGCCGCTCCGACAGGTGTAATTTCCGCGCCACTCATCCTGAGACTTTAGCGCGTGGAGTGGAGACCGCGCGGGCGAATGTTGCGAATTGGCTTTGTGGGCCGTGCGGGGCGGGGCCGGGCCGGGCCGCGTCATCTTTACGAGCAGCAGCGAGGGCCAGCCTACGCTACAACTCTGATTTTTTGTGTACAAATTTTGTGAATTTTTTTCATGAATTTTTGTGAATGTTTGCATGAAGTTTACCTAATGTTTCGTAGATTTATGTGCATTTTCTTGAATTTTTATATGATTTTCTTTTGTCTTAATTTCTCCAAACTTACACTATATTTTTCTGAATTCCCCTGAGCTACGAGAGATGTACGAAAATGTCAGAGTTTTTTTTTTTTCTCCCCGTCGGAGCCAGCAGCGCCGCGCCGGCGTGTCTGCTCGCTGCGTGCTGCGCCTGAGGTAGCAGCCAAAACAACTCAGCGGCCCAACCTGTCCGGTCCGACCCACACGGGCCGACCGCAGCGCAGTCCGGCCGCCGTGGCAGACAGGGCCCGGCCCGGCCCGCCCGGCCCCTCCCGGCGCGACCGCAGAGCAAGGAAATTAATCGATAGTTCGCGAAAAAAAACAGTTTGCGGTAGAAACGTCGGCTCGTTTGTCGTTGCGCGATGCGCGTTCGGGTAAAGGTGACGTAACGGCCAACGGCCAGGAGATGGACGCGCTCATTGGGGTCGCGAGTTCAAGTCGCCGTGGGGTGATTTTGCGGGAGGGAAGAGATAATACCTCCCTGTTCGGGGATGCCAAAGTGTGTGACTGTCGCACTCTATGCACTCTAAAAGTCCATGGTCATTTCCTTTGGACTTTTGTCCTCAGATTCAGTGACAGTTTAATTGTTATTGAAAGTGTGACCTACAAATTATGTCGACGACTAAGAACAAATTTGTTCGTAGTTGGGTCACAAAATTTCTTGATGCACATAAGAGCAGACTTTTTGGCAGTAATTTTGCAGACAGTCTGGAGACATTTTTAAACGCTACCAACTACGGACAAATTGTCTCCAACTGTCCACAAAAGTTGTCCATAACTGCGGACAAATTGTCAATACATGTAAGCAAATTCCTTCAGCTCTGGTCCTGTTCAAAATTATCCATAGAATAGTCCATAGACATATAGTGTGTTGATATTCAAGTCCCGAGGGGGATAAAACTCTGAAATTTTTGTACATCTCGTAATTAAAGGGGAAGAAATGCAGGAAAATAGGGAAAATTCTTAGAAATTTAGAAAATACTGACAAATTCAGAAAAATGCACAAAACCTTAGGGAAAATACATGCAAAACTTGCAAAATCAACCGACAAAAATTCAGAGAAATTCACCACAAAAAAAAACAACAAACAAAAAATCAAAAATTCCAAAGCTGTTTTCCCCCCGTCAAGAGTCCCCTACCAGAGTAGAGCAGCCCGATGATGGAGTCGAGACGCTCCAGGCTCCCGCGGGCGTCGCTCGCCTCCTCTGGCGCTGACGCCATGCTCCGCTCGGGTTGGTAGGACTGTTCCTGCTGACTGTACTCTTTTGTTTTTGTCGTTTTTGCTGTTGTTGTTGTCGCCGCCGCCCTCGGGCTCGGGGATATATGGGGATATCCCGATGATAAAATGTAGAGCAGGCCGGTAAAGGCCGTTACCAGAGCTACTACAGGCCGAGTGTTGCCGCGAGGCGGCGGGGCCACGGCCCGACACCGGGACAGGAAGTGCAGCACTCCACGTTATTCATACAAGACGGGCAGTCTTTATTTTCATACACAAAATACAACAACAGCCGCCCGCGTCCGGGACGGGACATGCACAACAACCAGAATAAACCGGACAGTGTTGACGAAGTTCGCGTGTTTCTATTTATGAATAGTTGGCGGTCCTGAGCACTGTACGTACGGGACGGCGGGGAAGTCCCCGCGTGCACCGTTGTGAGCATCGCGGCATTTCGCGCCATTTTGGTCCCTTCCTGAGCTTCGTTTCCGTTTCCGGCGCGAGGGTGAGTGGAACGCACTCACTCACCCTCTCCAGCACCTGGTGCAAAATAATAACTGTTCGTTCCGGAACCCGTTGGTCCTCGGGCTCGCACTGGACGGCGGGAGCACGGGTCCGGGCGGGAGCAGTGACTTCCGGCTTCCGGCTGCTCAGAAGCGGCTGGTCGCGGTGCTCCCCCCGGAGTCGATCCTCCCCCCGCCGCCGCCGCCGCCCCCGGGGGGCCGGGAGAGGTCGAGCACCCCCGCGGCCGAGCCCGGGCGTGCCGCCGTGAGCTCCAGGACGGCGGCGTTGTAGGAGGAGCCGGCGCTCCCGGGGCCGGGGCCCGCCGCGCCGCGCTGCGAGGGCGCCAGGAACAGGTCCTTGGGGACGTCCCGCGCGAGCTCCGGGGCGCTGGCCGCCGCCGACTCCTCCTGGCTGGAGCTGGCCGATGAGCTCTCCCGGCCGGCGTCGGCGACCCGGGCGTCGCCGCCCGCCATGTCGGCGCCGCGGGGCAGCGTCGGTCTTCGCGTCGGCGTCGGCGACGACGTCGGCAGCCGGGCGTCGTCAGGCAGCGTCGGCGCCGTCGGCGGCGGCGGCGGTGACCGGTACTGCGCGGCCGCCGGCGCCGTGTAGGTCGGCGACGACAGCGCGCCCAGCGCGCCCAGCGCGCCCAGCGCCCGCAGCGCCGGGGGCGTCGTTCTCTGCGGAAGATGCGGCGCCGTGTGGGTAGGCAACCCAACGTACGCTAATCGCTACCTGCTACCAGAGGCTACCCGGCGGCCGGCGGCCCGCGCGGGCGCGCGCACACACACCAATCAGTATGACCGCACGGGGGTTACACTGTCAGCACACAACAACAGGACGCTCTCGACAATCTACCGCCGCACCGAGGAGGGGGGAGTCACTACGAAAAATCATTGAACACCCTCCGAAAAATCATGAAAAATGATTTTAAAAAAAGGTTCGGAAAAAAATCAAAATCAAATTAAGAGAAAAGATACGAAAATATCCGAAAAATCGAGAATAAGTGACCAAAAAAACTGGGTAAAAAGGATCGAAATGTATCAAAATGGGACAGAAATTTTTCTTGAAAATTTAAAACAAAATATCAAAAACAAAAACAAAAAAGTCAGAAGTCAAAAAATCTTTTGTACTATGTAGGGTGATGCCCCCCTCGCGTCGCGCTTCTCGAAGCGGATCGCTCAAAAGTATTATTCCTCCCGGTTTCGACCCGCCGCCCGTAACCGCGAAAACTTTTCCCTCCTGCCGCGTGACGTCTGTTCTGTTCCTGCGGCTGGCAGCGCCGCCCCCCTTCGCGCCGTTATGTGCGACCCCCGCGCGAGACTCCTTGCGCCCGCGGTAGAGTCCTATAACCTGAACCGATGTTTTTGATTTATCTGGTTTTTCGAAATTTTCCTTAATTTTACAGATTTTTTTTCTGATTTTTTAAAAATATTTTTTTTTACTGATTCTGTTTTAGGGTGTGTGCACTGAATGTTTTTTGACGTGTGCAGAAGAGGTAGGCAGGTAGAGATTTGCGGTTTGGGGGAAGACCAAAAAAGAGGGAGGGAGGGAGGGAGGGAGGGAGGGAGGGAGGGAGGGAGGGAGGGAGGGAGGGAGGGAGGGAGGGAGGGAGGGAGGGAGGGAGGGAGGGAGGGAAGGAGGGAGGGAGGGAGGGAGGGAGGGAGGGGGGGGTGGGAGGGGGGGGAGGGAGGGAGGGAGGGAGGGAGGGAAAAGGGGAGAGAGAGAGAGAGAGAGAGAGTGAGAGAGAGAGAGAGAGAGAGAGAGAGATAATGAAACGAAAGACAGAGATGACAAGAGGTTCTACCTGCGCGGTCATGAACTCGCAACGTCTGTTGCCGGACCTGGACGGTGCAGGGTGGCCAACCAGGATGTTGCCGGGCCCCGGGCCGGGCCGGACTGGGCCGGCGCTTTGTACCCCGTCGGAATATGCATAAGCCCCCGGCAGACCCGTGCCCCCCGCGACAAGCGCCCTGAAGTGGGGCGCCAACTTCTCTATAGTCAATTCCACCGCACTAATCTGAACCGCACCGCGGAAACGGCACGGCGCGGGAAACTCGAGCGGAGCACACTACAGGTTGACCAACAGCCTGAACAGAATCGAGCCGCATCATGATTATGCGCGATAAATACGCGGTACCATGAGTTAATTTAATTTTTGGCTGTTCTCATCGGAAAATTCAAACTTTCACTTGTTCATCAGTGTTGCCAAGTGAAGTGAAAAATTACGCTTTTCCCACACGCGACAATAAAAAGTTCCCTATTCCCCAATTTTTACCCTTTCCCAACCTTTTTTTTCCCTTCAAAAACTCCCGAGCAAATGAAGAAATTTTGGACCTAAATAATTGCCACATAGGAATTTTTTTTCTAAGCAGACGCCAAGAAAATTCCTAGAAAGTGGGAAATTTCCCCACGCGACTGGGCAGCACTGGTGGGAATCCACTCCCTCCGCCCCGGCCCGGGTGCCCGGGTGACGGCGGCCATAGCTCACCAGCTCCGTGACGGCGCGGCCGACGGTGAACAGCCCCACGGGCACCTCGTGCATCCAGTCGGCCACGGGCGCCGTGGCGGGGATCTTGGGCCCGCCGGGCGCGTAGTTGTGCTGGCCGAAGTGGTACAGATGCGACGCGCCGGCCACGCCCACGGCCTCCATGACGGCGACCTGCGTCGTGCGGACGTGGAACGGGAAGTTCTTGTTGGCCTTGGACGGGCGCGTGAGGACCTGCAAGTGTGTGTGTGTAAGCCGCAGGCAGCCAGCCATACGAGCCATACCTCCTCATTCTCGTGCCTCCGTCCTTTTCGCACCCGTGGCGGTTACCTCATGTCGGGGATGGCAAGGCCCCGTGAGTGCGACAAGGACAGAGGCGTGAGAGCGATTTTCGGAATCAGACGGCAGACTGCTGTACTACGCTAATAGGCCGCGGGCGAACGTGCGATGCGAGACGCCTTGTGCACCTTCTTGTGGTAGCGAAAGGAAGGAGTGGTGGGGGGCCTTCCTGTAAAACGGGGGGAAACACACGGTATGCGGGGAGGCTAATACGTAGGCCTACCTCCACGCCCCAGGTGGAACACCATGACAAAATGAAGTCATTGTGACGTTAACCTTCAGAGTATTCAGCGTCTCGTTAGCCACGTTGATGTCATTTTGACGTCAAAATGGCATCAATGACGGTGTTTTGACGAGGGTGCAAAATATCACGGGGCCTCTGTAAACTTTGTGAGGCCCCGGAGGGTCATTGAGAGAGCTCAGAGCTCCCCGCGTGACAGTCTCGAACGGCCAGCAACTTTCCAGGTCTACTCTTGACGGTTCGAGGTGGAATGGAAACTATAACTCACCCCGGTACAACCTCGCAGTAGAAGCGCCTTAAAGCGCTTTAATCGCACTTTTTGATTAGTTTTCTTCTTCTAAAGGTGCAACTGAAGCGCGTAAAAGCCACAGGTGTTCTACTAGGGAACGGCAATGCCTGAAGAGCCTGAATTTAGAGCCTTTTTCAAGGCGAACCAAAACTTTTCCCAGAAAGCCCCTTTGGGGTGTTTTTTCAACAAAAGACGATCGGAAGTGCCCCAAAAAGCGATTTATGGGTTTCAGGTCGCCTTGAAAAGGGCGCAAAATTCTGGCGCTGCCTCGAACTCGAAGAGTCAAGATCACGCAAAAACAATGTGTGATTTTTTTTGAGGAAAAAGGGAAAACTTTGAGGATGTTGGATACTTTGAGGAAAACGCCTTAGATTTTGAGAAAGGCTCCTCTAAAAATAAGGGAAATCTCTACAAATTTTGAGGAGACTTCCTCAAAATCTAAGGCGTTTTCCTCAAAGTATCCAAGGCCCTGAAAGTTTTCCCTTTTTCCTCAAAAAATCAGACATTGTTTTTACCGTGAGTCGACCTGGAAGTGGCCCGTTCGGTTCGAGACTGTCGCGAGGAGCTCCCCGACGACCCCCCTCCTGCGCGTCGGCACGGCGACTGACCATGAACTGCAGGTGCCCCATGAAGGCGATGGAGTGCAGCACGGCGAACACGACGCTCTCCCGGACCCACTTGTCGATGAGGCTGTTGGCGGTCATGATGAAGCACGGCCCCGACACGAACCAGAGCATGGCCAGCAGGTTGAACGGGTAGTAGAACGCGGCCTTCGACGGGTAGTGCTTGACCGTGAACACGGTCGAGTACACGAACATCCACCAGGCGACGATGCGGAGGACCATGAGGCCGTAGCCGGCCGGCGACTCGAACAGGTACAGCACCTCCCCGGGGTCGAAGAACTGCGAGCAGCGGGCGCGAGGATAAGGACAGAACGAACGGGGCAGCGCGAAAAGTAAAATAAGTAAAATAAAAAAGAATGGGACTTAGAAAAGTTGGGTATACCGCTAAACTGAAACCGGAAACTTGTCAAGAAAAACATGACGCTTCTGCTTCCGCCGGAGCACTTATTGCGGCTGACGGCGGAAGTGCCCGTGTGGAACACAAGGCTGTAAATACAACGTTTTTTTGTCGTCATTTGCAAGATGGATCACGACAAAAATACGGTGAAATAACTACCAATTGACGACAAAATGACGACAAACAAGCGAATCACTTGTTTGCCGTTTAAATGTGTGTAAATGAAACGTTTTTTGCCCGTAAAAGTGGTCTGTTTCACGGCTAAAAAACGACAAATTTACTTCAAGCGTGTATGTGGCACGTCGCTAAAAAGCTTGGAGGCAGGCGGGGATCGAACCCATCGAACCGCTCCGCTACCTCCGTCGGATGGCATCCGGGCCAGGCACTGTATCCACTCGGCCAAATTGACTACAGCTCTCTGGGTTATGCGCTCGCCCACTGCTACAGCGCGCGCTCCCTGAAAAATATTTGTCGTTATTTTAAATATATAAAAAATATTTGTCGTAACTTTGGTGATACGATATGCACTGGGGAACCCATGAGACATGCGCTCCACCTTTGTGCACTCGTTTCGTGTAAATTGAACTTCTGGTTGCCCATTGACCAAACTAACGACAAATGTTTTTCAGGGAGCGCGCGCTGTAGCAGTGGGCGAGCGCATAACCCAGAGAGCTGTAGTCACTTTGGCCGAGTGGATACAGTGCCTGGCCCGGATGCCATCCGACGGAGGTAGCGGAGCGGTTCGATGGGTTCGATCCCCGCCTGCCTCCAAGCTTGTTAGCGACGTGCCACATACACGCTCGAAGTAAATTTGTCGTTTTTTAGCCGTGAAACAGACCACTTTTACGGGCAAAAAACGTTTCATTTACACACATTTAAACGGCAAACAAGTGATTCGCTTGTTTGTCGTCATTTTGTCGTCAATTGGTAGTTATTTCACCGTATTTTTGTCGTGATCCATCTTGCAAATGACGACAAAAAAACGTTGTATTTACAGCCTTGTGTTCCACACGGGTGACACCGGAGCTGACCAATCAGACTTTAGGAGGAAACACACCCGGCGGTCGGGGTCCTCTTCTTATTATTATTTAGCTCGGTAAAACTACCCTACCTACAAAGTCCCTGAAATTGACTTCCTGGAGATGCCCAGCAATTAATTACAGGGTGAACCCTGGGTTTCACAGGGAATCCCCTGGAAATCAATTCCAGGGCATCCCCTGGTTTCCTGCCACCCTCCTGGGAGTCCCAGGGCCTTGGCTGCACCTTTCCCCTCGTGTGGGAAAAAGAAAGGCAGCGGCGTTCTCTGTCACACAAACCTCGCGCTCGTAGATGAAGAGCGACACGTAGGTGACGACGTACAGACACATGAAGATGGTGAGCTTGATGCTGGAGCCGACCCGGAGCCGGCCGCGGGTCACCGTGTAGCCCTTGGCGAGCAGCAGCAGGAGCAGCAAGAACGTCGTCTCGCTTGCCGCCTCCAGCAGCCGACCTAAAAAAAAAAAAGATTTTTTTTTAAACTATCTCTTTTTGGGGGGTGGGGAGGGGTGTTTATCTACTAAAAAATGAACTTTACAGATTGGGGGAAAAATCACTTAAAATTTTCAAGTGAATATTCATAACATTGTTCCGCGACAATTTTTTTTTTCTTTTAATTAATTCGAAAAGTGGAAGAGTGTACCCAGCTGGCGCTGCCGCGGGAAGCCGATGCCGTCCAGGGCGTAGCGGATGTACGCGATGCTCTGGAACAGGATCCCGAGGGACTGTAGGGCCACCGAGAAGACGAAGATCTTGTAGGTGGCGTGCAGCAGCTGACGCGACCGAAGCTCCACTGGGGGAAAAAAATGATTTGCGGTCGTTCATTAGGATAACAGCTCGCGCCAAAATAACAGCAGCTCGGTACTCACCCGTGCACATTACTATGGCAATGATCATGAGTAGGTAGCAGATGGCGAAGAACATGAGCGTCGGCATGATATCTGAGTTTTAATTAAAATGTATTTCAGATTTGCAGCGTAATAAAAAAGAAAAACGTGGAATACACCACAAACTCCCCTCGCGACACTCACAGAACTCGTCGGCGGAGAAGTGCTCGTGCCACACGTCCCCGGGAGGGCCGTTCGTCATCAGGAAGCGGAAGTGAAGGTTGAGACCCTGAGCGAGCAGCGGGCGAATATGAATATGAGTACGAACGTGTGCGAGTGCAGCCTCCGCCCGCCCGCGGGGCCCAGGCAGGCACATCCGCTTCCGGTCACCACGTCGGGGCGTAGCGGTCGGCCCGCGGGAGCTGCACCCCTAGGGGAGTCACCGGAGAGCTCCCCGCGATAGAATCGAACGGGCTACTTCCGGGTCGCGACTCTTGACTCATGACTGATCGAGTTCTACAAGATCTCATGTAGCCTAGTTTCCATCGAGACTCGACCTCGACCCGGAAGTCACCCGTCCGAGACTGTCGCAGGGAGAGCTCTCCGATGACCCTACCCAGAAACGGTTCGAGGTCTAGACTGAATGGGAAACTACATGGGATCTCGAACTCGAGCAGTCAAGAGTCGATCCGGAAGTCGCCGGAGGGCCCGTCTGAGACTACCGCGGTGGAGCCCCGGCGGCTCCTCCCTCACCTTGGTCGCGTTGCAGTTGCTGACGGCCAGGAACCACCAGCGCTCCCGGGCCGACCGGAACTTCCTGACGTTGTGACAGGTGAGGATGTGCCTGCGCACGACGGGCGGCGCCGTCTGCTTCCGGCCTCGCGGTCCCCGGGCGCCGCCCCCGCCGCCCCCGCCGCCCCCGCCGCCCCCACACCCCGCCGCCGAGGAGCCGTTGCAGGACGCGGGCAGCGGCGGCTCCACGCTCAGCACGCAGCCCGAGTCCGCGCGCAGCTCCGTCAGGTTGACCACCTGGTTCTGGGACAGGCTCAGCACGGCCTCCTTCTGCTCGCACGTCTGCAACCGACCGCCATACACTCTCAAAGAATGTCTTAATTTTTTTAAAAAAAAAGAAAAAAAAATAATTTTTTTTTTCTTTAATTTTTTTGTGTTGATTTTTTAAGGGAAATTTCTGCCATCTTGTGATAAGTTTTGATCTTTTACAACTATTTCTGAATCTTTCCCATTTTTGTTTTTTTTGTTCACATTTTTTTCGATTTTTTCGATTTTTCTGGGGAGCGCCCCTACTAACCGATGCCTTATTTTTCCGAAAGTATTTATTTTATTTTATCGGAGAATTGCAACACCCCACCATGGTCCATGCACGTGGCGCCTACCTTTAGTTTTCTTTTTTTAAAAAATTTTGACGTTGTTGGATATTTCCGCACTCACCTTGTTCGTCTTGTACACGGCAGGCCATTGCCGGTTGCTGTCGTAGTACAGGAGTAGGTTCTGCGTGGCGTACTCCTGGAGGGGCAGCACTATGCGTTAGAGTGGATCGATTACAGAGCCATGCACCTGACCCGCCCCAATAGCCCCTCCTCCTCCCCCGCCCACTACATAGCTCGCCCTGGATAAGGCCTCGGAGCATTTTTAATAAAATAGCTCGTTTGAGAGACAAGTTGAATCGTGCTCTACGCTTAAAAGATGTTTTGTTTTTATTTTAAAAATTAAAAATAAAAGATGAAAAAATTAAAAACATACTAAAATTATAAGAGAGAACTGGTTACCTTGTCGTACTCTATCCTGTACTGGAACGTGCCGTCATCCGACAGGAAGCAGAACCGCGCCACAAACGCCCAGTTCTGTAGAAAGAGAGAGAAGGGGCGGAGAGAGAGAGTAAGAAAGTTCGAGAAAATGGGCCGCTGAGGCTGCACGTCTTGATTAGATTTAAAGTTATTTGTTATTTGTTACTGACCTCTCTGTATAAATATTTCATGCAACACCTTTTTAAATCTTATTTTAAGTGATCCATTATTTGGCTTAATCTGAGATTCCTAAATTCAGGAGGACTTTCAGAGGATGCCTAGCGGTGCCTCGCCTAGCACCAATAGGATGTCTTTCTGGGTTCGATGACCAGTGGCACCGAACCTCGCTCGGTGTCCATCACAACAACGACTTGGTTTCGTCTCTGACTTAATTTATTGTAGACTGTGCCCCCTTTCTTGCCATGTCCCTCTCCTACCCGGATGGGTTTAAACCGTCCCTTAACGCCCACTTCGCTCAGCTATTATACTACGTGCCTGCCCCACGCACTCCTAGTTTATTAAACTGTGAAAATTTATTCGTTTTTTTTACCCCTTCTTTTTTTTCGCAAAGAGTAGCCAGCCGTTAAAAAGGTATCAGTCCGAAAAGTCCGGCTGGTGTAGTGGTTTCCGCTGTCAGGGCGGAGCGACCCGCCACCCTGGCTGGCTGGCGGGCTGGCGCGGCGGGGCGAGTCCGGTCATCATAGTGTAAATTCCCATGCCAGCTCACGGACAGCTCGGTGATCTCTATCGGCCACACGGCGGGGCGGGGCGGGGCGCGTTTAGGTGGGGTGGGGTGGGGCGGGGGCGGGGCGGGGCGGGGCGGGGCGGGGCGGGGCGGGGCGGGGCGGGGCGGGGCGGGGCGGGGCGGGGCAGCCCGCCCCCAGTCAGGCACTCAGCCTCGCCTCAATAGCGCCACGACCACAATCACACCGATAAAACTGTCCCCCATTAACCCCCTACCCCACCGTCCACTACCCCACCACCCCTTCCCCCTCCCCCGTCGCCCCTGCACGGTCTTCCCCTTGACCCCTGAGGTTTCGTTGGCGCGCCCGCCCGCCGCAGGCTCGCTGCACGGCACGGCAGGGCTGGGTGGGGTGCGGCCGGGCGGGGCGGGGCGGGGCGGGGCGGGTGTGGGCGCGTGCACGCGATGCATACGGCTCCCGCAGGTGGCGCGGAGGGACTGAGACCGCAGGGCGCCCTGGACACCCGGGGGGACATCGGTCAGCAGCTGTGATATCCGGAGGGGAACCCCTCAGCGGTGACATCACCGGCACCGCTCGACAGACAAGCGCCCCCGAGAATGTCACCCGCGCATCTGCGAGTTTGGCACCTTCTTCACCACGCTCTTGTAGACGTGCAGCACAGTGGCCTGCGGGGGGGGTGCGTGCTCCCCCCGAGGACGCCGCTCACCTCGGTGGTGACGAGGTGGCCCTCCTCGTACTTGGCGGCGGCGGGCGGCGGCAGGAGCAGGGGCAGCGCCAGGAGCAGCGCGACGGCGGGCGTCATGGCTCCGGGGCGACCAGGACCAGGACGCCGTCGGCATCGTCCTCTCCTCCAGCGGCCGGCGGCGGCTCCGCGGCAGCCTGCATCGGGCGGGCCGGCGGCTGGCGGCGAGGCTCGGCGTCGACTGCCCGCCGCCCGGCTCCTGCCGCCGCCCCCGCCGCCCCCGCCGCCCCCGCCGCCCTCCTGGACTCTAGGCGGCGGCCGTCATCGATCGACCGACGCCGAGTCGCTAGGCAACCCTCCTGCGCACAACAGCGGCCCCGGCCCGGCCCCGGGGACGGCACGACCCTCCACGTCGAGGAGCCCCCAGCGGGGTCTCGGAATGCGGACGCCGACCGCGCGCGCCCGCCAGCGCCGCGCGTGGCACGAGTCAAAACAAAGACGACGCCCGCGGGGCGTGCCCCCCCCCCTCCTGCCCCTCAGGGGCTCCCCGGGCCTCGGGGCCCGAAGGGGGCGGTCGATGGGGCGTGGAGGACGCGCGAGCCGGCATACGACGGTCTGCCGTCTGATTCCGAAGATCGCTCTCGCGCCTCCGTCTTTGTCACACTCATCGGGCCCTACCACCCGCCCGACTTAGGACACCACCATAGGGTGCGACAAGGGCGGAGGGAGGAGAGCGATCTTTCAGAATCAGGCGGCTAGGCCCTCTGTGGGGCATCAGGGTCTCTGCGAGCGTGCCCCTAATTGCCCCTGCCTGGCCTGGCCCCGATGCCCCCCGCAGCCCCCGCCGCCGCGGAGCGAGATGGCTTGGCGTCACCGCATTGACCAGTTAACCCCGACATGTCAATGCGAGCCGACCTCCGCGCACGCGCGCACGCGAGCTGAGCTGCAGGCTGGCTCAGAAGTGCGCTCTCCTCGCTCTGACTCTCTCTCTCTCTCTCTCTCTCTCTCTCTCTCTCTCTCTCTCTCTCTCTCTCTCTCTCTCTCTCTCTCTCTCTCTCTCTCTCTCTCTCTCTCTCTCTCTCTCTCTCTCCCACCGCACACGCACAGGTGTGAGAGAGACGGAGCGAGGAGAGCGCTCTTCGGAATGAGTCTGCTGCTGCTCGGGACGGGGCGCCCGGCGGGGTAGGCCAGCCCGGTGTGCACCGCAGCCGTGTGGTTGCCTACCCAGGCGGGCGCTTTCCTCCCGTCTCGCTGCCATGCCGCACTCCTCGCCCTGTCTCTCTCGCTCTCCAGGAGTCTGCCGAGAGGCTGCGAGAGCGATCTGTCTCTCTCGCACTCAAGGAGCACTGCAAACCCTGGAATCCAATTTCTCACCCAAAATGGGAGAGGACACTTTTCCATGCTAAATTGGAGTGAGAATTTTTAACCTCACTCTTTTCGAGCGAGATATTTTTAAGCCTCGCTCTATTTGAGTAAGGATTTTTTAACCTCACTTAATTTGAGCACGAATTCTCACTTTATTTGGGCGAGGTCTCAAAATTCTTTCTCAAAAAGGGCGAGGAAAATAATTCTTACTCTCCAGAGAGTAATAAAATTGCCCTCAAATTCTCACTCGTATGGGGGCGAGAATTATGACTCGTAGATTTTCAGTGAGTATATATATATATAGGTCTACGAGTGCGTGCACCGGAATCGCTCTGCTGCAGGTTCATTCCGTACAGCTCGTAATTTAGGGGGGGAAAAATAGGAAAACTTAGGAAAATTTACAACCAAAATTCAAGCAAAACTTGCAAAACAAAAATCAACAAAATTCAGGAAATTTTACAATACATTAGGAAAAGTTCATGCAAAAATTACGAAACAAAAATCAACAAAATCTTACAAAAATTTATAGAAATTCACGAAAATGTACAAAATTTGTAGATCAAATTTCAGAGTTGCTTCTCCCTCGCGCAGAGCGTTGGATCGGTGACTGCTAGGCAGGCCTGCACCGCATGTCGGCTGGTGGGTTGCCTACCCTGGCGGGCGCCTCGTTGCTCCAGACCCGCCCCGGCGCGGCGGCCACACCCCGTGGCTCGGCCTACCCCACGCCGCGGGGTCAGCGAGCGCGGAGTATCGCCGGCTGCACCAATACGCACCCCGACGCACCGCCATATGCCACCCCTGCCCTGCGGCAGGGCGTAAGGACCATGCCACCCAGGGGAGGTTATTCAAACCTTGAAGAGTATTTCCCACCTGGCTTTAAGCTGTCCCTTTTCCCCCTTTTCCTTTCTACACGTAGTAGTGCTAAAGCGCGCGCGGGGGGGGGGGGGGGGCGTTCGGAGCAACGGAGGTGTTCCGCGCCTCACACAGCACACCCTGCCCCGCCCCTCCCCCGCCTCTGGGGGGTCTGACGACCGGAACGTCCCGTGGGGAGTGACCGGTGACCGCGTCGGGTTGCCGACCCGAGACATTGGCCGCCCCGCCCTACCCCGCCCCGCCCTTGGGGAGCAGGATAGCAGAGGGTCTCAAGGGCTTTAACCATCTTTGTGACGAACCTCAGCGCCGCGCCGCCCCGCACGCGAGGGGAAGCCCCGGCCCCGCCCCGCTCCGCCCCGCCCCGCCCCGCCAGGCTAAGTAGGGGTGCCTGCGTCGACATGCGGCGTGCGTGGCGACAGACCTTATTACGCAACTTCACTGCCTCATCGTTGCAACGCCTTATTTTTATTTAACTATTTACATATAAAGTTTGCAATCCTAAAGCTTAAATCTTAATAAAATTGCTTTTTCAGTGGGCGGGGGCGGGGAAGTAAAAACGCTTATCTCTGCAGATTTTGGTGTGGCCACCGGTCGGTGTAATGCCGATGTGTTTGTTGCCCCCCCCCCCCCCCCGGATGCACTGCGGGGTGTGCTCAGCGCACAGCTGACGTGCTTCCCAGGGGCCTAACCACCACCACGGTGGCGCCCGACAATGCGCAGCCAGTGGCGTGGCGTGGGGGGCGCGGCGGGGCGAGGCGGGCCGGGCCGGGGCGGGGCGGGGCGCCTGCTCGTCTACGGACTGACAACCTCGGCGTGCAGCGGGACGCGGCGACGAAGTGCGATGTAACAGACTATACAGTTCAACCGTGCCGTACAGCGGGTGGGGCGGGGTCCAGTTCTAACGGGAAGAGTATTGGAAGAGTCCTAAGCAAGGTCTCGCCCACTACGTAGGACCAAGCAGATTCCTGCCGGAGAGTGGGCTGTCATACACACTCCCGGCTTACGTACTTTTTTGTACGTAGCTATGTAAATCTGTGTGCACGCGTAGCTTACGTAAAATTTCTTACATAATAATGATGCAAACATTCTTACGTAATTACGTAAAAAGTGAGCCTTTTTATACTTAATTATGTAAGAAATTTTTACGTAAGTTGACGCATGCACATAGATTTACATAGCTACGTTCAAAAAAAGTACATAAGCCGGGCCGGGAGTGTGTACTGGGGCGGAAGCATGGGCGGAAACGGGAAGTCCAGAGATATAGGACAACTACCCCTAGCATAACTCGTTCCAGTACACTGATTCGCCCCATGCCTACTTCACCCCCTCGATGGACATGAAAGGAAACCCCCCCCCCCCCCGAAAAGGGTTTTTCGATCCCAATGCTGGATGATTGTGCACCTCTCTTTTTTAATTAATGGCGTGCTCTCTTTTCGCGCCCACACTGTCCCTACCACTCCTTCTGAGTTTTTACTGGTTTTGTTTTTGGGTGTACACTGATTTTTTTTTATAATTTTTTTTTTAAAGTGAAGAACCCCTCGCTTAACTCTCTCACTGTCACGTGGTCTCCCGTATCCCCATCTCTTTCTCTGGGCGCCGCCATTCTATGACCCCCGTCGCCCAGTGGGACAGAATCCCGAAAAAAGTGACAAAAATAAGTTTCAATAGATCTTTCTGTTGGATTATGGTGCTATAACTATCTTAAGGGTTTACGAACATGCGCTTTCCGATTTTGAAGTCAATTTTGAGGTGACAGGTGCGGATCCAGGTGAAAAAGGGGGGTAAAATTTAAAATTTCAAGATAAAATTCTCAATTTCTGGCCTTAGAACCAAAAATTGGCCCTCTTTTCATATCTGAAGTCCGTTTTGATATGCAATGGCTAGATTTGAGATAAAAAATTGCTAAAATCTGCTAATTGTATCAAAAGACAAAAGAACAGCCTTTTGTTTTTTGCAGATTTACGGTTACTTTCTGGTCTTTTGCGGAATACTATAGTTATCGGATTTGCGCTTTCTGTTTTTGAAGTAAATAATTTTGAAGTGAAAGGTGCGGATCCAGGTAAAAAGGGGCCACCATGACGAGAGCTGGCCGGCCCGCCGCGGCCGCCTGGGTAGATTGTTAGCGCCGCCAGCGGCCTGTTCGCATGTTTACGCAAAAGGGGTCGATTGGGTATCATAGAGTAGGTCGTCCCCTACAGTTTGGTACCAGGAAGACCGCATGAAACCACAGGAATCGAACTGTAGCCCAAAAAAACGATTTGACTGAGATGAGTGACAAGGTTATGGAAGTACACTATTTTACGGTGCTTGGAAGTGAAAGAGGGGGGTCTAAGTGCAAGGAATGTGTAGAGCAGGGTCCAATCTTTCAATTTATGCGCACATGCACCAAATAACTTCGCCCGGAGGCTCACAGAAATTGTTTGAAATCGGAACAGAAAAGGCGCGCTGACGTGGGCGCTCCAAGCGGCAACTTCCGGAGCTTCCCTAGGGAAGGGCGACCATCACAAAAAATTTTGGAGACTGGTTTCTGATAGTTCAGACATTGGTCTATCCGACTGTGATGTCGAAATCGCCATGAAATCGCTCTGCTGCACTGTTCAAAAATTTGATTTTTGTCACTTTTTTCGGGATTCTGTCCCACTGTGCGTAGTCGCTCATGGAAGGAACGTCGTGCGTACTCTCAGCTCAGCCCGAGCGCGCCGATAAAAGTAGAGCCCATTCACGCGCGAAGGGGGAGTCACCTCTAAAAATCATTGCACGGCTCCCAAAAACTCATTACAAAAATTACCCCGCCCCCAAAGAAAAAAAAATCGTCTAGAATAAAAATACAGAAAAATGTGAAAAATTGAGAATAAATGAACATAAAACTAAAGAACAAAATAAAAAAAGACAGATATAGGGGGAAATGATCAAATTCACCAAAAAGTTACAGGTATTTTCCTTGAAAAATCAAAAGAAATATCAAAACAAATTTTTTAAAAAAGTATATCATCGAGCACATTGTGCCTCGTTCACGCACGTAATTACGTTCCCGGAAGTGCGTGGGCACGTCCTGCACATGCGTTGGGCGGCCGGCATGCACGTGCGCTCGGCGTCTCTCTCTCTCTCTCTCCGGCGCCGCCATTGGTCGTCGGGAGCCTGCGCCACCCCCCGCCACGCCCCCGGCGCGCGCCCATTGGCGGGGTGGAGCCGGGAGGACGCCCGAGCCACGCCCCCCACCCCCGCGTCACGCCGGCACGGCCCGGGCGTCGCGGCGCCGAGGAGGCGTCAGTCGTGATGCCTCCCTGACGACGACGACGAGGACGACGGCGACGAGGCCATGGCGTGCACCGAGGCCCGCCCGCGGCCGCAGCCGTCGTCGCCGAGGGAGTTCTTCGCCAGGATCTACGGTCACCTGGAGGACGACGCCGCCAGGACGACGACGCCCCCGCCGACGCCGTCCCCGGAGGCCGCCGAGGCCGCGGCGGCCGCCGCCTTGCCCGAGGACCTGCGGAAGCCGATCGCCATCCGGGGCTACCCCAGGCTGGGCTCCACGCCGGCGACCTTCATCGCCACCGCGCCGCTGCCCCCGGGCCCCGGCCCCGGCCCCGGCCCCGGCCCGCACTACCCCGCCGGCCCGGAGGCCGCCTTCCCCGCGTCCTTCTCCGCCTTCCGTGAGTAGCACCCCGACCGGAGCACGCCATCCTCGCTCAGTCTCTCTCACCCTCCAGGAGTCTGCCGAGGGTGCGAGAGCGCTCCGGCTCTCTTGCACTCAACGCGTGGGCCTACGAGCGCGTGCACCGGAATCGCTCTGCTGGTCCCCAGCATCTGAGTAGAGCCGCTTAGCTTTATCAGCAGCTGAAACAACTCTGAAATTTTGTTTACAAATATTTGCTCGCCATTAGAGTGATGTGAAAATTTCTTAAAGCGCTTGTCAAATTTTATTACATTTCTAAAGTTTTAGAAATTTAAAACAGTTTTCGTCAATTTTTTTCCTCTTAACTGTCAGAGTTGTTGAGCCTTATGGACACATTGAACTTGTAGCGATGCGAATTGGCGTCCTCACTCCTCTCCTTGTACAGGCAAACCTGCACATCATGCAACGTGGCCCACCCTAGGAGGAAACGGACGAAATTTTGAACAAAAATGTGATTTCTTTTCCTGTTGAGAGGCGTGGATAACTTCGAGTTTTGGTGCTCATGGAATATGTGATTCACGGTAAAAACGAGTCCTGGGATTCCCAGGAGAGTTGGAATCCCAGTGGATGTCCTGGAAAAAAGCAGCTTTTCCCAGGAGTTTTTCCTGGAAAACCCAGGACATCCCCCGGGAAAGATGATACCTCCTGGGAATGTGCAAATTCCCCTGGGAAACCCAGGACTCGTTTTTGCCGTGTTCCAGCGGAAATTTTGGAATGTATTCCGCAATGTAGGGTTTTTCTCTTTTTTTGCAGGCCCTTATTGTTTGTAGGGATGCCGATTGCTTTCGCCTGAAAGTTTATTTGTCTCGTGTCTCAACAATGAATTCTTATGAGCCGAGCCGTTCCTCTTGAACAGATTTCCACGAAATTTTCATGAAAAACTACGGGGGGAAAACCCACTGAGAATTGTTGACTTTTTTTTTGTGATGTCAGACTGTGTGCGGGATTTGTGGGTGGGTGCGGGATTTTTTTTTTTTTTTAATACTCAGAATAATTTTAGAATAGTTTAGGATAGTTGTAGTTTGCAGACGAGGGAGCGAGGGCGTGAGCCATTGCACTAGTGCGCGACGGCCCGCGCCGCATCCCAAACCATCTGTGAATAATCGCGTAATTAAATACCGCCGGCCTAATGGAGTGAGAGGGTGAATAACAACGGAGGGCAAATAATTAATAGCCGTGGATGGTTATTGGTGTCATGTGCGGCTCTGGCGGGGCGGGGCGGGGCGGGGCGGGGCGGGGCGCGTGCGAACGCAGACACCTGGCCAGTCAGACCAGGGAGGGTGGCGGTGGACCGCTCTCTACAACCCTCTAGCATTCTGGAATCAGAAAGTCTGGTTTACCCTGATGGGCGGGGCGGGGCGGGGCGGAGTAATGGTGACTTCTAGGCAGCAGCAGGTGGCGACCCCAGTATAGAGCTGCAAATCTAGGGAAGTTTTCCTAGATAAACCCTGCCTACGAGGCAATAACCTGCCACACAGTGGTGTCCGAATGTTGCCTAATAGGCAGATTTGTCTAGGAAAACTATCCGAGATTTGCAACTCTAGACCCCACACCTTGTTCTTGACAAGCAGGCACACGTGACACGATTATGGCCAATATATGGTCACGCGTCCGTGCTACCTATCATTGGGGACATGAACGCACCGCACGGACTATACCGTCTGCCCTTTCCAAGTGGGTGGCAGCCTCGCCCCCTCGTGATGGACCTCTCGGTCGGGTCCGGTGTCGACTAGGCCCCCCCCCCCCCCTCGGTACTATTCCCCGGGGACATGTACCCCAGCCCTCCCTACTCGACTCCGGGAGTATAAATATCCCAGGGGATTTTTACATTTATCAGATGAGATTAATACCCCCCTGTGCCGGTGGGGGTTCTTGGTTAAATCTTACGCAATCCACAGAAATCTCATTTTATAGTGCGACACAAGTAGGAAATAGCTCGGTGTTGCGGCGGTAGCAGCTGACTACCTGCTGCCGGGGGTCTATGCGTCGGGATGGGCCGGACCCAGTCCGGACCTTCCGGACTCGAGGAGTCAATGGCGTTGCGGCGGTAGCTGAGGAGGCAGTAGTTAAGACAACTCCCTATCCCTGAGCTATTTCCTAGTTGTGTCGCACTATAGTAGAAATTCTGTGTAATACTGGGATAGAGAGTGGTTGCCCCTTTGGGTCCGGGTAAACGAGGGGCAAACAATTCTGAAACTTTTGCACACCTCGCAATTCAGAAAGATTCAGAAAAAATCCATCAAAAAATTGCCCTGTCCTCCTGGCTGGAGGCTGGGGGATAGGGCAAATACGACGCGAATCCGTCGCACTATACAGTCATCGAGACGTCGTGGCTCAGTTGGTAGGGCGCGCAACACCGAACCGAGTGGTCCCAAGTTCGACTCCCACTCGGGAAAGTGTTTTTCGCGCTTGACATTCCCTTTGGCCGCAGCTGGATGGCAGGTCAAATAGAAGTTAAACACGTCTCACCGCCGTTGGCTCGGTGGCTCTGGGCGTTGGGTCGCTTCCTGTTCTGGCTATGTGTCGGCACTCGGGGTTGTGGGTTCGAATCCCGCGTACCCCTCTGAGGTAAGGCCTCTGAAACTGGGATCAGGAAGTCTAACGCCCTTGACACCGCTCGTACCTCTAGGGGTAGGCCAATGGTGGTACGGGGATCAAATCTGTCGAATTGCGCGATAGGATCGCAGTCAGCAAAGCGCCGGTTCCCATGGAACACCGAAGCAGTTGGCTGCCACAGGGGGTTAAAGCCCTGTGCCTGGCGGGAACCGCAACCTCCTTCGGGAGGTTTACTGCCGCAAAAATTTTCCATGTTTTCACGCCACCCTTTCAATTGCAGAGCAAAATTTGTTTCTGAAAAGTTTTAAAAAATAATTGAAATAATTGTGATTATTTTTCATTATTGCAAGTTAATTTCCAATAATTTGGAACAAATAGAGATAATTCACAATAATTTACTAAAAATCCTATTTAATCATGTAATTGAGAGAATAATTTGGATCATATGTGCGTGTATTTTCTGGGGCATCCCCAACATATTAGCAAAATTCACTAAATATTGTCAAAATTCACAAAATCTGTACACCAAAATTCAGAGTTGTTCGCCCCTCGGTCGGTACCTACCCAACCCAGTTGCCTATCTCCCGCGGGCTCCGCGGGCTGCAGCCAGCCACTCCGGCTCACGGGAGGCCTCTGGCTGTGGGAGCGCGTGTGCGCTGCGGCCAGTGTTTGTCACGGGGATTAACAACGGGACGTGGCGGGGAAGCGCCGCAGTCTCCACAACACGACAAGACAAAATGAAAATGCCACGCCCGAACGAGTGCCGGCAAATCGCGTTAGGGACGCCTCCTCCCCCCACCCCCACCCCTCGCCCGCTCGTCCCAAATGCCGGCGCAAAACCGATCCCCACCACCACCACCACCGCCGCCACCCCCTGCTGAAGTTGGGTGCTTTCACACGCCTCATATCACAAGCAGACGGCAGAAATCACAACAATGGTGGGGATTTTGATCTCCCTCCTCTCCACCCGCCCCTTTCTCCCTGTCTCTCTCTCTCCCTTTTGCTCACTCCCACTCTCCCGCTTTACAAACCCCTTTCTTCTCGGGCGTCCGCCGCCACTTGTCGCAAAACGACGTAATAGCAGGCTTATGGGAACCGCCACCCTTTTGAGAGTGATTTTTAACCAAGTTGTTTCTCAGTGCTAATTAAAAGTGACCGCTCTGCATAACCATATTGTACCCTTGTAAAAACTATGCGCATGAACGCTGCAATGAGAATGGAGGTGAGCGAATGTCGCTCACGTACAGATGAGTGAATTTATTCGCTCACTTGTGAGTGTGAATAAAATCTCGCTCAGTTGTAGATGATCGAATAAAAATTCGCACTCTTAATTTAAGTGCGCGTATACTCATTTCCATTCCTGCAAATGATCGAATTTTTTATTCACATACCCCTGCCAGTGAGCAAATATTTATTGAGTGAGCGAACAAATCCACTCATCTTACGGTGAGCGATATTCGTACACTTAGAATTCCAGAGTGGAATACACCTGAAATCGCAGTCGACGATAGTGTCACATATATTTTTAGATGAGTATGACACTTGCAGATGAGTGCGACACGTTCAGAGGTGCGTAACACACACATTCTCGAAACGCAAGTGTACTTGAATGCAATATTTCCTCCATACCTTTATGTATTCAGGATTTCCTGTATCCTGTATACTTGACTAAGTACACAGTATCCTGAATACATGTAGGTATGCAGGAAATACTGCATTCAAGTGCGCACTTGCGTTTCCAGAGCATATGTGTGACACTCTCAGGTGCGTGCCACCCGCAGGTGTGCGACAGGTGTGACACTTGCAGCTGCGTGACGCGTGCGTTACTCTCGCAGGTGTATGACACTGGTAGGTGCGTGACATTGCAGGTGTGTGACATTTGAGGGTGAGTGTAACTGCCAGAGGTGTGTAACACAGACAGGTGTGTGACACGTGTGTGACGCGTGTGTGACGCGTGTTTGACTCGTGTGTGACACGTGTTTGACGCGTGTGTGACACGTGTGTGACGCGTGTGTGACGCATGTGTGACAGTGTGACACGTGTGTGACGCGTGTGTGACGCGTGTGTGACACGTGTGTGACGCGTGTGTGACGCGCGTGTGACACGTGTGTGACACGTGTGTGACGCGTGTGTGACGCGTGTGTGACACGTGTGTGACGCGTGTGTGACGCGTGTGTGACGCGTGTGTGACGCGTGTGTGACGCGTGTGTGACGCGTGTGTGACGCTTGCAGTGGCGCGGCGGCGGCGCAAGGAGGGCCGCGGGCCGCGGCGGCAGCGCACCACGTTCAGCGCCCAGCAGACGCTGCGGCTGGAGCTGCAGTTCGCGCGCTCCGAGTACGTGTCCCGGGCGCGCCGCACGGAGCTGGCGCACGCGCTCAGCCTCTCCGAGACCCAGGTCAAGATCTGGTTCCAGAACCGGCGCGCCAAGGACAAGCGCATCGAGAAGGCGCACCAGGACCAGCACTACCGGTGAGTGCCGCCGGCGTGTCGCCGTCCACACGGGCATCTCGCACCAAATCAAGAGTTTTCATAAAATTTGGTAGTTTTGACAAAAAAAATGGTAGTTCTGATAAAATTGGTAGTTTTGATAAAATTGGTAGTTTTTATAAAATTTCCAGTTGTGATAAAATTATTAGTTTTGCTACAATTTCTACTCCTGCTAAAAGTAATGACCCCCTATTTTATTTTTTTATTTTTTTTTACAATTGCTTAAATTTGTATCCTTCCGGAAATGCGAAAAAATGCTCAAATTCGTATCCTTCCTAAGTTTTGTATCATTTCTAAAACTTAGTATCCTTATTTGAATGCGGAAAATTGCCCAAATTAGTATCGTGCCTAAAATTTGTGCCATTGCTAAGGTGAAATTTTGTACCTTTGATAAAATTGGCATAACTGCTTATATCAATATCCTTAAATTTCAAAAATATGCTTAAATTAGTATTCTTCCTTAAATTTGTGCCATTGCTAAAATTCGTATCTCTCCTAAAATTTGTGCCATAGCTAAAATTCTTACATTTCCTAAAATTTGTATCATTGATAAAATTAGTATCCTTTCTAAAATTAATATTGTTGCCAAAATGTTGTACTATTATGTACTATTTTTCGTAATGGTACATTAAATTTCCTATTACCCTTGTAATAACCGCTCTTATATTTTGTGAGTGTGTGGTCCGAATTTCTGGACAAACTATACAACCAATAATTGTATGAGAATTGCATCGTTTTATTACGCTTCGTAGTAAAAAAATAATGCAGCACGTAAGTCGCTGGGAATGAGTATTTATCTATAAACGATGATTGCGCGGCTCACAGCGCCACGTGGCCACGTGGCCCCGCGCACGAGACCCTCGGCTGCACCTGGCCGACGACGAGCAGGCCACCTTATCTGATGGACCACAGCCTCCGCCGCGGTCCTGCCGCACCCCGCCGCTTCAAACCCCCTCCACCTCCACCCCTCCGACATACAACACAGCAGGTTTCCCGCACAAGTCTGGAAAACCTGGAGAGTCCTGGGAAAAAAAGGTTGTCAGGGAAAGTCATGGAAATTGTAGGGACGGTCATGGAAAAATCGGGATGAAAGGGGGACTCTTTGGACAGGAGATATTTCAAACGCTTCGTCGAAAGGTTTGAAATTTAAATTTGTCAGTTTTAAAAAAATGCGTACGAAAACGGTCTTGGAAATTTTAAAAATTTGGTCAGGAAACTCGTGGAAATGTCATGGAAAATGCCTGGAGCCAAAATGTGAGAACTCTGACACAGCGGTGGCGGCCAGTAGAGCGATCACGTGACTTGATTCTCTCCGGCGGGCGCCGTGTGCGCTGCTGTCGAGTTGGCCCCCGTTTGCTTTTCAGCCGCGACCCGCGGTCGGTCCATCAACCCCTGCAGAGTTTGCTCCTCCGCCACCGCCGCCTTTCGTCCCTGATTGTTTCCTTTATTCCTCTCTTTCGGCCGGCAGGACTTGGCAGTGTGATGAGTCGTCTGCGAGTGGTGTAGCGGGAAAGAGAGCGAAAATCGCGGAGATGTCTATCCGTGGCCGAACCATGGATTTTAAATCGAGCGCGGGGATGGTAAAACGGAAAGAAAACCGATGATTGATTTCCCCGCGGTGTACAAACCAATCGGAAGTGCCTTGCGCGGTTGGGGAAGGAGCTTCACGTCATTTCAATCATCTCTTATTTCTCTCTCATTTTTTTCCGCATTTTTTTTTCCCCGCAGTGTGCTCTCCGGACTGAGGGGTTTATTTTCGTGGTCCGGATTTGATGAGACGTGTGATAATGTGGGTGCGAGGGTGAGATTGCGGTCCATGTGCAGCCGAGTGTGCGCGTGTGTGTGTGCGCGCGTGAGTGTGTGTGTGTGTGTGTGTGTGTGTGTGTGAGAGAGAGAGAGAGAGAGAGAGAGAGAGAGAGAGAGAGAGAGAGAGAGAGAGAGAGAGAGAGAGAGAGAGAGAGAGAGAGAGAGAGAGAGAGAGAGAGTGTATGCGTGTGTGTCTGTCTGTGTGTGTGAGTGAGTGTGTTTTGTCCCGGTCAGTCAGTGCTCGCGGTACTCTGTTAATTACGAGGGGTTTAACATTCCTCGAACTCACCCCTCGCCCCGGTGTCTTATCTCGTTGAGATCTCACCCCGCGTCCCGTCCGCTGCTGCAGGGAGGGGGCGGAGCGTCACCGACACCACGTGTGTGCTCTTACTTTCAGGGACTGGTCTTAAATTTACGACAATTTTTGTTTTCCATGTTAGAGCGTTTAGTATTCAATCCACAGTAAGAAGCTCCGAGTATTTTAAGAGTAGATTCACGTAGTTTTGGAAAATAAATTTTATTAAAGCAAAATATTATGCCACCCGAATACTCTGGAGATCTAGCAAGTGTGTGAATGTCACACACAACACTTGTAGGTGTGCAAGGATCCATCCGCACACTTGGCCCATCAGAAAAATTCAATCGTTTGAGTGGCCAAGAGTACGAATGAATCCTCGCACACCTGCTACGAGTGTGCGAAAAATTCACACACTTGCATGGGGTTTCCAGAGTATAGGGGACTGCTTCACGAGCGACCCCGTAATGCACCCACTTCCTCACCTTCCTTGAGAAGGGCGCCAAGAGGCAGTTTAGCCCCGCGCGGAGGTGAGCTGAGGCGAGGGGCGCGGCGCGCACTGGCTTCTGTTCCGGCCGCCCCGCCCCGCCCCGCCCCGCCCCGCCCCGCCCCACCCCGCCCCGCCCCACCCCGCAGCCGCAATCAGAAGCCCGCTAAACGAGCCCCGCAGGCCCGCAGGCCGCAGGAGGGGCGGTGATGCGATGCGGCTGGCCGGGGTCGCCTTTCACTTAACCCACCGGCGCGGGCGGCGGGGACGGGGACGGGGACGGGGATCATCTACTCCAGCAGGGTGGATCGCATGAACTCGACGAGTCGGCGCTCGGCGCGGCGGGCAAGCAGGTCACCAAGGCTGCGCTTAATATTTTGTTTATTTTATTTTTACATTTTTTTAAGGCAACGGAGTTGCCTTTTAAAATCGCTGAGAAACGTATGTCAATTATTGATTTACATGGATCCTTATGGGAGGGAAAAAATGCCCAAGGGATTTTGATATTACCTACAGTTAAAGTGTTTAATCTTGTAAATTATTCACTCTTAGAGTTTCTTCATTGAAATTTAAGCTACAGATTTTCTGTGAATTTGAATTGAATTTTGTTCGCTGGTGAGTGAGTGAGTGAGTGAGTGAGTGAGTGAGTGAGTGAGTGAGTGAGTGAGTGAGTGAGTGAGTGAGTGAGTGAGTGAGTGAGTGAGTGAGTGAGTGAGTGAGTGAGTGAGTGAGTGAGTGAGTGAGTGAGTGAGTGAGTGAGTGAGTGAGTGAGTGAGTGAGTGAGTGAGTGAGTGAGTGAGTGAGTGAGTGAGTGAGTGAGTGAGTGAGTGAGTGAGTGAGTGAGTGAGTGAGTGAGTTCGAGGGGGCTGGATGGATGAACTTGCCGAGCAGGTTTTCAACGTATAAAAATCAAATTATGTTTTTTTTTTTTAAATTATCAAAATAATTACTTAATCGACACTTAAACTGGCGCCGAGGTTAACCGTACGCTGGCCTGCCCCCGCTCGCTCCCCATCCCCTGCTCCGCCGGCTTGCGTGTCTATCTGCCAATAGTCGCCCTCGCCCGCCCCGACTGTAAATAGGCGCGCCATAAAAATATGACAAGGGCCATCTGACGCGCTTCCGCTTTAATTAGTCTCATAGCCGTCCGCGTCCTCTGCACCCCCTCTCCCTCCCCTCCCCTCCCCCTCCCCTCCGTCCCTAATCACCCTCCTCACCCCTCACCCCCACCCCCCCACCCGTCGCGAGCCGCTCCGGATTTGGGACGCAGCCGTCCGGACGATCGGCTGCCAGACAAGATGACCGAGGTTGCGATGAGAGTTGTTTTTTCCTTTCTTTCTTCCTTTCCTTTCTTTATCATGCCTTCTTATTATTCAGCTATATTATTGGAAAGAACCGCGTATTGCACACAGAGGTGGAGGGAAAATGAAGATTGTAAGACAAGCCCAGTCAAGTGGCGCATTGATTCATGGTTTTGTGCTAGTGTTTTCTTTTTCTCTCTTTTTTTTGTTGTTGTACCTTTCCTGATTACAATTTTTCTTTCCACTTTCATCTCCGCGGTATGAATGACCGGTTTCGCTTTCCACCCTCATTGCTGGGGTTGCCCGCCCCCTCGCTCCACTCATGTCCCGATCGCGTGCGGTACGGGGGCGGGGCGGGCAATCTCAACGAGCGGGGCGGGGCGGGGCGGGGCGGGGCGGGGCGGGGCGGGTGCCCCTTAAACGTAACGACGTGTAAATGGCTTGAGCCGACTCGACACGATGTGGGCATTGTCGACACCTGTCTGATTCCCAGTAGGTCCTTGTTCCCCGCCCCACCCTGCCCGTGTGGACCGCGGATCCGCACTCGACCGCACACCCCAAAATAAAGCGTGTTCTTGTATCATGCCCAATATACTTGAACCAAGACCGCAGGGACTTGAAAATATCAAGTACCACAGAACTTGTATATTTTTTGAGCTCAAGTCAAACCCCATTTGTTCACAAATCGGACGCTCATAGGCGCTTGAACCAAACGCATGGTCTTGGTTCGAGGGTGCATGAGGATAGAGGAAGAGGATTGAGCATTTCACCCGAGCGCTTATCGGTATCTCGAAGAACAAAAATACCGGAGATCTTTTATTCCAAGAATCACAGATCAAACATTTAAAGCCTTTTAAAGTAAGGGACTTTAGGTAAACAAACTGAAAGACAAATTTCAGAAACTAAAACTTTTTTTTCCACCAAAATTACCAATTTTACCGTATTGTACAATTATTTTTCCATTGTTTAAAAAAATTGTAAATAAAAAAAACTTACAAAATTTAAAACCCTAACCTGGGGTGTGGTGTGTGTGTCCTGCCCCCAGGATGGCGTTGGCGTCCGGACTGCTGCCGGGCTTCCCGATGACGGGCTCGACCTTCTGCACGCTGTGCCTGTACAAGGACGGCGCGGGCGCGGCCGGCCTCGCCCACCAGCACCACCACCACCTCCAGCAGCAGCAGCAGCAGCAGCAGCAGCACGGAGTCGACACCACCGCCGCCCCCGCCAGCCTGCCGAGCCCGCCGAGCCCCGTGGCGCCCAGGTCGACGGGCCCGCCCCCGCCGTCGCCCCCACCGCCGCCACCGTCACCGTGACCCTCTATATGCTGCAGACATTCGACGGCGATGTGACGTGAACTTTTTATAAACGTTTCTTTTTCGATCTGCTGTTCCCTAGACGGCGAGGTGATGTTGCCTATCCTCTGGGCGTTGCCGATGTGCCTTGGTCACCTCCGCGTGCTTGCCATGACGTTTATGCCACTCTTCCTCTTTTTTCTACTCCCCTCTAGTCATGACGTTCCTCTTATGTTACGTTTTTTTTTTTCTTCTAATAATCTTAATGATATTATGATATGATGTATTTAACTCTTGTACTCGTTCGTGTGCGTGTTATATTGATAGTCATTTAACTCCAGCTGCTTCAAGCATGCAAAAGAGCTTTTACGTAAGTTAATAAGAAAAACTTCAGGAAAACTAAAACTTGCTCAATTATATTTTTTTTTCCACCTTTTCATCCCCTCTTGAGAATGTGGCGTAGGAGGGGGGCAGCAGAAGCTTAAAAGAGAGGGAGGGGGGAATCAAGTATAGTACACCCTAAAACAAAATCAGGAAAATATAATGAAAGAAATCAAGAAAAAAACAGTAAAAATCAAGGAAAATCACGAAAAATCACACTGTATAAAGCTTGTGAAGAATTTTGAAGCATTGTAAGGATGTTTGCCACTGCAAACTTTTTTGTTTGCATTGCGAACTATTTGCTTTTGTCAGTTGCGCGAGGAACAAGTTCGCAAGCTTACGAACTAATGCTTTGCAACGTTACACAAACAATTTTCTTTGCAAGGTGCGAAGAATTCTTTCGCAATTTGAAGAAAATGGTTCGCAATGCTTCAAAATTCTTTGCCATACGAAGAAGAGTTCTTCGCCAAGCTTTTTTACGGTGCAGAAAAATCGGTGTACGCTTGAATTTACAGTGAAGGACCCGGACCTCTCGGGGTACAGCTTGCAGTAGAACGCGGTGATGAAGGATGTGACGCCGTCGAGGACAGCAGAAAGAGCGCGCTCGCGCGGAGTGGCTCGAGTGGCACGATGGCATATAGTATATGTATATTCGCGGCTAATCTCCCGCCATCCCCGAGCGGCTATTGTCCGCTGCTCCCCGCCCCGCCCCGCCCCGCCCCGCCCCGCCCCGCCCCGCCCCGCCGCGCTGGCGTGCGCGCCCCGCTATTGACTCTGAGCCTATCGTGCGCGAAACGATAGCCATATAACGAGTTAGGCGCCGCGGCGCCCCCGCGGTGGCGCCTCCAGTGGCGCCTCCAGTGGCGCCATGACGCTGGCCGCGACCCCCGCGCCCGCGGCCTCCAAGCCGTGCGCGACGACGCCGGCGCCGGAGGACCAGGACCCCGCCCCCGCCGGCTCCATGGCGGCGGACACCCTGTTCCACGAGGTCGCCCCGCTCCGCGCCGCCCTCTTCCTGCTGGCGCTCTGGCCCATCAGCAGCGGGGAGCGCGGTAGGACGAGGAGGACCCCCCGGGATCTTCAGCTCGGAACGGTTGAGGGTCGCGACCGAGCGGGAAACATCTCTGAATTTTGGTGTACAAATTTCGTTAATTTTTTGTGCAATTTTTCTTATAATTTTTGTGAATTTTTATGGAACTTTTGTTAGTTGTCACTTGAATTTTAGCTAAATTTTTGTGAATTTTTCTGCATTTTCCTTGAATTTTTCTGAATTTACGAGGTGCGTACAAAAATTTCAGAGTTGATTTTCCCCCTCGGGGCCGAGCCGGAAGTTGTCCGTTGGAGACCACTGTGGGGAGCTCGCCGATGACGATGTCCCTCCAGGCCGCGCCCGTGCGGCGGCGCTCTCGCACTCGACGTGCTACACGGTGCTCGTGTTCGCCGTGTGGTCCGTGTTCAACGCCCGCGCCGTGGCGGCGCGCTGGGCTGCCTTCGCGGACGGGCCGGGGGCGGGGGCGGGGGCGGGCGGCGCCTCCGCCAGCGACTTCAACACCCGCATCGTCAACCTCATCGTGCTGGCGCTGCTCGCCCACCACTGGCTGCTGCCCGCCACCGTCTGGCCCGAGGCCGCCGCCCTCGCCAAGTACTTCAACGACTGGATCGCCTTCCAGGTGAATATTTTGTTGTTGTTGTTTTTGTAACACCTCACCTCTCGTGTAGGTGAGAGGTGAGCGACACATGACTCACACACTTTCAGGTGCCATGACCACCGCTGGAGGAAGGAATCACTCATACAAAATGTGCGAAATTATTAAAAATAAAAAAAAGAAAAAAAAACTATTTATTTGTTTGTTTTGATTTTTCTTTTATATAACAGAGTAATGAAAATGCCTCTGTCACTTATTGATAAATTTCGTTTTCTTTCTCTATATAGTTCTGACTTTTTTCATTTGTCTTCAGTATTTTTTGTTCATTTGCTCTCGATATTTCGGATTTCTTCTTGATTTTTTTTGGTTTATTTTTTTATTTTTTAAATGATTTTCTCGGGGTCCAGCCGATTATTTTCGGAAGCGTCTCACCCCGCCATTCCGCACTCACAGCTGCACCCTGCCGCAGGTGGACTGGCTCGCGGTGACCGGGCGCCCGCTGCAGGTGGGGGTGCGCGGGCGCGCGCTCGCCTCGGCGGCGGCGGGCGTCGCCTTCCCCGCGCTGCTCATCGCGCTCATGATCCAGGTCGGCACACCGCGCCGCCAGCGTCCGGCAGAGGCGCAGGCCCAACCGGCCCAACCGACGGGGAAACAACTCGGGAAGCAACAAGGAAATTTGGACACGATTCAAAACCTCGATGGGAAAATTTCAAAAAAAAAGTAAAATTCAAGACATTTCTACAGCTTAAGTGAGAGTTGTTTCCCCCAGGTGGGTCATATCGGGAGCTCCCCGCGATAGTCTCGATCGGGCCACATCCGATGGACCGCCGGGAGTCGCCACCGTTGTTGGAGACTATCCCGGGGGAATGCCTCCTCTTCTCCTGCGGCTGAACGCTCCGAGTGAGTGTTTCCAATCGGTCGGATAATGGCTGTACCCGACTGTCTTCCGTCTCTCTCCCTCTCACTTGACACGCATGAGAGTGAGAGAGACGGAAGACAGTCGGGTACAGCTAGAATCCGACCGATTGGAAACACTACTCCTCCTGCGTCATGCCCAGCATGTGGTCGCGCAGGCCGGGGAGCAGCCGGTGCAGGCGGCGGCGCTGTTCCCGCCGCTCTGCTTCTTCTTCCTGGTGGGCGGCGTGTGGTCGACGCTGTGCTCCGCCATCGAGGCCTCGGCGCGCCGCCTGCAGCACGCCTTCCGCGCGGTCAGTCACCGGCCCCGTAGTACCCAGGGAGGTCCTCGCAATGAGTTTCTACACCAGGGTTTTACTAGCTTTCACTGTATTTTTTTAAAACTAGTTTTCAGCTATCGTTTTGACGACGTTTTTGCTCATATTTTTAATACATTTGAGATTCTTTTTAGTACTAGTTTTCTTCAAATATTTTTTTCTCTTGAATTTAGCTTTCTTTTATCTCTATTTTTTTTTGTGTAGATTTTCTTAAGTATTTACTACTACATTTACAAATAATCTTATCAGCTCTTACAACTACATGTACCAAGTTTTCATTAGGGTTTTTACCAGTTTTTGCCGCTATTTTTACTAGTTTTTACTAGCACTATTACTAGTTATTGCTGCGGTTGCGCTCCCTCACCCTGTCTCCCTCGCACTCACGGGGTCCTTGTGCCGGAGCGGGAGCGGGTCGTGGCGGTGCGCCGGGTGCGCTCCTACGGCCTGCTCTGGCTGCGGCTGCGTTCCCTCGCATTCACGGGGTCCTTGTGCAGGGGCGGGAGCGGGTCGTGGCGGTGCGCCGGGTACGCACCTACGGCCTGCTCTGGCTGCGGCTGCGCTCCCTCGCACTCACGGGGTCCTTGTGCAGGAGCGGGAGCGGGTCGTGGCGGTGCGCCGGGTGCGCGCCTACGGCCTGCTCTGGCTGCGGCTGCGCTCCCTCGCACTCACGGGGTCCTTGTGCAGGAGCGGGAGCGGGTCGTGGCGGTGCGCCGGGTGCGCGCCTACGGCCTGCTCTGGCTGCGGCTGCGCTCCCTCGCCGCCCGCACGGGCGCAGCCCAGTCCGGCGCCCTGCTCGTCTACACCGTGTACTCCATGGCGCTGGCGCTCACGGCCGCCATCGGGGTGCTGGTCGCACTGCTGCACGCCGACCTGGGCCCCGCCAACGCCGTGCAGGCCCTGTTCCTCGTCGAGAACCTGCACCACATCTACACCGTCCACGACGCGGGCCACAGGGCGGCGCAGGCGGTACGACCTCGTTGGCCACTGAAAATTTTCTTCTCTCTCTCATAGAATTAAAACTTTCCCATGCAGCTGAAATAGTAACTATCTGTCTACAGCTATCATTTTCAGCTTTATTAACGAACGAGTTAGCTGTGCCACAAAACATTTAGCTGAAGAGCATAGCATATAGCTATATTGTAAAAAAGCTTCTTAGCTACAAGCTTTAGTTATCCGTCTTCAATTTTGTTTTCCTCACTGCTGGCCCAATAATAAAAACAAAGGACTTTTCCCGGACTTTTCACATTCAAATTCAAAGTTATTTCCCCCCAAAATATTTTTATTTAATTTTTTTTATATATTAAAATAAAAAAAAACTTGTTTCTGTGAGCTGTAGGCCGCCAATGCACTCCGGTACGACATGCTATGCATCAGGCCCGCCGCCACGGACGGGAGTGAGATGGACACGGAGGTGAGTATAGGTGTCGCTCTCGCTCTCTCGCCCCTCCGCCTCCGTCCTTGTCGCACTCATGGGGCTCTGTCTACCCCCACATCGGGCACCGCCATGGGTGCGACAAGGAGGGAGCGCGAGAGCGAGAGGTCAGACGGCGTCCTGGTCTTGGCCCTGCCTGCCCTGCCTCAGGTCCGCACCCTCATCATGGCCACCGACATGCACCACGCCGCCGACCGGGGCGCGTCCGTCATCAGCCTCGGGGGCTTCGCGGCGTGCTCGCGGTCCAGCATGATCGAGGTAGCCCTGGAGACCGAGGGACCCAGACCCAGGCTGCAGAAAGCCCTGAAGCCTTTTGCTGCCGTGCAATTTGAGAACTCAATCCGTAAATCTTTGCAGGTCTACAACATGCTGCTCATAAACCTCCTGGTGTTGCTGCAATTCGCCTACTTTGTCTACTGAGCAGGGTGGGGTGAACTACTTTTGTAGGGCGACACAGTTTATTTGCTGATGTAGATGGGACAAGGTGGACATTGATACAAAACCTTGTACATGCTTTGAATTTGCCTTTTATTGAAGGACTCCACTCTAAAACCATGGAATAAATAGGAGTTTCTTCAAAAAAGTGACCTGATTTTAGATGTTTTTACCTATCAAATTACAAATTAATTATAATTTATCTTTCCTTTTAAAATAATTCTTTAAGAGAGGACTTTAAATATCTGACACTCCGGCCTCCAATAAGGCTTGAGCTAAATCAGTTTCACAGATATAAAAAATTGGTTTAACAATAGTTTGCTTTCGACAAAGAGTAATTGTAAAATAGGATTTAGATGACATAGCTTTAGATAGAAGACGAACAGCTCTCATCCGGCACCTTTCTTCTTGTTGATATTGCCTGGTAGAACAACCTAGGAAAAGATCACAACCAGTGAAAGAGAATTTTGAATTTACAGTCCAAAGTTTGAATAATTTAACAACTAACTGCATACCTAGAAATTTGGAAGCATGATGTTTTGCAGCATATACATCTAAGGTTGTACCCCACGTATCCTGCACAGTAAGCTTTATTCTGAACTCTATGCCAACTGGTGCCATTTTTCCTAGAAAATTAAAATTAACAGTGAAAAGGCATGAAGAGGAAAGTAAATTGAAGAATATAGGTTGTAAGAAATTACAAGCTGAAAATACGAAAAAAGCAGTTGCGAAAATTAAGGTTTTACAATAAATATGCATGAAAATGTAAGAAAGACGTGATTATTTCTGACACTGCTGTTAAAAGTTATTACCATCTTGAAAGCAAAGAGGACAAAGCGCCTTCTTGTTTTGGGATCCTCTTTCCCACTCCAGTCGGGAATAGAGAGAATATCTCCCACATTTGAAACAAATACCACTCAATAAATTTCTGGGACCCTTGGAATTTAAAACTGGAGGAAACAAGGTTTATTGATTAATTAAATAAATGGCTAAACAGAAATTTCCAAAATATATGTATTCAAAACAACACTTACTGGGCTTCACTTTAAGAAGTTTGACTTTTGACCTGTGTTTTGGCCAGCTGAATTGCAGCAAATCACCAATAGTAGTTTTTTTAGCTCTGGAACCAGCTTGAATAGAAAAAGACTTTAAGATTAATTTGTCAGCAGAAGAAAGAATGACAGGGAAACTATGAAAGCACCTTCAAAATGCAGAACGTCCGCCGCCTTACAAATGTTTCCATCTTCATCTACAGCTGGTATGTCTCCAAGGCCTTCAAACTCGAGCCTATTCTCGTCAAAGTTAGCAATTCGAGGATCCTTTGGAAAAACAAAGTGAAGGAAAACTTTTTTGAACTAAAGAAATAAAAGCCAAGGAAAGAGACATATTGAAGGATTGAGAAATATTCCTAAGCAACTTACATCATCTTTCAGTAAAACTATTCCTTCTAGAGCACAATTTTTCCCTGCACATGCTAAACCGGGGCACTCCTCTTCTGATGGCACTGAACCTGTGGCAGCATTTGGTGCAATTGTTTCTTTGTTGAAACTTGCTTCAGCCATATTATGAGAGATACAAGAGTTGGAAGACTGTTCAAACCCCACATCTGTTCCTTTATCACATGTTGAGTTTGTTCCATTTGCTACAACTTTTTGCAGCATATTGTTTTGTTCTTCTACCTGGTTTGAGCTTGGACTGCAATTTTCAAGTCTACCAGATTTTTCGCATTCCTTTGCACTTGATGTCGCATTATCCGAAAGTCGCTTACCAGATGTGCTCAAAATTTTTTTGGAACTTTTCGCAGGAGGAGTATTTTTTTTCTTTGAAAGTATTTTTTTAAAGCTGTTGCTAAAAGGATTCAGGACTACTTTTCTTCTTTTAGATTCAGTATTTATTTCTTTTGAACTGGATCCTCTGCTAACATTAGGATCATCCAAATCATCGCTGCTACCACCCTCTTCTTCTCCACTATTAATCCTCCTTTCATTTCCTTTCGGTAGAGCAGAGCCTGACTGCTGACCTGAACCCTTAAATATGATTCTTTGACTATCGGTGACCACTAGGAGAGAGGAGATGTCATCTCCTTCAAACAGATTTTCTACTAGTAGCATTTCTCTTAGCTCTTCCAGTCGATTCAAATCAAAATCTGAGGCACAGACAATTTTAACATTCAAAAATTTTCAAATATCAAAACATTTGGTAAATACTGGACAATACTCACCGGTTAACGTAATACTTTTAGCGGCTGTGTGATAGGTATGATCCTTCTGAATGTTTGAAAATATTACGACATCAAAGCCACTGAGCACTCTGCCGTCAATCACTCCTTGATACTCTTCAACCTTTGGAACAACCAGAATGACAAATACCAATGAAATCAATAAATAAGAACAAAAACAGAATGTGTCTCAAAATACCACCAAAACACATCCACCTCAGGACAGCATTACCTTTACTCGATGAAGACGTATAATTTTCCCGACACTAAGCCCATCAAGAGAATGATGAGAGGGGATAAAAAAGTGTATTCGAAAAGTAGAATTTGACGGAAGGCTCTCATCTTTGATTCTGCAAATTGAGTGCAATCTACCGTTCTTTGTGATGCCTTTTTCCTGAAACAACACGATATTTTATGACAGATAAGAAAAGCGAGTAGAAGAGACGACATGGTCAGTTAAATAAAGGAACAAATACAATTTCATCACTAATGATAAATACCTTCAATATTTCGGTTATTATACCATAAACATTGTATCTGTCTCCAACTTCTAGGTCTTTAAGTTTTGTGTAAACATATTCGGTAGGAGCCATGGTGATGATAAAACCAAATCAGAAACTAACCCAATCACAAATCAGGACGAATCTGTTCGGGAAACATTTTCAAATTGGTAGAAACTACGTAAAAATGATTGTCAAAGTTTAAAAACAGCAACACAAACAATAACAGCCCCGCCGCCCCTACCTCCTGGTGGCTTTCGGCGCTTTCGGAGCGCCATCTGTCGGCCGTTGCGAACAGACGGAATCCATAGGGAATGCGATCTAGGAAGCGGTGATGGAGAGTTTGCGTCAGTGACGTTAAGTCCTAAAATAACTTGTGACATGGGAAGGGACTTCTGATTGAATGGTGTGAAACTGATCTCCACATTGAAAGTTTTGAAAATTTTACTGGAAAGAGGTGAGTGATTTGACACGAGCTTTCGTGCGCTGCTCGGATTCAACCGGTGCTCCGTGAAATGACAGAGAGGGTCTTTTCTGCTGCGGTTTTGGGCGTTCTTGATGTGGTCGCCGCGGGCCTGTGGCTTGTCTGCCACACCCAAGCATTTTTCCGACGATGAACGTCCTGGTGCGAACTGCCGGCCTTTGCCTCGACTTTATTTAGTCAGAGACGGTGTAACTTAACGACGAAATTGTATTGCTCTAGTCCGTCTCTGAGTTTCCGACATATTTAGGTTATTATTGATTACTTTGCAGAGGCCTTGTTTTTATAAACTTCGGCCTCCTGATCATTTGGGGTCCACACACCCACTTTTATGGGGGTCTTCAATTTTGTAACTTCATACGTCTATCATTTATCTTTTAACTCTGTCTTATTTATGAATTTAGTGATGGAAGCCCTCTAAATGGAACATTTTGACATTATCTGTGTTTAGCAGGAGGGGTGCAGCCATGGAGCAGGTAAATGCACCAAAGGAGGTGAAAATCCTGGAGAGTGCTGACGACATTCAGGAAAGACGAGAACAAGTCCTGACATGGTATGGAGAATTCAAAGCTGAAGCACGTTCAAAACGTGTCAAACTTGAAGATTCCAGAAGATTCCAGGTAAACATGAGAAAAGTTCTATCAAATTTTTAACTTTGTTTTTCTTTACTTGGAACAAATCAGAATAATTTTTTTCCTGCATAACAAAAAGATGCATTTGAATCTGACATGTTTTGGCTAATCACTATTTTATCGTACAGTACTTCAAACGAGATGCAGATGAATTGGAACTTTGGATCAACGAAAAGCTTCAAGCTGCGTCAGATGAAAGCTACAAAGATCCCACAAACCTGCAGGTAAGGACCAGTTCAGCAGCAAAGTAATAATTGTCCTCGCACCATAAATTAATATTATAATTATCGGGCTTCAAATGTTTCACAAAAATGTGATTTTGATTATCTTGTCAAACTTTGTGTGTGTTAGGCAAAAATTCAGAAACACCAGGCTTTTGAAGCTGAAGTTGCAGCACACAGCAATGCTATTGTTGTGTTAGACAATACTGGAATGGAAATGATCAATCAAGAGCATTTTGAATCTGAAGTCATCAGCAAGAGGCTGAGTAAGTAAAATTCTAATTAACTTATATTTGAGCCCGTTGTAATTGTTATTAAAGTATTTATTCAAAATCATGTAGTATGGAAAAGATAATTATCTGAAGTGTCTAATCATATTTTCATTGGTTTGTAGATGAATTACATCGCTTGTGGGAACTCCTTCTCTCAAGGCTAGCAGAGAAAGGAATGAAACTTCAGCAAGCTCTTGTCTTGGTACAATTCATTCGTCAGTGTGATGAAGTTATGTTCTGGATTAATGATAAGGTAATATTTGTTTTCTTGCTGGCATTGATCTGCACCCTTGAAGTGGCTCATATTTTCAAAACGAATTTCTGATTTGCCAGGAAACTTTTGTGACAACTGATGAATTTGGACATGATTTGGAGCATGTTGAAGTTCTTCAACGCAAATTTGATGAGTTCCAAAAAGATATGGCTTCACAGGAGTACAGAGTAACAGAAGTTAATGATCTTGCCGATAAACTTGTAACTGATGGACACCCAGAAAAAGAAACAATTACATTGAGGAAGGAAGAGCTAAATGAAGCATGGGCTAGACTAAAGCAGCTTGCCCTAATGAGACAGGAAAAGCTTTTTGGCGCCCATGAAATCCAACGCTTCAACAGAGATGCTGATGAAACTGTAGCTTGGATAGCGGAAAAGGTGATTTCAAAAAAATAAACAGAGCATTTTGGTTGATTTTTCAGTTAAAAATATAATGTTAAAATATTGTTTTTTTCTCCTAGGATGTTGTTTTGTCATCGGATGATTATGGCCGTGACCTGGCAAGTGTTCAGACCCTGCAACGCAAGCATGAAGGCGTTGAACGCGATTTGGCAGCTTTGGAGGACAAAGTATCTACCCTTGGTCAGGAAGCTGAACGCCTTTGTGGTATACATGCTGATCATTCTGATCAAATCAAAGCTAAACGAGCTGAGATTGTGGAGTTCTGGGAAAGCCTCACTGCAAAGGCCAAAGAAAGACGGTCCAAACTTGATGAGTCTTACCACCTTCACCGCTTCATGGCTGACTTCCGTGATCTTATGTCTTGGATAAACGGAATGAAGACTATAATCTATGCGGATGAGCTTGCCAAGGATGTCGCAGGAGCAGAAGCCTTGCTGGAACGCCATCAGGAACACAAGGTGATAATTATCTCTGAAGTTTAATGGAAATTATTTTTTGTCACTGTTAAGTTTTATGATTCATTGCTTTGTATTGCAGGGTGAAATTGATGCTCGTGAAGACAGCTTCAAGGCCACAGCTGAGGCTGGGCAGCAGCTTCTAAGCCGCAAACACTACGATGCTGAAAATGTGGAAAACAAATTGCATCAATTATCTGATGAGAAGACCTCCCTCTTACAACTTTGGGAGGAAAGGCGCATCCTTTATGAGCAGTGTATGGACCTTCAGTTGTTTTACCGTGACACTGAACAGGCTGACACGTGGATGGCCAAGCAGGAGGCTTTCTTGTCCAATGATGACCTTGGGGACTCACTGGACTCTGTGGAGGCTTTGATTAAGAAACATGAAGATTTTGAGAAGTCCCTTGCTGCTCAGGAAGAGAAAATCAAAGCTCTTGATGAGTTTGCCACAAAGCTTATTGAAGGGCAACATTATGCTGCTGATGATGTGGCCCAGCGCAGGGATATGCTGTTGGAGCGCCGTGCAGCTCTTTTGGATAGGTCTGCCAGGAGGGCGGCAACTCTTCATGATGCTTACCGCTTGCAGCAGTTTGAGAGGGACTGTGATGAAACCAAGGGCTGGATCAATGAGAAGCTTAAATTTGCCACTGACGACAGCTACCTAGATCCCACTAATTTGAATGGAAAGATGCAGAAGCATCAGAACTTTGAGCAAGAATTGAATGCTAACAAGTCAAGGATGGATGAAATTACATCCACTGGTCAAAAGCTCATTGAAGACAACCATTATGCTGCTGACCGCATTCAGTCTCGAATGGATGAAATTGTCGAGCTGTGGGAGACTCTGAATCGAGCTACTGAGAAGAAGGGATCCAAGTTACAAGAAGCCTCACAACAGCAGCAGTTCAACCGCACAGTTGAAGATGTGGAGCTTTGGTTGTCAGAGATGGAAGGCCAACTCATGAGTGAAGATTATGGCAGAGATTTGACATCAGTTCAGAACTTGCAAAAGAAGCATGCGCTTCTTGAAGCAGATGTTGCTTCTCATGCTGATAGAGTTGAAGGGATTCGTAATGCTTCTCAGCAATTTGTTGAGCGTGGTCACTTTGATGCTGATAACATCAGAAGCAAGCAGGAGGCTGTTACTGAACGGTATGCTGCCCTTCAAAAGCCAATGTCAGTGCGCAAACAGCGCCTTTTGGACTCGCTGCAGGTCCAACAGCTCTTCCGTGATGTCGAGGATGAGGAGGCCTGGATCCGTGAGAAGGAACCTGTTGCCGCTTCTACTAATCGTGGTCGTGACCTGATTGGGGTGCAGAATCTTATCAAAAAGCACCAGGCTGTCCTAGGTGAGATCAATAATCATGAAGGAAGAGTTGCTGCTGTATGCCAGGCTGGTGAGCAAATGATTGGTGAGGGTCATTTTGCTTCCGAGGAAATCAAAGTCCGAATTAGTAACTTGAATGAGCACTGGACCCAACTGAAGGAAAAGGCTCTTCAGCGGAAGCAGGACCTGGAAGACTCCCTTCAGGCTCATCAGTACTTTGCTGATGCTAATGAAGCTGAATCCTGGATGAAGGAGAAGGAGCCTATTGTCAACAGCCAAGACTATGGCAAAGATGAGGATTCAAGTGAAGCGCTCCTGAAAAAGCATGAGGCTTTAGTGTCTGACCTGGAGGCTTTTGGCAATACAATCCTTGGGCTCCGTGAGCAGGCAACTGGATGCCGCCAACAAGAAACGCCTGTGATGGACATCACTGGTAAGGAATGTGTCATGGCTTTATATGACTATGCTGAGAAATCACCTCGGGAAGTGTCAATGAAAAAGGGTGATATGCTGACTCTGCTGAATTCCAACAACAAGGACTGGTGGAAGGTTGAAGTTAATGACCGACAGGGCTTTGTACCAGCTGCATATGTGAAGAAAATGGAAGCTGGTTTGACAGCCTCTCAACAAAATTTGGCAGATTCCAGCTCCATCTCTGCTCGTCAAGGTCAAATTGAGAGTCAATATGACAACCTCTTATCCCTCGCTCGTGAGCGCCAGAACAAACTAAATGAAACTGTCAAGGCATATGTGCTTGTTCGTGAAGCTGCTGAGCTTGCCACATGGATCAAGGATAAGGAAAATCATGCTCAGGTCCAAGATGTAGGTGAGGATTTGGAGCAGGTTGAAGTGATGCAGAAAAAGTTTGATGACTTCCAGGCTGATTTGAAAGCCAATGAAGTTCGCTTGGCTGAAATGAATGAAATAGCCATGCAACTCATGAGTCTTGGTCAGACTGAAGCTGCCCTTAAAATTCAGACCCAACTGCAAGATCTCAACCAAAAGTGGACCTCTCTGCAAACACTTACTGCTGAACGTGCTACTCAACTTGGTTCAGCTCATGAAGTTCAGCGTTTCCACCGAGATGTTGATGAAACCAAGGACTGGATTCAAGAAAAGGATGAGGCTCTTAACAATGATGATCTTGGCAAAGATTTGCGTTCTGTTCAGGCTTTGCAAAGGAAGCATGAGGGACTGGAACGAGATCTCAATGCCTTGGGTGACAAAATTAAGCAGCTCGATGAGACGGCAAATCGCCTCATGCAGACTCACCCAGACACTGCTGAACAGACGTACTCCAAGCAGAGAGAAATCAATGAGGAGTGGACACAACTGACAGTCAAGGCCAACAGTCGCAAAGAAAAATTGCTCGACTCGTATGATCTTCAGCGGTTCCTGGCTGACTATAGAGATCTCATGTCCTGGATTAGTAGTATGATGGGACTTGTGTCTAGTGATGAGCTTGCCAATGATGTGACAGGTGCGGAAGCTCTTCTGGAACGTCACCAGGTATGTTGCGTTAACGCTTAAGGTACCTGCTCATGATTCAAAAACACTCTACTCTCACCTCTGAAACAGTGATTGTATTGTCAGATATTTTCATTGACCTACAACCGACCTACAACTCACATGACAATGTGTATTATTATTTTTACTCCATTTTTAAAAAAAGTTAAAACAAGAAGCAATGTTGTCCTAAACCTTGCATATCTTTGTCGTTTTTTATGTACAAGTCTTAATATTTTTATGATGCACATTCCTCTGCATTTTTTTCATTTTAGACTTTGAGTGTCACAAGATTTTTATTCCTGTTAACCGTATTCAATTTAACTGGAATTTTAGCTTTTGATTTCCCTTTCAATTGCTTTTCACCTTTTTACACCCTTGAATTCTGTGGAACACAGGGATTCATCTTGGCACTTGTTTGTTAGACACAGTACAAACTTTCAAAATTAGACTGTAGAAACCCTGAGCTTATCTCTTGAAAGTGGAGTTTAAAGCATGTTGGTGGCTAGTTGTGTTTGGGTTGGGACAGCCTATTTTGCTCAACTGAGACATACTTTTATTGTTGTAGAGCCACCGTGCTGAGATTGATGCCCGTTATGGGGTGGTTCCTCAGGTACATCTGATTGCAGTGTTGCAGCGTGTTTGATAGTATGCAATGAAAGTTAAAATTGTAACCGAAGAATTTCATCTTGTTCATTATTTCTCAGAAAGGCATACTTTATGCATCCCAAACCTTAATTGGTTTAAAATCTTAAATTTCAAGCCAAAATTCAAAATAATTTTCCTTATTTAAAAAGGAAAAGAGACAAATAATGAAAAGTTTGAAGTCCACTAAGTTACTTACTTCGACTTCATTGCATACATGTCTCAACTCAACATGCTTTCCTTGAATTTGTGTGGCTTCCTTTAAGCATTTCTTAAATACAGCAGATTTGGGGTAGCCTTACTGTAAATCAATTTAAAATTTCTCTCTTTAGCTTTTGGGAATCTGGGTTTTGGCTATGAATTAGTCACTGATTAAAAAGAGTTATTGAATATGAGACTAACAGTCCCATCAAGCTACTCCAGTTAAGCTTTGCCATCTTGTTTTGAAAATCATTTTATGAGTGGTCAAGCTTAATGCTTTTAGCAGCTAAGATATTTAATTTACTTTTCCAGCTGCTGTTTGATTTCCTACAATCTTTGTGATTTCTGTGCTTAGAACTATCTCCAATTCTTTCCTAACATACTAATAGCAATATTTTAGTGAACTTTTTTTTCTCCCCCTCCCCCCTTTTTTTTTTTTTTTGTTTTTTTTTGTTTTTTGTATTTGTATTTGGAAGGTTTAGCTAAAGCTCTCTGTGTTGTACAAACTAGCCTAGGCTCATCTGGGAGACCTGTCACAAAACATGACCACCTTTACAACACTCTTGAACCTACTTTATCTGTAAACAGAACTTAAAAGTTTTTTTTTTCCCTAGTTTCTCTGACTAAAACACTTTTTTATAAAACATTTTAGCTTTGTCGATTATGAAGATTTCCGCTATGATCATTTAGTCAAGTGTCATGCAATTATCTTGTGCTCTTATTAACAGGAACATCGGACTGAAATCGATGCAAGAGCTGGTACTTTCCAGGCATTTGAACTATTTGGCCAGCAGCTTCTCCAGTCAGGACACTATGCAAGTGTTGAAATTCAAGAAAAGATGGAAAGTATGATTGAGGCCCGTCAAGAGTTGGAAAAGTAAGATCCATAAGCTTCGTTCTTCCTTTAAATTTTTTTTTACTTTTATCTCTGGACTTGGTAAAAAATATCGACTTTTAAAATATGTTTTTCTTTCAGAGCTTGGATTGCACGCCGCATGCAGCTTGATCAGTGCTTGGAGCTCATGTTGTTCTACCGTGACTGTGAGCAGGCTGAGAACTGGATGTCTGCTAGGGAGGCATTCTTGGCAGCTGAAGAAGTTGACTCAAAGGGTGACAATGTTGAAGCCCTCATCAAGAAACATGAGGACTTTGATAAAGCTATCAATGCTCATGTAAGTTCTTGTCATTGTTTAAGTACAACTTTTGTTTTCAGTAAACATTTTTCTAATATTATGTGTTTCTTTGATAAAAAAAAATAAAAAAATAAAAAAAATAAAAATAGGAAGAGAAGATTGCAGCCCTTCAAACTCTTGCTGATCAGTTGATGGCTGCAGAGCATTATGCAGCTCCTCAGATTGACTCGAAACGTAAACAAGTTCTGGACCGCTGGCGCCACTTGAAGGAAGCTCTGATTGAAAAGCGTTCCAAGCTCGGAGAAAGTCAGACTCTCCAACAGTTTTCACGAGATGCCGATGAAATGGAGAACTGGATCGCCGAGAAGCTGCAACTTGCAACAGAGGAATCTTACAGAGACCCGGCCAACATTCAAAGCAAACATCAGAAACATCAGGCATTTGAAGCTGAACTTGCTGCTAATGCTGACCGTATCCAGAGTGTGTTGGCCATGGGCCAGAACCTTATTGAGAAGCGCCAGTGTGCTGGTTCTGAAGAAGCTGTTCAGGTACATTTTTTTTTTTTTTTTTTTAAATTGTAGTTCTTGTTGAATTGATCTTTGAAGTTCGAGAAAGTAAATTTTCGTTCTGTTCAAATGCTTAGCGTCGTCTTGCTTCCATTGCTGATCAATGGGAGTTCTTGACTCACAAGACAACTGAAAAGTCTCTGAAGCTTAAGGAAGCCAATAAGCAGAGGACTTACATTGCTGTTGTGAAGGATTTGGACTTCTGGTTGGGTGAAGTGGAATCCCTTCTTACATCAGAGGATGCTGGAAAAGATTTGGCTTCTGTACAAAATCTTATCAAGAAGCACCAGTTAGTTGAAGCAGACATATCTGCTCACGATGACCGTATTAATGGTACCATAAAATTCTCCAAAATCATCTTAGAAACTTACACTCCTCTCAGCATTTTCTTGTATCTCAATGTCCTCGCTGTGAATTTTCAGATATGAATGGTCAAGCAGATTCTTTGGTTGAAAGTGGTCAGTTTGACACTGCAAGCATTCAAGAGAAACGCCAATCCATCAACGAACGATACGAGCGCATTAAGAACCTGGCTGCTCATCGCCAGGCTCGTCTGAGTGAAGCTAATACCCTTCATCAGTTCTTCAGAGACATTGCTGATGAAGAATCTTGGATCAAAGAGAAAAAGTTGCTTGTTGGCTCTGATGACTATGGCCGTGATTTAACTGGTGTTCAGAATCTGAAGAAGAAGCACAAGGTAATAATGTATTCTGTAAATTTTTTGTTTACTCCCCCTCTTTTTTTCTCTGGCCAATTTTATTTACTTATCACAAATAAATTCATGTGTAAAACCTTAGCCTAAAATGGTCAGTCAATGCTGTGTGAGTTGTGATTTTGCATTCTGCAATTTTGATTTAGTAGTGACAATTTACTCTCCCCATTGCAGCGTTTGGAGGCAGAGTTGGCTTCCCATGAGCCTGCAATTCAGGCTGTCCAGGAAGCTGGGGAGAAACTCATGGATGTGAGCAACCTTGGTGTTCCTGAAATTGAGCAACGTTTGAAGCTATTGAACCAAGCCTGGTCAGAGCTGAAACAGCTTGCCTCGTCCAGAGGACAGAAGTTGGACGAGTCTCTCACCTACCAGCAGTTCCTGGCCAAGGTTGAGGAAGAGGAAGCATGGATCAGGTACAGTTTTACTAGTGCAGTTTAATTACAAAATAATTAGCAGCAGCATCATAGTAATTTACCTTTAATTGTATTTTTTTAAAATTTTGAATCACAGTGAAAAGCAGCAGCTCTTGTCTGTTGATGATTATGGTGATACAATGGCTGCTGTGCAAGGACTTCTTAAGAAACATGATGCCTTTGAGACGGACTTTGCTGCTCATCGCGATAGATGCTCAGATATAAGCTCTGCTGGAACAGAATTGATCAATGCTGGTAACCACCATACTGATTCGATCGAGCAGCGATGCCAGCAATTGGAAAAGAAGTTGGAGAACTTGGCTGGTCTGGCTCAAAATCGTCACGCCAAACTTATGGACAACTCAGCTTACCTTCAGTTTATGTGGAAGGCGGATGTTGTTGAGTCCTGGATTGCTGATAAAGAGACTCATGTTCGATCTGAGGAGTTTGGCAGAGATCTATCTACTGTTCAAACTTTGTTGACCAAGCAGGAGACATTTGATGCAGGCATGGAAAATTTTATTTTGTGCTTTTTAAATTTATGCTTTTCATTTAAGTTTGGTACTCATTTCTTTTCATTATTTTCTTTTAGGTCTTCAAGCCTTTGAACATGAAGGAATTCAGAATATTTCTGCTCTGAAAGAACAGCTGGTTGCTGCTCAACATGCTCAGACTCAAGCAATTCAGAAACGACATGCTGATGTTATAGCTCGTTGGCAGAAACTGTTATCAGACTCTGCTGCTCGTAAGCAACGCCTTCTCCGTATGCAAGAGCAGTTCCGTCAGATTGAAGAACTGTATCTCACCTTTGCAAAGAAGGCATCTGCTTTCAATTCATGGTTTGAAAATGCTGAGGAAGATTTGACTGATCCAGTTCGCTGCAACTCCATAGAGGAAATCCGTGCACTGAGGGATGCTCATGCTCAGTTCCAGGTCAGATATATTTTCCCTTTCAGTTTTTTAATTTTAATTTTTACCAGCTTGTTTTTCATTATTTTATCACTGCTTTTTTTTTTTTTTTATTAATCTGTTGTAGGCGTCACTTACATCTGCAGAGGCAGACTTTTCGGCATTGGCAGCTCTGGACCGTCAAATCAAGAGCTTCAATGTTGGCCCTAATCCTTACACCTGGTTTACAATGGAAGCATTGGAGGACACGTGGAGAAACCTTCAGAAGATCATCAAGGAGCGTGATGCTGAGCTTGCAAAGGAGGCCAAACGGCAGGAAGAGAATGACAAGTTAAGGAAGGACTTCGCTAAACATGCCAACCAGTTCCATCAATGGCTTACAGAAACAAGGTTTGTGAACATAGCATTACACTGCATAGTTTTTCTGATTTTGAAGTTTATTGGGTGTATCTATCTTAAATTTTACTGTACACCATGTCCATGATGTTCCTGACAAAGTTCTTTGTTTTTGTGAACTCAATGCAGATTCCGCCTGCTTGGCTGGGATGGGTGATTATTTTCTTTTGTTGTGTGGATATGATTGTCTTTTGTTCCAGTTGTTGTGAATATATCCCGCATGTTTTAACTTCAACTATTTCCTTGCGTCTAACTGCAAAAGTCATTTTTCCACCTGGTTAGGTTAGGTTTCTTTCTTTCTTTCTCTCTTTCTTATCTGATTTTCTGTGGATGAGGAAGTGTTGAGAAATAACTCTTTGTTCTCTGTTGTTTGGTTTGACTCATATCAGAAACCACTGACCTTTAATTTTACATTCAACAGCTGCATACATTTAAATTTAAATTAACAGTGTCGCTTCTAATGTGCTTAAATTCTGCCTTTTGCCGGATGTTATTTTCTAAGACTTAGATCAGCGAATGCTTTCTTAACATTCTCTTATCTTACAGGACCTCAATGATGGAAGGCTCAGGTTCTTTGGAACAACAACTAGAGGCTACAAAGGTGCAGTATGGCAGTATTAAGAAAGAGAAAAAATAAGAGTCTTGTCTATTCATTGGATCTTTAATTCAAATGTTGAACATTTATTGCAGAAAAAAGCCACTGAGGTTCGGGCCCGTCGATCGGACCTCAAAAAGATTGAAGATCTTGGTGCAATCCTGGAAGAGCATCTTATTCTTGATAATCGTTACACTGAACACAGTACCGTAAGTAACTGTAATACATATTTGTTTTTCTTGAGTTTGTTACATGGGTCCGTTATACTTCATTGTTAACTTTTTTTGTGTAGGTCGGTCTTGCCCAGCAATGGGATCAGCTCGATCAGCTGGGTATGCGAATGCAGCATAATTTGGAACAACAAATTCAAGCTCGCAACCAGTCTGGTGTTAGTGAAGATGCTCTGAAGGAGTTCTCAATGATGTTCAAACACTTTGACAAAGACAAAAGTGGCCGCCTCAACCAGCAAGAATTCAAGTCATGTCTCAGAGCCCTTGGTTATGACTTGCCTATGGTTGAAGAGGGACAACCTGATCCAGAGTTTGAACATATTTTGGGTAAGTTTTAATCTCTACTTTAGTATTTAATTTGCATTTTGGATGGAAATGCTAATATTTTCACTCATGTGTCATCCATTTCAGATGTGGTTGATCCCAACCGAGATGGTTATGTGTCATTGCAAGAGTACATGGCTTTCATGATCAGTAAAGAAACAGAAAATGTTCAAAGTTCTGAAGAAATTGAAAATGCTTTCCGAGCTATTACAGCTGGGGACAGACCTTATGTGACCAAAGAAGAGCTTTATGCAGTTAGTATTTTTATTTTATCTTCACCGTAACTTCAGACATACTTGTGTGTTTGGTGACTCTAGAAGGCACCCTCTTATAACTAATCCATATCATTATCTCTAATTACAGAATCTCACAAAGGAAATGGCAGATTACTGTGTGGCACGAATGAAACCTTATGTGGACGCTAAAACAGAGAGGCCCATACCCGGAGCATTGGACTACATTGATTTCACCAGAACCTTGTTCCAGAATTAGAATGTTCCTTGCACTGCCCTCCATTTTTGTCATTTGCTTTGGCAGCTTACTCAGTAATTTTAATGCATTAGTTTAGAAAATATTTTATTGATTATTTTAACCTTTTTGAGATATGAGATATATTTATTAGTGTAGAGAGGTGATGGAGGAAATATTCTTTCCTGGTGTGGACTTTGCAACTATGGCAGTCATGAGTTGACATCTCATATTTTCGTTGTTTCTATTTTAAAATATTGTGGTCAGAAAAAGCTTCCAGAAATAATTACCAATTTGTTTCAATTTAGGTATGTAGCGAGCCTTACCTGCAGTTAGATAGAAAGATCCTTTACTACCTTTGTAACCATGAACTTGCTCTTCTACACATATTTTTATTATTATTACTATTATTCACTGCTCGTATTTTTTATATAGGTGTTAGTAAAGAACATCTTCCTATAGAAATTTATATGGCTTTAAGAACTTTAAAAACATAAAAAGAAAAAAGGAAAAGAGGAAAAATTAACATTAAAAATAACCTAAATGATTGCATGGTTTGCTTTTTATATGAATGAATGGTTTAATTTTACTGTTTTATTTTTTATGTATGAGTAAAGTTATGAAGGTGAAGCTACTAAGTTTTTCACGTTTTAAGGATTTCAAAATAAATCAGGAATTTTTTAGTAAAAGAAACTTAGAAAGGCTTTCCTAACTGGTAGGTACTTGCAAACTTGCACTCATTGTGTGTAGACTATACTCGCTATACTTCTGGAGTAATTTTGAATATCATTTAATGTGCAACGGATGAAATGAGATTGCTTCCTGAGAACTTTTTGTGGGCCATAGCAATTGCCATCTTGGCCTGCTGACATTTATTTAATTTACCCAAATAATTTAATTCATGCTGCCTGGTGTTGTTGATGGAAAAGCAAATAAATATTAACCGCACTCAAATGTTGTATTCTTTTCCCTGACACATTTTTACTAGCAAGTTAGGATTGTTTTTTTTCTTGTGTGTGTGTGTGTGTGGGGGGAGGGGGGGGCGTTAGTTAGCAAGTGTCGTCTGCTGGACTGGCTACAAGGACCGCAACCGGCGATTAGTTGAAGAGAGAAAACAAGGAAAAACACCTCGATAAGAAACAAAACCTGCAGAATTTTTCGAAATTGACAACCGTCTTGGAAAAATACTGATGAAGTTTACTGGGGTATCGATAGTGCACAGAAGAAAACAAATTAATGTGAGACTTGATGAACCTGCCTGAACCTGTGAATATTAAGTTCTATGGCATTGTGGGGTTACTGCAACAGGGCCCTGAGTTTTAGGTATACAATTTTGAATTATAATTTATTTCCATGACATTCTGTCTGTTCAGGTTTCCTTTTCCCCCCTTTTCGTGTTATTTTAAAAGACATGCAATTTTGTTAGGTTAGAAGAAAATTAGTTTTGATATGCTTGTTGTTTTCTTTCATCAAATGACACAAATGAACTCAAGTTCTGTCATATTTAGCTATCAAAAGAAATTAATTGTGTTTTATTTACTTGCTTGCCTCAAAAGAATGTATTATTTTTCAGTCCATATAGCATCGTCATAGGGACGATTGGAGCTCAACTCTGTACTCAAGGAATTCAAAAGAATTTCCCAAAAATGGCTTCGTATACAGCTGGAAGCAATTCTATCGTATATGTCACCGCACCCTCTGAGGAATGTGCAACAAAGTTAGCTCGGTAAAGAGTACCACAAAATGCATCTTTTCATTCACTGCGTCCTTTATCGGACTAAAAGTAACGTATGTTTTTTTTCTTCGTTTTCAGTGATCTGGTTCAACAGAAGATAGCAGCATGTGTCAACATAGTACCTAAAGTTATATCTGTGTAAGTCAATGCGGTTGTGTAACTAGTCTTGAATATATAATGTCTTTATTCTTTTTACTGTAAATACTTTATTTTATTATTTTCAAATCATTAATAGGTATGAATGGGATGGTAAACTAAATGAAGATTCAGAAGTTCTAATGGTTAGTTCTAGTTTAAATTGTGCATCATGATTTATTACGAGACTAGTGTTATCCAGACCTCCCTTTTCTTTCCTAGATGATTAAAACTAGAACGTCACGAGTTCCAGATATAGTGGAATTGATGAAGTGAGTATTTCGAAAAGTTGTGTTATCATCAACCTTGTGGTTTGAAAAGGCTGAACTTCACATCAATCTTTTTTTAAATTCATTTCCAACTACAGGAAGGAGCATCCCTACGACTGCCCTGAAGTTATTTCAGTTCCAGTGAGTGTTCTGAAAAGTACTCTCTGCTTTACATACAGGGTGGCTCTCTTACCCCACTCAATGCGTAAGTCTGCAAGTCTTGCCCTCGCTCAGCTGAAGTAGAATGGGTTGCAGACTTACACAGAGAGCAGGGTAAGTGGGCCACCCAGTAGTATTCAATTGTCTGGAAGTTTACTTCCTATTCTGTTGTATTTCACAGATTGAGAGTGGGAGCCAGAAATACCTAGAGTGGGTCCAAGGGTCAGTGCCAGAGAAATGAGGGAGGAATGCAGAAAAACACATGTGATTGCATGTCTAGGGTAAATTTGGAGAACCTTCAAGACCTTATACGTCAATCCAAGATAAGTGCCAAGTTTCATGTACTGACAATAGATCTACCTGATGAAATAAAACAACAAAACAAAATATCTTTAAAATTGTTTTTGTAATCATTTTTTGTGCATTCAAAAATTTTTTGCCATACCCATGTTTAGTTCTTATCATCCACACCTCAAACCTTTGCCAAATCCTGGCCATGCTGCATAAGTCTTGACTCAACTTCTGTTGAGGGGAAAAAAGGGTGGTGGGGGGGGGGGGGCAAAAAATACCTTCTAGGTCTTCCCTGCCGAGCCGCGCCCGCGGCCCGCGCCCCGCGGCCCTCCTCGGGACTTAACTCCCTGATGTTTACGTCGGCGTAAGTCCCCGCTCCCCACCTGTGCGCGCCGCGCATGACAATCGGGACCCAGGTGGCGTCGATAAGCGCCCTTATCAGCGGCATCACCTGTCCACTTCTTCCGAAGAGCGCTCCCCTCGCGCTGTCTCCCTCCCACTCACGGGCCTCGCCGTTCGGACACGAGAGAGAGAGACGGAGCGAGAAGATCGCTCTTCGGAAGAAGTCGGCAGGCCGCGCCCCGCCGGCCAGAGGCACACGTTGAGCTCACCGCCAGGATCACCCGGGGCGTCATCGCGCTCCCTGCTGCAACGGGCGCCGTCGCTGTCGCCTCCGCCTGCTCCAGGATGTTGCCGGCGGCGCTGGCCGCGCTGCTGAGCCTGGCCGCCCTGGGCCCCGCCGCTGGCATCTACCTCCAGGGCGTCGACGACCCGGAGCGCGACCCCCAACCCGCCCAGGACCCCGGCGTCCCCCGCGGCCTCGGCGAGCACCTGCTCCATGGCATCCTGGACAGCTACGACCCGCTCTACATCGAGGAGCTCGACTTCAACCTGCCGCCGCTGCCGGAGATCAGGTGAGCGGGCAGGATAGTGTGTATTTATACAATCGCAGGCCGTCCGAGGTCTGAATTTTGGTGTACAAATATGATGAATGTTTGTGAATTTTTGTAAATTTTTACTTAATTTTACCAAATTTTTGCCATTTTTTTTTGTAAACTTTCGTGATCTTTTTAAATTTTCCCAAATTTTCTTAAGCCTACTCCGAATTTTTTTCGGAAATTCTCTGAATTACGGGGTGTACAAAAATTTCGGAGCTATTTTCCCCTCGAGGCCCTCGCGTGCGCTCAGGGCAAAATGACGGACAAACAGTTGCACTATAGAGGAACAACTCCAAATTTTGATATACAAATGACTTTTTTTAAAAATACAAAAATTGTTATTTATTTCCTTAGTGTTCTAAAATTACCGTTTTTTTTTGAACTCAAAGTAAAAAAACTGGTAAAAAACCGAGTAAAATACGGTAAAATACGTTTTTTTGGTAATTTTGGGTATTTTTGCTAAAAAGTTCAGGAAATAGTTTTTCTTTGTTTTTCTTTAATTAAAATTTTTGTGGTTGTGTATTTTGTCACAACAGAGGGGAGGGCGGGGGTATTGTAGATTGTAGTGACGTCCTAACTCTAATGAGTAAACCGAATGCATCTTTTGAACCGAGCCGCGTAGTACGGGTCGGTTAAGATAGGGGAAGGAGGGAGCGCGCGGCGCGCGTCATAGTTCGACTGTTGACTCTCTTGTGGCGGAGGGGAGGCATGTTGTTGTGTAGGTGCGTGTGTGTCGGTGTCGGTTGTGCCGTTTGGCGGGAAAAGAGGGTCAAGAGTTGTGAATATTCTTTATACTGTCAGTAGTTTAATTTAAACACATATCAATCACGTTTGTTGTTAGTCTGTAGTTGTATTATTATTATTTTTTATTACTTTTTTATTATTATTGACAACACTAACTTTTAAGATATTTTCAACAATTTTTCTTCAATCTAATGGCGATTTTGCGTATTTTTGAGTAAAAAACCGAAAACCCGATGAGTAAAACACTGTATTTTACCGAGTATTTTACCCAAAATGACGGTAATTTACCATCCCTTTAGAACACTATTTCCTTTTAATTTGCGCGGAATGTCACCAACCTGTGTGTAAGTTTTAAAAGGGGGGGAAAATAACAAAAAATTGAAAGTGAGTGGTTGTTGCGCATGCGCAGTGCCAGCGGCCGCATCTCGGAGCTGACGGTCACGGGGCTGTCGGGGTTCAAGGCCAACAAGCTGTCTCTGCAGGGCTCCAGGCTGGCGGCCGCCGTGACGCTGCCGTCCATCGCCGGCGCGGGCAAGTACAGCATGACGGGCACGCTGGCGGTGCCGGGCTTCGACTCGCTGCCGCTGGACGGCCAGGGACCGATCACGTGGGTATACATGTGTATACACTGCTGGACACCCAAGTGTGTGAATGTCGCGCACCTGCTGGTGTGTGACATGGAAAAGGGTGCGAGGATTGATTCGTACACTGCTAGGCCACGCAAACGTATGTGAATTTTTCCTTGGATACTATTCGCCCGTTTGAGTGGCCAAGTGTACGAAGGAATCCTCGCACATCTACAAGTGAGCGACATTCACGCTTTTGGATTTCCTGAGTAGCCTCTCACTGTGGCATCGCGCTGCTGGAAACCCTCAAGGGTGCAAATGTCGCTCTTTTGTAGGTGTGTGAACTTTACAGTTTTCCGCGGAGGTGTGTGATGTGAAATTCGATTTTTAAAAATAAATTTTCCTCAATTTTTCTAAATTTTTATTAAAATTATTGCAGTGTAAACTCTGAACTCTCTTATTTTTTCTTGTATAGTTTCCTGGCTATTCTTTTTCTAATATGTATGAGTTTGTTTTTTATTTTTAAAAATATGCCTGATTTTTATAAATGTCAATGAACTTTTCTAAATTGTGTGAAGCACAAAAAGTTCAGATATGCCGCCCCTTCGGCAAGATTTTCTTTCTCTTCTTTTATTTTTTGTCTAGTGCACGAGTGGAAATTGACACATTAACAAGCGTGCGACGGTCTATCGACTGACGGGTACCCACCTTCGCTGCCCGCAGGTTCGGGTTCACCGGCCTGGTTCTCGACCTGGCCATCGATCTCGGGATCTCGGACAAGGGCCAGATCACCCTGGACGAGTGCGAGCTGGAGTGGAACATGACCGACATTAAGGTACCGCCACCACCACCACCACCACGTGCCCGTCGAAGGCCGCCCTCCCTCACGGCTCGTTTCATTTTACTTTTTCCTCTCTTTCTCTCCCCGCTGCTCAGTTCCAGATGAAGGGCCTACTGGGCGGGGCCGCGGCGGGTGCCATCATCAACAGCATCCTGGCGGACGCCCTGCCGCACCTCGTCCTGAAGGTGAGTGCCGGCGCCGCCCGACCCGACACCCCCGTCCCCAGGACAGCAGAGCGATTCCGGTGCGCGCACTCGTAGGCCCACTCTGTGAGTGCGAGAGAGCCAGAGCGCCCTCGCACTGTCGGCAGACTCCTTGAGGGCGAGAGAGACAGGGAGAGGAGTGCGCGCACCGGGATCGCTGTGCAGGAGGTCCCATGTTGAGGCATGAGGTTCGGGTTGAACCGGATCGGGGCGCGAGTGTCCGCGCGGCTGCGCCCGGCGGGTAGGCAACCCACCGGTCATCCCAGGCCACGCGGCTGCAGCGTCGCCGGGCGTGGCCGAGCCGGCCTCCGCTCTGGGGCTGTCTTCATGTTCCTGGGGACGCCCGCAGGCCTATCACGACAAGCTGACGACGCTGGCCACCACGAAGGCGGCCGAGTGGCTGCCCACCATCCACGAGGACCACGGGCCGCTGCCGCCCCTGGTCGCCGCGGCGCCGCCGGCCGCCGCCCGGGAGCGCCGCAGCGCCGAGGACGTCCGGGCGCTGCTCGTCGAGGACGCCGCCGAGGAGGACGAGGACGGCGACGGCCCCGTGCTGCTGGGGAGCCTGCTGTCCTCGCTGCTGGCCGCCGACGGCGACCTCGAGGACGGCGGTAGGGTGGGCTCGCGGGAGCTGCTGTCCGCGCTCGGACTCGAGCACGTCCACGACCTGGACGTCGGCCAGCTGGTGAGCGTCGAGAGGAGCGGCGCGCCGCTGTTCCTGGACCACGGCGAGCTGTCCGCCGAGCTGTCCGCCGAACAGGATGAGGGGGACGACGGGCTGCTGGCGAGCGTGGCGCGCGGGCTGGGGCTCACGCTCACCGGCACCACGCTGCACCCGCACGGCGCGCTCGCCGCCTAGGGGTGCCCCACCCGGGGGGCTCACCATTACAACTGTACCGCAATTTATTTAACCACCAGAAATAAAATAAAATGTTGCCCACCTTCTTTACTGGGCGTCTTCCTCCTCGAGCGTGTCACCCATTCCTCCCGCCTCCCGCTCTCGAGACTGCTTCTCTCATCTCATAATTCTTTCTCTTTTCTCCGCAAACTAGCCGATGACATGGAGTTACGACGGGTCCCGTGGCGTGGCGTGGCGTGGCGGGGTAATTGACGGAGTTGCATCGGCCGTTGCAGCGTAGCCGCGGCTAGGGAGTGAAAGTGCTCCGGTCTCCCTCTGAAGCGCGGCGCGCGGCCCGGCCCGGCTCCGGGCTCCGGGCTCCGGGCACCGCTGGAGGGGATGGACTCCGACCAGAGCGCGCCCCGCCCCGCCCCGCCCCGCCCCGCCCCGCCCCGCCCCGCCCCGCCCCGCCCCGCCCCGCCCCGCCGGGGGCAGCTGCATCTGGCTGGGGGTAAAGCCCTCAGCCAGCTGGGCCTGGGGACTGGTCCGCCTGAGGACATGGCAAAATGATTCCGCAAAGCTGTTAGTGGTGCCCTCTTTCTTGCTTCCTCTGGCCAGGCGCGGCATCCAGGAGGGGGCGGATTTTTGCGGGTTGCCTACATTAAGAGGCAGAATGACATCTCAACACTGTAGACAAAAGTTTGGAACGAGAGAGGGCTTGTCATTAATGACACAAAAATTCATAAAAATGTGGATTTCTATTTTCTTAAAAAAAAAAGTTCAATTTATCTTTTCTTCCCTTTTACTTTTCCATTTCCCTCTGTGCTGAGCTTCCGGGGGGAGGGATGGAAAGCGATCGCCCCGTTGCCCCACCTCCCGAACTTGCACTCACTTATGGCTTTGCCCTATGAGTGCAACAAGGACAGATAGCCGAAACCTCCTATGTGGGAATCGTCTAACTGGAGACTGTTTTACTAGCATATACGGATATTTGTCGTTAATTTTGACGTAGAAGTCGATCGTCGAATTGCCGATCCCTGTGTAACTTTGTCTACGGTGATTCCACAAAGATTGTGAGGACATTTACATCCGCCGTGTCAAGTAAGAATTTTGATAACCTAACCCATTTCCACCTATTCTTGGCTGGTCGCTGGTTTAAAATCTGCTCGTTCGTTCGTGTAGCCTGATTTCCCGTTAAATTAAAGTAGGTTATTAGTTGTTTATTTATTGTCCAAGTTAAAGCGGTCGATATATTGTACGCTACCTGATTTTGAGACTCAATTCGTTCGAGAAGGTTCGCGGCTCGGTTTGATTCAGGCAGATTCAGGCTGGATTTTCCTTTGTATCGGAATGGCCATCTGTAGAAAAAATGATTGAAAACGAAACAGTTATTTACGAGAATTCAACCGACGAGGCGAGTCGGTTTGAAAAAATATGCTTTTATTTCGCTATGGAACAGCTTATCGCACAGGAAACGTTAAAGGAAACGAGGAGATACTAATTAAATGGGTTGGCATTCCCGCGAAGAGTTAGGTTGGCAGTATTCAGTTCTACCGGTCTAACGGAAATCAGTGCGCGCCTTTACCTCGGTCCGGTATGATCCGCGTTCGAATTCCTGCCAATATTCGGTCTTTTTCATAGTAATCCCGTCATTTTACCTGATTATCATTTGAAATGCAAATCGCCCCCGACCTCCGGCAGCAAGAATCATGCACACTTTGTCGCGGAGGTGAGTGTTTAAAAGTGTTTGAACCGAATTCATGTAACCGGGTAACCTGGGGCTAGCCTGGGGGCTCCGACTGCATACCAGCAGTGGTGGGCAGAAAAAATAACTTTAAACTTTATTCAGGCAGAGCCAAGGAACTGCGCCGGGCGCGGAGAGAAGCTTGTTCAACGGCAACGTCCTTCTGTCCGCACCCAGTTCGATTCGTCAGGACAGCAGGGCGCAGCAGGGTGAGTGAGTTCCCATCCAGCGTTCGCAATTGGGCGGGCAAGAGCCTCTCCCGAAATCTTCTGTCTCTTTCCCTCTGGTTCACGTCAGCTGAAAGAGAGAGAGAGAGAGAGAGAGAGAGAGACAAACGATGTCGGGTGAGGCTCTTTTTTATTTTCGCCTGATTGCGAACACTACTCGACATGGTCCTGATTTGCTTCCACGGTGATCTTGCTTGAGGCTCAGCTCGGCGGGGCGGGGGCGGCTCGGGGAGCGGTTTAGCTGCGCTGCGTCAGCTGTGCGGTGAGGTCAGCTACCGGGGGGCAAGTGCGGGCGCGCCGGGCAGCTTCTGCTTCAGCTTCTAGGAGTGCAGGTAGCAGGCTGCTGCCGCAGCTTTACACAACTGCCGCGCGCCTGCTCCTCCGTCTTTGTCTCACTCACGGTTTCCCGCCATCCCCAACATGGGGCACCGCCATAGGTGCGACAAGGATGGAGGTATACGAGAGCCAGCGACCTGCGGAATCAGACGACAGGACAGGGGCGTACAGACGGTCGATCCTCACGCACTGCAAGGCGAGGCGATCCGCTCCGCGAGGCTCTCATATTGCAGAATTATTCTGAATCATGATTCTGAAAATGCATTTTCATCTTCCTAGTTCCGAGGCGAGCGGGCGGTGCGGCGCCACTCTCGTTCTCTCTGGGTATCGCGTGCCTTCGCAGTGCCTCCGCCTTACGCCCGCGCCCCGCTGGCACAGCAACAGAGGTGAATGACTTGTAATGTCAAAGTTAGTGACGTCACACGCGTCACGTCTTATGTGTTGGGCCGGGCCGGGCCGGGCCGGGTCGGGGGGCTTGAGGCTTGAGGGACTATCGCCGAGGGGTCCTTCACTATAAATTCAAGCGTACACCGATTTTTCTGATTTTTCTAGTGTTTCGTAAATTTTCCTTGATTATTACTGATTTTTTTCTTGATTTTTTTGCTGATTTTTTGTCTTTATTTTTTTATTATTTTTGACTTACTGACTTTGTTTTAGGAAGTAGTACACTGATTTTATTTTGGGGTGAAGGACCCCTAGACAATAGCTCGGGGGAGAGCTCCGCCCGGATACGTATATGTGACTGACTGCCTGCGAGCGATCAGGACGATTTGGCGATTTAACTTTGCTTTTGGCGGGAATTTTTTGTTTGTTTTTGTTTTGTATTGGTTTTCGTGTATATAAGGTCACCAGTGCAGTGGGTCTTTTTAGTTGCGAGCTAAGCGTGTTCTTCGTGTTCAGTAGACGTTGGTTGTGCTGAAGTGAGCGGCTAGCACCGGCACGAATGCTTTGAGGAGGAGGCGAGTAGGGTTTGAATCTCGAGCCCGCCCGCGAACCTTCCCCGTCCCCTTCCCCGCAGAGCCGGCTGGTCCGGTCCCGGTCACTTTTGCTGGCGCCTAGACGACTTCCGCCCCCGGCCCCCGGCCCACTCGAGGTCTGCCTCCGTCCTTGTCGCACTTAGAGCGGTGCCCTACGTTGGGGATGGCAGGGCGCCATGAGTGCGACGACGACGGAGAGCGAGAGAGCGCGATCTTCGGAATCATACGGCCGGGTCGGGTCGGGACTGGACCAGCAGAGCGATTCGTAGGCCCACACCGTGCGAGTGCGAGAGAGCCAGAGCGCACTCGCATCCTCGTCAGACTCCTTGAGAGCGAGAGAGAGATAGAGCGCGGGGTGCGTGCACCGGAATCGCTCTGCTGGACTCGACGCCGCCGCCGCGGCGCTCTGGCCCTCCGCGTCGTCGGCGTCCTGGGGGCGTCGCGGCGCCGGGGGGGCCCTCCGCGCCGGGGCACACGGCACGACAGCGCTGTGCTCCTGTTCGCCTTGCGCCGCTGGCCGGCGTTCGGCAGAGTTCGGTTCGGCCCCCTCGGCGTCCGCTCGGGGGCGCGCCTCCCCCGCCCCGCCCCGCCCCGCCCCGCCCCGCCCCGCCCCGCCCCCCCACGGCCGCGGCGTGCAGTGCCGCAGGCAGCTCCGCTCTGTTGTAGCTCAACCGCTCCGCGCCGCGCCGCGCTCCGCCCGCTCCGTCCCCGTCGCCCTCCTGGTGGTGGCCGCGTGTTCCGCTCCGCTCAGCGCACCCCGGCGACGACGCCGTGCTCCGCCCCGCCCCGCCCGCGCCGCGTGACTGTCCGTGACGGTCCGTGACGGTCCGTGACGTACCGTGTCGTGACTTCCGCGTGACTGGGCGGAGTCCGCATCGTGCACGCTGCACCCGTGGCCGCCTGTGGCCTCCGCCGATGCGACGCCACGCCGCGAATGGCGGCAAAACCGAAGCGGCAGGAAGCCGGCGCCGCCGCCGCCGCCGCGTGTGTTGTGACGGCGCCGAGTGTGACGACGACGACGATCACGAGTGACGGTGCCGTATAGTGATGCGTGACGTTAGTGTTGGTGTGACAGTGATGTGACAGTGCTGCGTGAACGGTGCCGTGACAGTCCCGTGACGGTGTGTGGCCGCTGAGTGGCGTTTCGTAACAGTTCGGCGGCGTGCGGCTTGTCCCGTGACGGCGTGACAGTGCCGTGACAGTGTTGTGACAGTGTGTCCCCCCCCCCCCACTCACTGTGGTGTCAGCAGCCGGTCTCCTACATTTTGGATACCCCTCCCCTCCCCGCTCAGCGCAGCGTTGCCGGAAGAGTTGGCGCGGAGGGGACTCGTATATCTCTCTCTCTCTGTCGCCGGGTGGGCCGTCGCGGGCGGAGAGGGAGAGAGAGAGAGAGAGGCCGCGGACGCGGCGTGAGGAGGTGAGTGTTGCCGGCACGGGCGCCGCCCGCTCCTGCAGGGTAGGCAACCCCTGCGCACCCCGCCCGAGCGGTAGGCAATAGGCGTGCCTACCCGCGCTGCCGCGCTCGAAACTGAACGCCCTCACCAGAGAATCAAAGTTCCTGACTAACGGTATGCGGAACGAAGGGGATATAGGTAAGGGCAAGCCGCGAGGGGGTGACACCTGTGATTTTTTTTTTATACAACTTGCAAATTTAGAAAAATTCAGAGTAATGCAGAAAAATATGGAAACATTCAAATACTATGTTTTTTAAAAAATACAGAAAAATTTGAGAAAATTGAGGAATGTTCACAGAAATTCATAGTAAAAGTTTAAGCAAAAATGCAGAAAAATTCAACAAACATAAAAAAAAAAAAAAAAAAAAAAAAAAAAAAAATCACAGAAGTTCAGAAAAATCCAAAAAAAACTTGTACACCAAAATTTCCTTCTCAGTCAGCCCAAAGAACTCTTCCACTCAGTAAGCAAGCACTAAAAAACAGAAAACCCACAAAAAAAACCTTGAATATATGCAGATCAGATCGATTCAATCTCCGGGTTCAATTTTGAGCGGGATCTCGTGAAACTCAGAACTCTCAAATTTCTATAATTTCTTCCAATGCTGGTCTGTCGCGCGCGTGTGCGGCGGCTAGCCGCGGACTGGAAAGAGGGAGAGAGTGAGAGAGATGAGAGAGTGAGTGAGTGAGAGAGCGAGAGAGAGAGAGAGAGAGAGAGAGAGAGAGAGAGAGAGAGAGAGAGAGAGAGAGAGAGAGAGAGAGAGAGAGAGAGAGAGAGAGAGAGAGAGAGAGAGAGAGAGAGACGTCGCCCCGATTTCGGTCGGTATCTTTTGAGTTGAATGACCTCTCAATATCTGTTGCGCATGGGCTCGTCTTGTGTTCGTTTTGTCCAAATACGCGGGAGGGAGGGAGGGAGAGGGAGAGAGGGGGTAACAGTGGAGAGGAGCCGCCGCGGCCGAGATAGGGAAAAGAAATTAAAACACCACATCAGGGCCTCATCGTGATGATATTCCCTCTTCCCCCTCGCTCCCTCTCTCTCTTTCTCTCACACGACAAATCAGAGCACATCACATGTCGCTGTCTCTCTCACTCTCCAAGTGGCGTTATCACCCGCCGCCCCGTGTGCCCGCGCCGGCACCTGAGCGCACCTCACCTAGGGCCGCGGCCCCGGGCTGAGACCCACCCGACCCTCAGGAGGATACTCCTCGCCTCCCCTGCCCAGCAGGACTATCAGGGGCGGGGCGGGGCGGGGCGGGGCGGGGCGGGGCGGGGCGGGGCGGGGCGGGGCGGGGCGCCCCACCGCACCTCTTGCGCGGGCTGGGCTGGGGCGGGGTGGGGCGTTAGCCTTGACAAACAAAATTCCAGATGTGATAAGATGGGTTAGAAGGCGCGCGGCTCAAGTGCTTGGCGCTCAGCAGGTTGATTATTTTCTTTCTTCCTTTTTTTAATACGCGCACAGTATAAGAAAATAAAAATTAGTCGGATTTCGTGAAGGAAAATCTCGTACAGTTAGATAATTATTCCTCAGGTTTCGAGGATAGTTCCTCATAAAGAAACGTTTGGGTATGTCACCCAGTTTCAGGAAACCACCTGGAATCGTACGATTTCCCCCCCCCCCCCTCAAATTTTACTAAAAGGTTTTCATTTAAAGAAAAAAAATAGGCAGTGTTCTGCAGACCACATCATCCGTAGCATGTAAATTTTATTGAAAGTAGAGCTGGGAAAATATATAAAAATTTAGAAATTTCTTTAAAAAAAAATCTACCATAGGTAGAAATGTTAGGTTTACCACTATGTGTGCCACGCATTTCTTCCCTCATAAGTATGGTAAGCCGCCCCGTTCGCACTGGTGTGCGCTCTGGTGGGCGCACTGGTGGGCGTGCTCCGTGACCTTAGGACCTCGGTGGACCTTTGGGGGCCCCCAGTGCACCGCGGGACCCGTGCCCCGCCCCGCCCCGCCCCGCCCCGCCCCGCCCCTCCCCGCCCCTGCTCCGCGCCCCCGTCCAGTCTCCGCGGGGGTTCAACGCTCCCAACCCCCACCCCTGCTACTCCTTCCTCTTTCTCTCCCTTCCACTTCCCTGTCCTGTGGTGTGACCAGCTGAGGAAGGCATTGGTCCCTCCCACCCCCACCCCCACCCCCACGCGCTCCAGCCTACCCCCTACCCACCCCCTGGCAGCTCAAGGTCTCTCCCCCCCCCCTCCAGCCAACCCTCACACCCCATTCGACGGCCTCTGTTTCACTTCAGTTGTCCAGTTTTTTCTTTCTTTATTTTTCTGCAGCTGACGCCAAGAGCGGACGACGCCGCGTTGCTGCCAACTTTTTGTATAATCATTGCAAAATAAAAGTCTTACCTTTGAATGAGTAGGCAAATTGAAAGCTCAGTAGTTTCGACGGATAGCAGATTGTTGAAAAAAACATATTAAGATGAAAGGGGGGAAACCGAGGGGTCGACCACTTGAAATTTTTGTGTACATGGAATATATTCCAGTTGGAATATTGTTATAAATCGGGAAGTCAAGTCAGGGAGCACGTCTTTATTGGACCGCAGTCAGGGGAAGAGTGAGCCCGGTCAACAAGAATGCCGCGTAGCAACCGCTAGGCGGAGGGCGCGCATGCGCGGGGGGCCGCGATGCCGACAAAGGACGAAACGTATTACACACACTTTATAACACTATCCCTCCTCTTTTGAAAAGAGCTGAAACGCGAAAACAATAATACGACGAGTAATACGCGACATACAAACGGAACCGAAAACAAGAAAAAGGGGAGGAGGGTGGAAACGCGACATTAAAAACGGAGATAAACTTAAAACTAACAAGTCACACTGATCCTGGGCACGGCAGGCGAAAGTCTGTCTGCATTGGTCTGCATGGACCACGCGAGGTTTTGACAACGGCTTGTCCTCTTGCCGGATACGGAAAGTAAAACCTGCCACGGGCGGCTCAACAACTCGACTTTGGTGTGCACTTGCACTGCAGGAAAATCGAAGAACTGGAGGGACACGAACAAGTGGGCCCTAACGTACAAGGCGAGAAGCCTTGTTCTTCCACAACGTGCGTTTAGAAGGTGCTACCTTTACCTAAATTACCAGCAGAAAGCGGTTGTAAGGAAGTGGCTAGAGCATAACATCAAGCGGAATACTGTGGTTTTTGTTGGTGACGACCACCCAACCTTGAAATCTGCTGTGTCGACTGTGCCCAACATAATTAGTGATAATCCAGTCTATGAGTCAAAATGTACCCCAACTTTACCGGACCGCACAGTATGCCCCTACTTGTCCTGCAATCTTCCCATAGCCATTCCATCTAACCCCGGCCGGCACTACAAGTTCCAAGTTGCATGTTGGTCCTGCGCCAGGATGCTGACCTGCTGGACCACGGAGCGGATGAGACGCTCCACCGCGCCGTCGGACTGGGGGTGCAGCGGCGTCGCTCTGGTCTTCCTGACGCCCATGATGTCCATGACAGCCGGCGACCCGAAGCGGCTGAACACGTTGTCGACCAGGGCTCTGGCCACAACCTCAGCATGGTTGCTTGGGACGGGGATCGCCTCAGGCCACTTCGTGAAGTAGTCGATGACCACCACGAGGAAACGGCTGCCGCGCGAGGTCCTGGGGAAGGGACCGGCCAGGTCCACGCCGACGCGTTCCCAGGGGACCCCGACGTTGTGCAGCCGTAGGGGCGCGCGGGGGTGCAGGTTCGGGCCCTTCTTCCTCCTGCACAAACGACAGGAGAGAACGTACAGTTGTACTTCCTGGCACAAGCCAACCCAGAAGTATTTGGCCCGAATCTTGGAGATGGTCTTGTTGCAGCCGAGATGTCCACCGGAGCCAGGCTGGTCGTGAAACTGCCGCAAGATGTCCGGGACAAAGGCCCGCGGGAGGACGGCCTGCATGGTCACCCGGCGGCCGTAATTGTCCTCGAAACGGCGGTAGAGGACGCCGTTAACCAGCCGAAGGGCGGCCCACTGTAAGAACAGGCCCTTCGTCTTGCTGCTGCAGCTGGAGAGCGCGGCTGCGGACGGCGGCGTGCCGCGGTCCATGGCCCGCCAGATCGGCGCGATGTCCGGGTCGTCCTGCTGCGCCCGGCGCAGGTCGCGCAGCGAGGGCACGGCGGCGTCCTCCATGCGGACACGGCCGACCGGGGCGGCGGCCTGCTCCTCCTTGCGAGAGCAGTGGCGACAGCCAGGGTCGCACGGACGGCGGGACAGCGCGTCGGCGTTGCCGTGGAGCTTCCCGGGCCTGTGAATAATTTGAAAATCATAGGCCTCGAGGCGCTCGATCCAGCGCGCAAGCTGCCCTTCCACCGTGTCGCGCAGGGTGCGCAGCCACTTCAGGGCCGCGTGGTCGGTGCCCGCGGTCCGCGGCGCGCTTCCTGCACTCGCCCTGGAAGTGGCCGGGGCGGCCGCAGTAGTAGCAGCGGCCCGCCATCTTACCGTCACGGCGACCAGAGCGGGAGCGGGAGCGGCGGCCAGCGGATCTGCGCCGGGAGCAGGAGCGGGAGCGGCGGCGGCCGCGAGGCTGCTGTTGCAGCGTCCCGATGAGGCGGTCCACGGCGGCGGCCAGGACGCCCTCGGAGGAGCCGCCCTGCTGGCGGGCGCTCACTCGGCGCGCGTCGGCGTCGTCGGCTGAGGCCGAGGAGCTGCGCGAGCGGGCGGCGGCGCCGGCGGCCGCTGAGGTCCGGGCCACCTGCGCGACGTAGCTTCGCTTGGCGGCCGGCTCCAGGAGGTCAACGCTCTCGATGTGGAGCGCCGCCGCGAGCGCCTCGTTGAGGGTGGTGGTTTGGCGCAGGCGCGTGGCCCGTCGCAGCTCAGCGTCGGCGATGCCCGTCAGGAAGGCCTCGCTCGCCGTCGTCTGGATGGCGTCCTCCGGCCACGCCGGGTGCGCCAGGCGCGCGAGCCGGGTCACGTCCGTGGCCAAGTCGCGGAGGGACTCACCGGGCTTCTGCGTCCGCCGCTTGAGCTCGGCGTTGGCAACGGAGGCGACCTGAGCCGCGCCGTAGTGCTCCTTAAGGCAGCTGCGCAGGCGGTCGCAGTTCTCGTACTCGGAGGACGGGAGCGCCTGCACGATGTCCGCAGCCGGCCCGTGGAGAGACGCGAGCAGACGGCGGCCGCACTCCTCGAGGTTCCAGCCGTTCTTCCGAGCAGCGCTGAGGAACTGCACCTCGAACACACTCCAAGCGCGCGACCCGTCAAAAGTTGGTGGTTTTACCGGGGCACGGGAGTCCAAGGCATTGGCGTGGAGGTGCAGCTCGGAGATCCTCTCGACGAGCTGGCCCTGGCGCTCCATGAAGTCCGCCTGGCGCTCCTGGGCAGCAGCGGTCACGGCGGCCCACTGCGCCAGGATCCGCTCGAGGCCCGGCGGCGGGGGTGAAGCAGAAGGTCCGCGCGACCTCTCCCTCTCTCGCTATCTCTCCCTCCTCGGCATGATGAAGCAGGAGGAAGTCCGATTTCAACACTTCTGACACCAAATGTTATAAATCGGGAAGTCAAGTCAGGGAGCACGTCTTTATTGGACCGCAGTCAGGGGAAGAGTGAGCCCGGTCAACAAGAATGCCGCGTAGCAAACCGCTAGGCGGAGGGCGCGCATGCGCGGGGGGCCGCGACGCCGACAAAGGACGAAACGTATTACACACACTTTATAACAATATCTGGAATATTTTTGGAATATGTGGAATATTTTGGGAATATCACGAATATGTTGGAATATTTATGGGAAGATTTAATCGATTATTTTATTTTTCTGTGCAATGGAAAGGGTGGCGGGAAAACATGGAAAATTTTTGCGGCAGTAAACCTCCCGAAGGAGGTTGCGGTTCCCGCCAGGCACAGGGCTTTAACCCCCTGTGGCAGCCAACTGCTTCGGTGTTCCATGGGAACCGGCGCTTTGCTGACTGCGATCCTATCGCGCAATTCGACAGATTTGATTCCCGTACCACCATTGGCCTACCCCTAGAGGTACGAGCGGTGTCAAGGACGTTAGACTTCCTGATCCCAGTTTCAGAGGCCTTACCTCAGAGGGGTACGCGGGATTCGAACCCACAACCCCGAGTGCCGACACATAGCCAGAACGGGAAGCGACCCAACGCCCAGAGCCACCGAGCCAACGGCAGTGAGACGTGCTTTACTTCTATTTGACCTGCCATCCAGCAGCGGCCAAAGGGAATGTCAAGCGCGAAAAACACTTTCCCGAGCGGGAGTCGAACTTGCGACCACTCGGCCCGGTGTTGCGCGCTCTACCAACTGAGCCACGACGCCACGATCACTGTACAGTGCGACGGGTTCTAGTTGTATTTGCCCTATCCCCCAGCCTCCAGCCAGGAGGACAGGGCAAATACAACTAACATGTAAATTTACGGTGTATAACATAGATTTATTTCGCATCTTAACCGGTGTCCTTGTAGAATCATATTGCGACGTCTTTGGCTGTAATTTACAGGGAGTTCCCATATCGATACTGTCACTTTTCTTTCCTGGTTGCAAGTCCCTCTCGCTCTGTCTCTACCACTGTCTGCCTCTCTCTCTCTCTCTTTCCCTCTTGCTCGCTCTCAGATTGCGCGGTGTCAGTGACCTTCGCCGCCGCCCTGCTCTCGGTTCGCGCCCGTGTGATGCAATACCGCGTAATTGGCCCCTCACTGATATCGAATTCAGTGGCACCTCTCGATCCCCGTGAGCCATAACTCTCGTGATGCACGGGCGGGGCGGGGTGGGGTGGGGTGTGGTGGGTGGGGTGGGTGGGGTGGTTGTCACAGCGGTCAGTAATATGAAATATTACCACCCACCTCACACCATTTGATTACCAATGTGGCCACACCGCGTTTCACTCGGGGAGAGGATAGACAAAGACGTTATTTACATTATTTCTATGTTTTACTTACTCGAGCACCGCAAGTAACTTTTTTTTTTTTTTTTTTTGCCCGGTTCAGGAGTCAAAAATTTTTCTTAAAAAAAAATGACCTTTAAAAGTCACAACCCAATAACGTCATTGTGACTTGAATGCAAAGTTTTTTTTAGGCACGAAGTAGCCTTATGGTTTTGTCTCAGGATCCGATTTTTTTTTTTTTTTTTATCAGTGTGGCCCCTTACCTAAATCCAGATTTTTCTATACGATTTCGATAAGACTTGGCAGAGAGGTACAACTTAATTCCCTTATTTCACTGCTGAAATGCCGGGCCAAAGTTAGCGGCCAATTTTGAGAAATTTCGATTTAAAATCTTTGTTTCTATGGTAATACTCGACTCGTCATGGAGCCGAGTCGGCTCTGACCAATATCATTATTTCGCGCGAAAATCCAGCCAATGAAAACGGTCGCCTGTTGCTTTGTACCTCGATATCCAAAAGTGTCAACGCAAGGAGTGGTCACGTCAGAATCGTTGCAGATTCACGCCATGTTAAAGGGTTCACCACCAGGAGAATTTCAAACGTGACCACTAGCTGGCCGCCGTGGCTCCTGATTGTTGGCTGGGACTGTAATTTGGCCTTGGGCGGGGCTTGTGACAATACCGCCAACCTCAGAGTGAATCCTCAGCTCATGTTTTCATTAAAAGATACAAATAAGTCTACTCTTGTGTTCTGTAATATTGCGTGGATGCTTCCACAGTTCTTTGCTAAAGGCCTGCAACATCATTTTACGTTGTTACTAAATCTAAAACTAGCAAAATATATTTTGAGTTGGTTTGAGTGGACACCAAGGCGGCGTTGTTTATAGCTGGCCCGCTCGGCGCCATGTTAGTGTTAGAAAAGTGAGGCGGATAAAATTCACGATTTGGGCTCTCACAGAGAGTTTTGACCTAATATTTTAATTGTCTATTTCATTTAATGGTAAGTGTGTGGCAAATGTGAAACTAGGACCCTTTAATTCTTGGCTGGTGGTTCGATTTAGTGGTTGTCAAGGCGGGTTGTTGACAGCTGGCCCGCTGGGGGGCTGGCTCTCACCAAGTCTGCCTCTGCGTTCCTTGTGAATGTGTAGTGCCTCCCATACCTGTGTGCTAAAGAACTGCAACATAACTTACGATCGTCACGAAATTAAAAACTTGCCAAATATATTCTAGGTTGGTTTGAGGCGGACGCGTGAGGCGCCGTGTCGCCGGCCCCGCCGGCCCTCTTTCAACCATGGCCGCCACGGCCGGGGGCTGAGGGTCCCACCTCGCGACTTTAAATCATTGTGTAAAGTTATCGGAACGTTGACATGGCGAACTGAATGCGTTTATAGTGGTTTTGCACCTGCAGAAAACTGTTTGGGAAGTTTGACTTTAATCTGGTGAGCAGAATTCTTGAAATGGTGTACATTTACGTGAATAATTTTACGAATCCATTGAACTTCTTTGGGAAACGATTTCCGTGGGTCTGAAACTCCTGTTTTCACAGTCATTTCGGCTGTATAACATTTCGTTCGGGTAAAATAAATAGTTAAATTCGCTTCGTGCGCTAGTGGCGCCATCTCTCGGTAGTGGGCGCGAGTTAAGTCGCGAGGAGGACGCGTGAGCGAGCCGCCGAGCCACCGGCCTTCTTTTGTTGTCCCAGCCCAGCCTAGAACCACGAAAGGGATAGGACTGGGCACTCCCACCTCAAAAGCGCTCCGTTCTGTTTGAGGCGGCGGCGCCTCCCCCAGCCTTCTTTTGTTGAGTGGAGGTCCCAGCCTAGAACTATAGAAGGGAGGTCTCGGCACTCCCACCTCAAACGCCCCCCGTTCTGTCTATAAGGCGGCGACGCCTCCTCCAGCTGACTGCGAATAGTGCCAGTTCCGATGGCGAGCCAAGCCGAATCGGCATATTGTCGCTGGTGCTCGGCCGCTCGGCCCCTCGGCCCGCGCGGCCCCTCTGCCCTGCCCGGCGCGCACGGGAGGAGAACCGTAGCTGGGTGGAAAAGAGGGGGGCTGTTGATTCAACTCATGGATGGTAGTTCAAAAAATAAAATTTCGAACGACACGTTAGAATAAATATGTTAAAGCAATGTTCGAATGCCCATTGTACAACGAGCCTACAGTTCAAAAATCAAGCTGATCGGACAATTTTTACTGAAAGACTAGACTAACTTCTAAATCGTTTGAGCTAGAAATCTAAAATTTGGCATGTGACTCGCTGTACTAGTGACTCTGAGATAAAGCAAATTCAATAACATGATTCATAAGGCTAGAAATTTTCAATTAAATTTCTACATAAACATCATCCACCGAAGTATTTTGTGAAACAAAAACATGAACGAACTTCGTGCCTACCAGGATTTCGTGAAATCGTATTTTTTAATAATCCAATACTAGATAAAACACGTAAAAAAAAGAAAAAAGAAACAAGATGCAAATTCATTTTGTGAATAAGAAATATAATGAATGAATTTGTGGTTGTAAACTTGAACCGCATAGATATGATCCTGACCGTGTTTCTTGTCTCTCCCTGTGGGGGAGCGGGGGCGTGGCGTGGCGCTGCCCTCTACTAACCACGTGACCAAATGTTGCGCCACAAGGCCTAGGCTACAAGGCCTCGGCCAGCTCAGCTCACTGCTCGCTTCCGCAAAGAAAGAAGGGCGCGGCGGGGCGGGGCGGGGCGGGGCGGGGCGGGGCAGAGGTATCAGTGGACGTCGCGCCATATGTGTCATTCTCATCCCCGCCGGCGCCAGCGGCCATTGAGTCCAAATTCTTCATTTTGCGCAGGTGCCTTGGTTATCGGTCCCTGGCCCTAGCGCCCCGCCCCGCCCCGCCCCGCCCCGCCCCGCCACAATTCGGCACGTGCAAGGGCCTAAAGGCGCCCGGCTGGCCCGCGGGCACAGCCCGCCCCGCCCCGCCCGACCATACGCGTCATCTCGCTGTCTACTCTGTTAAAATAAATTGCCGGCGCGCACGGGACGGCCGCGACGGTCTTGATGGCTCTGTTTTACAAACGCAGCAGCTGTGTAGCGTTTACACACCGCGGCGTCAATTTACGACAGCCATTTTCTTCCTAGTCTGACTGAAATATGCGTCTGCAGGGGACCCACAGGAGGGACTTAGTCATAGTAAAAATCATCGAGCAAATTTCCATTTTGTACTTCTTTTTTTCCCTCTCCTTAAAAAAAAAAAAAAAAAAAAAAAAAAAATTATAAATCCGCCCCAGTCCGCGGCGAGCACTTTCCCCGCGCTGTCCGCTGTAGTCTGATTCAGAGGCGCGCGCTCTCCTCCTCGCCCTGTCTCTCTCGCACCAATGCGGGGCACCCCATGAGTGCGAGAGAGACGGGGCGAGGAGGAGAGCGCGCGCCTCTGAATCAGTCTGGTCTGCAGCCCCGTCCCCGTCGACTAGAAGGGAACGCCTCGTGACCGGCGCGGCACGGCGTTCCCCATACACGGACCTCACGCCCGCGCCAGAGGGCCGCGCGTGGCGTGGCGGGGTGGGGTGGGGCGGGGCGGGGCGGGGCGGGGCGGGGTGGGGCACATCTCAGCGAGCGCACTGGTCCTTCGGCACCCCGCTGGCGCCATATACTCTTGCTTCCGCTTTCGCCGAGTGAGGGTCGCGGCGGGAAAACACTTGTGGTGGGCGGGGTGCAAGGGTCTACCACTTTGAAAAATCGCGTCCGAGGATTAAAATCAGTCACGATTATGGCGATTATCAATGATTATTGGAGTTTATCGTAACATTTTTACTTATTGTCCAGTAATCACGCAACTTTTGGTCAAATTTGATAATATTTTTTTTCTTTATAGTTGTCAAAATTTAGAAATTTTACATGATTATGATTATGTTGTTATCAATAATCATCTAGAGGGGTGTACGAGGATCATGGAAGTGGTCGACCCTTGGCGGGGTGAGATGAGATGGGGTGGTCGCCACCACGGCCGGGCCTATTGGCACAATGGGAGCGAGGAAGTTGTCGCGCGAAACTTCGACTAGTTCAAATAGAGTCGCCGCCGCCCTTTCAGCTGCGTGTTGTCGTTTAAATTCCCCTTAAGTCCGTCTTTCCCCGCATCGTGCTCCCCCGCACCACCACCACGCAGTGCTTGTCGTTTACCGTCGCCGTAAATTCTGATCCGCGACCGCAGGATGTCTTTTGGGCCATGTGTGTCGCGTCTTGATGAGCCATCAGGCGGGGCGGGGCGGGGCGGGGCGGGGCGGGGCGGGGCGGGGCGGGGCGGGGCGGGGCGGGGCGGGCTTTCTCAGGGGCGGGCCGCGGGCCGCTCGGCGGGAGGGTAGCAGGCAGGCGTTATTCTCAGGACGAGACTGCGAGTACTGTACAAGTCGGCGAGCACCGCGCGGCGCGCTGCCGTCGCGCTGGGCCCCGCCTCACCCCACCCCACCACCCCGCCCCACCACCCCGCCCCACCCCGCCCCACCCCGCCCCGGGCAGCGCCCCGCGCCCCGCCACTCCGCGCCGCGAGGTCGACGAACTGCCGGCTCGTATATAGGTCAGGATTCTATACTAGAGCGCACGGCGCTGGGCGCGGCGGGGCGGGGCGGGGCAGGCCGCCTCGCCTAGAGCCTAGAGACTGCTGCTGCTGCTGGCTGCTAGAGAGTTGAGTCCATGCGGGTGGCTGACTTACTCGTCTGCATCTCTAGAGAGCCTCTAGAGACTGACCCCCGCCGCCTCGGTAGCGAGCGCCACATGTGTTTTTGACGTTTTGCAAACGACCCAGTATAGTGACGATGACATTTCGCCCGGGCGGCCTTATCTTAGACTTTCATTATATTCCCCTCCTCGCCGCCTAGTCCCGTGCGCGGGAATGGGTGTTAGACTATCAAAATCAAAATTTTACTTAAATAAATAAAGAAATAAATAAATAAAAATGTTGATAAAAAAATTTAGAAGTGTTAAGAAAAATTTTAAAACGCATCTTTGTTGAATCAAGTAAGAAATGCCGAGAAGTTCATATGTCAAATTGCATCCCGAAATTTTTTGCAGTGTGATCGGTTTGGGACATAGCTCCGCTTCGTCACGCGCGTTTTGCTGTGACTGAGACTATCTGGCTGACCTATCGATGCGTTTTTAGAAATATCGATCTCCTCTCTCCCTCCCTTCTCTCTCATTCTCTCTCTCTCCTCTTTTTTTTATTTTTGTTGCGGCGTGATTCGCTAACTTGTTTGTTTTTTCCGGTTTCGCATTGAATGTGGGATTTCTTTTTCTTTTTTTCCCCTCTCTATTTTGCACGCGAGCAGGGACGATCTTAGACATCGCTGTGGGCGGCGAGGCGTGATATGTTATTGCTCCGGATACTTCCGCGTTCGGGAGAGTGTAGATAGAGAGAAAGAGAGATGGGGAGAGAGAGAAAGAGAAAATTGAGGCCAACTCCTGTATTTCTGTGTGCACTTTTCGTGTATTTTTTGTATTGTGGTGAATTTTCCCTGCTGCCTATCTCTTCTTGATTGTATTTTCCCTGTTTATCTCGTGTATTTCCCACACTGTTAAAGTTCTGCGAAGTATTTCCTTTGCAGGGCTACAAAGAATTTTCACTCTTCGTAAACTGCAAAGCATTTGCTTCGTAACTTATACAAAGAAAACAGACACTTTGTAGGCTGTAAAGAAATTCTTTGCAGTGTGCGAAGCATGTGCTTTGTAGCCTACGAAGTATCCTTTTTTTTCTTTGTAAGTTACGAAGCAAATACTTTGCAGATTACGAAGAGTGAGAATACTTTGCAGAACTTAAACAGTGAAGTGTTTATCTTTGTACACGGATTTTTCGTATGGGCCGCGCCCCTCGAGAGGGAGAGGGAGAGCGAGAGAGAGAGAGAGAGAGAGAGAGAGAGGGAGATAGCGAGAAGGAGAGAGACAGGGGCGGGGGTGAGCGCGGTGAGGGTCATGTAGGGAGAGGGTGTGCGCGCCGGGCCGGGAGGTTGCGGAAGGGGTGCAGCAGGAGTATGGGGACCCGGCCGAGGACGTCATGCGGCCCTTCTCCACATGATGACCCGTCAGCCCCGCCCCGCCCCGCCACGCCCCGCCACGCCCCGCCACGCCCCGCCGCTGTCAAGGAATCAAATCGTCCCTCTTGGTCGCGGCCCTGGTGGTGCCGGCCGCGGGTCCTCGCGGGGCCCTTGCGGCGTGCTCGCGCTCCCTGCCCGGGGTCAACGGCCCGCCCCGGCACCCTAGCGGCCCCCGCGCCCCGCGCCCCGCCCCGCCCCGCCCCGCCCCGCCCCGCCCCGCCACGCCCCCGCAGCCTGTGTAACACCGCACAGGGAGCCGACGTCGCCATCGCCGCCTTCGCGGGGGCCGTGGCCTGGCGGGGCGGGGCGGGGCGGGGCGGGGTGAGGTGGGGCGTTCCCGGGCCGAGCACCTGCCCGTCCGTGCCCGTGCGTCGCCTTGGGGTCCCGGGGCCTCTCGCCACGAGCCTATCCTCTGCTCTGAACGCTCCGATGTGCGCCCGTGCGCCTTACCCCGCACATCCTTACCCCGCCAATTCTTACCCTACCCCGCCCCACCCAACCCCACCCTGCCCCGCCCCGCGCCGCCGCAACACTCGCGCGCGACGTCCTTTTTGCACTTCCGCGAAGGCTAGGCCCGCGATAAACAAGGCGAAGTGCTGCCCCGGGCCCGGGCCGTCCATGGCGCCTGTCCCCGCCCCGCCCCGCCACGCCACGCCCTGTGTCAACGACCTTCCTTTTAATGACTGGCCCAGTGTGATGTCATGGTGAAGCTATCACATTTTTGGATCACGGCGCTGCGCAGGTCTCACGGCAGACCGGACGCCCGTATAACTGTGTGTGAAATGTCGCGCACTTCGTGGCGTGTGATCCATCCGCACACTTAGACGTGGAAATCTGTGAATTATCTCGGAAGCTTGGAGGAAAATAAAAGTATTTTTTCGGATTGAAAAAAAAATAAAGAAAAAATATAAATCATCCTATTTTCTGTGCCTCATAAAAACAATGAGTGTTTTTTTTCCTGCTGTGATACGGCATCATTTTTCGATACTGCTTTCGACTTCGGAAAGTTTACCCGTGTTGTCCCCGTTGGGAACAGCCTCCTAATGTTAACCAGGAGGAGTGGGGTGGGAAGGCTGGCCGGGGTGGGGCTCCCGAACGTTATGGTGGGGTTGGCAAAACGGTAAGACCCGCTCCCTTCCCCGCAACCCCTTTCCCCACGGGGGCCCAGCGGGGGAGGTTGGCGGCCCAAGGTCACGAGGTACTGCCGGAGCCGGAGGGGTGGGGGCGGGGCGGAACTAGAACTATAATAAATCAGGGGGAGGGGGGGGGGCAGGTCTCCGATCACTTCTTGAGAGGCAGCAGCAAACACGTTTGTCGCGTTCGAGGCGTTTCTGTCTCCTGTCTACAACATTATCAGAGAGTTTTCCCTTGGTTTTCCCCCCTCGCTCACTCAGACTTTTGGCTCGCGGTTCCCGCGCCCGAGGGGAGAGATTACTCATCCAAAATGTGCAAAATAATTTTTTTGACTTTCGATTTTTTTGGTGTATTTATGATGTTTTTGGCTTAATTTTTAATTTCAAAGAAAATTTTTGTCACTTTTTGATAAATTTTAATCTTTTAAACAAATTTCTGAATTTCGTCATTTTTTTCGGTTTTTTGTTCATGTTTCTCCGATTTTTTGGATTTTTCTGATTCTTCTTGATTTTAATTTTGATTATTATCAATTTACTTTTTAATTTTTAAATGATTTCTTTTTTTTGGCAGGGGGCGTACAATGATTTTTTGGAGTGATATTCCCCCCAAGCCTACGCCCGCGCGTGCGGACCGCGGCCGCGTAAGTTCCGCCCGCGCAATAGTGTTTCCGCGCGGTATATTTTTAAGCGGCCCCGCGGGTCGGAGCGCGAGCAACTTGCCGTGAGGTTCGATCCGCGATGACGATGCTGAGGGGGGCGGTGGCGCGGGGCTGGGGGCGGGAGTGTTTGGCCGAGGGGTCAGTGCTCTATCAGCTGGCGCCCCCACCCCTCCGCCCCCCAGCTACCCCTTTCCCCCCACCCCCCACCCCCGCGCGCTCCAGCTGACTCGGGGCGTTGACCCCTGCACCACCGCCAGCCCGGCGCGCTGCTGCCGGGACGCTATACTCTCTTAGCCCGGCCGCGCCAACTTTGGTGTCAAGTTTTTGCGGCTTTGGACTGGTTGTTACAATCACATTTACATTGTACCAGCGCGATGGGGATGGCTTGCGTTTTGCGTTTCCTATCCGAGTTGTTGAGTTGTTCCAATATGCGGACTTATCATAATATATGGTTTCGCGGTGCGAAGTCCGCAAAGTGCTCAAATTCTGGCTAGAGTGTTTCGCGCCTGTATTTCCATTCTTTTGAGAGTGGAAAAAAAAAGTGTTTCAGGAGCGGAGGTATCGCACTAGTAGTGCCGTGCGGCCCGTGGGAAGCCAAATAGTCTCTGATGGCGGAAAAATAAAATGAGCGATGAAGGTGGAGGAACGGGCGCGAAAATGAGAAAGAGAGAGGGACACACAGAGAGAGAGAGAGAGAGAGAGAGAGAGAGAGAGAGAGAGAGAGAGAGAGAGAGAGAGAGAGAGAGAGAGAGAGAGGTGAAGAAAGTGGAAAAGACCGCACCCCCTGCCCCCTTCCGTTCACGGAGGTCGACAACCCCTGGCCGTAACCACCCCTTGGACACCTAATACTTGGTGGTGGCGAGCGGGTTGGAGGGGGCGGGGGGGGGAGGGGGGGGGTGACATTGGGATGGAGCGCTCTCTGGGGTGGGTTTGTCTCGCGGACTGCCTCGTTGTTTGTCTCGGGAAAGTCTCGCGGAGTGTCTCTTAGTGTGTGCGCGTCTCGCGGAAGTTTCTCGGGGTCCCTCTGGGTGTCTCGCTGAGAGTCTCGTGAGTGTCTCGTAAGGTGTCTCGCGGAGTGTCTCGCTGGGTGTCTCGCGGGTTGCCTCACGGCTCGTCTCGCAATGTGTTTCGCGCGGCTCAATGTAGATGCGCAGCCTAGCCAGTGCCTCTTTGGACTGCTTAATGAAATTCCAAGCGGACCGTGGGCATTCTCAGTGTCGCTGTTCTTGCTGCCACTGTGCCTTCATTAGTAGTTCCACAATCGAAATCAGAGCCCTCCAAAAATTTGTCTCTGCTGTTTAAAAGAAAAGCACGACAGTGGATTTTTGTCGTATCAGGAAACACTATAGAATATAGGTAGGTGTGCACGGGGAAAAAATCGAGGGGTCCATCACTCGGTTCTGGAGCGTACACACGATTACCGATTACCAGTGATTACTTACAGTTCTCGGTAAGTTTTTTGAAGGAACGTGGAAATTTGTGGAAATTTTTGCATATTTCAATGATGGAAAACCCAAAACAGCACGGAAAGCGATGAAAAGAGGAGTTTTGGGAATATAGATTACCAGTAGTACCAAACAACAAACAATGTGTACACAGGATTACCAGAGTGGTGGACCCCTCGGAAAAAATATTAGCTGTGTATGGACAGCTTTTGCTGTGCAACGAAAAGTTTTAGTAGTGCAGTAAAATTTTAGCTGGAAGGCTAAAAGAAATTAAAAATTATGGCTATCCGTATAAAGCTTACATTTTAGCTACGCAACTAATTTTTTCTCTGCGTGTGCGAATGTCCATCGTGCATTCGTGTCCTCTCAAGTGTACCAATAAACTTTGCGACGGCGGAAAATTAACACCCTCAGTTGTTGGAATGATACTTCGCACACCTGCGCCCTTCAAGTGTGTGACATTCGCACTCTTTGCAAGTGTGTATACAGCGAGAAGCAGCAGCGGGTCCACCTCCCGCCCCACGTGCGTCCAGAGTGCGTCAACCCCGGCAGTGGTGGCGCCCCGCCCCGCACCGCCCCGCCCCGCCCCGCCCCGCCCCGCCCCGGGTGCGACAACAGATCGCGTGGAGGCTGAGGGCGTTCTATGTGTCTTGTCCACGGCAGCCACCGGATATTACCCCCTCCTCCGGGGGCGCGGCGGGGGTCCGAAACTACTTTCCCTTTCTTTGGGCTCCTCATTAGGCGACGACTGCTGGGGTCATCACCTTCACCATCAGCGCGGGGTGAGGCTCAGAAACGGAGGGGTCGGCTCGGGGGGTCGGCCGGGGGACCGTCAGCAAACTCGTGACGGAGCTGTCCACTGAAATTTTAAGAAATTTAACCGCATTTGGAACCCTGCTCGCGCGCCTCGTTAACTTCCAGGTACTTGTCTGCGGTTGAAGATACAGGGCAGTCGTTGGCGTTCTGGGTGGTCTAGTGTCGCGGCGGGGCGGGGCGGGGCGGGGCGGGGCGGGGCGGGGCGGGGCGGGGCGGGGCGGGGCGGGGTGGCAGCGGGGACACCTCCGCTGCCAGCGACGCGTTATGGCAGAAGTGTGCGTTCCGCGGGGCGGGGCGTCGGGGGGCATTGCCATGTGTGAGCTGTGTGCGGGGGAGAGGGAGAGGGACTCTGCGGGAAGAGAGAGAGAGAGAGAGAGAGAGAGAGAGAGAGAGAGAGAGAGAGAGAGAGAGAGAGAGAGAGAGAGAGAGAGATGGATAGCCTAGCCCACCCTTCCCTGCCCTGCCCTACCCGCGTCTGCCTACGTCTGCTACTTGCACTTCATCGGGCGGCTATTCTTGTCTGGTTGGGGCAATGGGGGCCAAGCAATGGAAGGCAAATGCCCCCCTCCCCCCGGGTACTCCCCCTCCCCTCCCCCCACCTACTCCACCGCTCCTGTCGCGTACAGGTCAACATCCGCATTCTTTTCCACCTTTAGGATAGGCGCAATTCAAAAATCTGTCGTTTTAAAACGTAATTGTTTTGAAAAAGAAAAAAAAAAACAAAACTGAAAAGTACAGAGATAATAAAACACCATCAAAGACACTCGAGATTTCTAGCAATTTGAGCATAATTTAAAAAAAAAAAAATCCCTTTTTAATAATCCTTTATAAAAGAAGAAAAAGAAAACTAAAGCCACCCACCCCCCACCCCCCCAAAAAATTATATTGATAGTATTTTTGAAACGAAAACAATGGTGCGTGCATTCTATACCTGCTGTTGTTGCAATAGGTGAGGTCATTGGTCTTGTTACAGTTTGTGAGTCCTAACAAACTCGTATGTGTGTGTGGAGTGAGAGAAAGGGGGGGGGGGGTACATGTGAGTGAGAGAGTGTCTGTAATCAGCGCGCTCAGACGGCGAGGAGCGCGCTTTTGAAAGTGCAGCCCGCGCGCGGTGTTGGAGTGCATGCTAGTGAAGTGCATTCAGCGGGATCAAAGTGAGCCGTCCTGCTGCCGGGGAACACGGCGTGGGGGGCAGGGGGGAGGGGGCTGGGGGACGGGGGTACCCCCACTGGGAGGAGGGGACACAAGTTACGCGGAGGTGTGATGCACGCTGCAGCCGCGCGGCCCTCCTTCCTGCTGCACTTTCTCCGAGGTGAAGGGGCGGTGCACGAGTGCAAGGAGGAGGGGGTGGGGGAGTAGGAGATGGGGGTAGCTCGGAGTAGCGCTCCTATATACAGCTCCAGAGAGTCGCTCGTTTGGTCTGTCGGTGCAGTGGTATCGTGGTGAAGCCCGACCAGAGAGAGAGAGAGAGAGAGAGAGAGAGAGAGAGAGAGAGAGAGAGAGAGAGAGAGAGGGGGGGTTAGTTGGCGATAAACAGGAAAATAAAATATAATACAAAAAAAAACTGCGGGGAAATAATTGATCTAAAAAGGATTGGATAGTTTTGTACTGTACTACGAATCCTATAAAATATATGGCGAATTTAGTCTGCTGAGGTGTGTCATGAGGACTTTTTTCTTGACGTGAATAAAAGAACAACAGAAAAAACAGTTGATCGAAGAGATGTCGAAGACTCTTTATGTCTCATGCCCCACAAGACTCTTAAATCATCCACCTTTAAGCAAAAAAAATAATAATACAGAAGCTTAGTCACCTGCTTCCTTTATCTTCTTTTTAAAAGTGTAACCAAATTTTCCGTTTTTTTTTCCTTTTTTTTTTTTCGCCCTTCCCTGAACTTAAGTTTATAAACGTAGTACTTTGTCTACAGTAATCCAAACACTCTCTTTAAAAACATCTTACTCGGTTGCCGACGGCCGCTGAGCTGTTCTCGACACCCGGAAAAAGTCTGCCGCTGCCTGCCTGTCAGCATTGTGCGGGGCGGGGCGGGGCGGGGCTCGGGGGCGTGGTGGGCAACCCGCCCGAACACTCTGACCAGCGGATTGCCTATCTTCCAGACGGCGGGCGCCAGCGGTCCTCCTGACGGCTGCCGAAAAAGCGAGTGAAGGTAGCGGAGGGAAAGGAGAGGGAGGGGGGGGGGGCAACGTCTGGAGGCCACGCCGGGCCGGGCGGGAGAGAGAGAGAGAGAGAGCGACCCGCACCGCACAGTGGTGTTCGCACAGCGCAACAGGAGGTAGTACACCACAAACTGTACTCGCCGAATGCTACGCATTGACCCCATAGAGCCCGCGCATTTTAAAATTGGATATTTCTTTTTCTTAGACTTCAAAAGTTGGCTTTTAAAAAATTAAATAAAATAAGAATAATGTATTAATAAAAAGTTTTTATAAAAATGCATATATTTTCTTAACCATTTATTACTGTTTTTCTACGAGTAAATTGAATTTAAATATTACAAGCTGTCAAGTTCAAACAGCTGCTTTACAATAATTGTTCAATGACCTCTCTGCATGATGCCGCCATCACGGAAAAAAAACTTCGTCTTGGTTTTCAAACAGCCCTAGAAACTCTATGTATTTTCTCCATAAGAGCTTACTTGTTTTTCCAAAACTTTTTTTTTCAGTGCTTATTCATACGAATTTTGAGTCAGATGGACGCGGTTCCGGATCCAGCCCTACCCTCTCCGCCTACCACCCCGCCCCGCCCCGCCCCGCCCCACCCCACTACACTCCGCCTTGGCCACACCCGCCTCGAAATGCAGATCGCGCACTAGGTCAAGGTTGGTCGGTTTTTGGACGTGAATTCCTCATGCACGGCAGCGGCAGGGCCGGACGGGCGGCCAGGCCGGAACCGGAGGCTGGTCCGGGCTGCTGGGCGCGGCGGGGCGCGGCGGGGCGGGGCGGGGCGGGGCGGGGCGGGGCGGGGCGGGGCGGGGCGAAGGACGATTCGCTGGGCGCGGGCCGTGTACCGTGCAGTCCAGCCGACCGTAGTAAGAGACTATAGCGTTTCCCTCTCGGGAGGAAAAATAACAACTAAACCTGCCCTGCCCTGCCCCACCCCACCCGACCACTTTGAAAAAATACTCGCGAACCCTGAAATATATACAGCAACGATAGTGAGAGTGACATTGTGCGGGCGTATGAGAGAGAGTGAGAGAATGAGAGTGAATGAGTGAGAGAGAGAGAGAGAATGAGAGGGAGAGAGAGAGAATGAGAGGAAGAGAGAGAGAGAAAATGAGAGGGAGAGAGAGAGAGAGAATATGAGAGAGAGAGAGAGAGAGAGAGAGAGAGAGAGAGAAAGAGAAATAGAGAGAGGGAAATGAGGTGGTGGGGGGGGGGGGGAGAGCGCGCTACAGGCTAGTCTGAGGTCGAGGTTGAGGAGATCTACCTGCTCGCAGCCTCCGCAGGTGCGGTCTGGGCAAGGAGGGGGAGGAGGGTGGGGGAGAGTTTTGCAAGCCTCACCGCCAGAGGGCAAGGCTTTTACTTTTCGCTGGCTCCTCTTTTATTATTGTTACTGTATACTTGCGTCCTGAGTGAGTTTTTAACTGTGAAGTGACTGTGCCGACAATAGGCTACCGTCTGTGGCTTTGCGCGCGCACGTGCGTGGGGAAAAAAAGAGGGCACAGCTGGTCAATGCTAAGGCCGATTAAAACTGTTCGAAGGAAACGGAGAAAAAAAAATTCGAGAACAGATGGATCTTTTTTTGATAGGACTACCCGAAAAATAATAACTGTCCACTGTGAATAATAGTCTTATGTTTACGGGAAAATTGACCACGATGTGGGGTTGTAAAATTACAATGGCAATTCGTAAAATTACTAGCTCTTCGTACCGACTTGAAATTTAGTCACATGCTAGAGAATGGTCTGTCGTAAATTTTCAACACTTTTTTGCAAATCGTCATTTACAAAATATGTCTGAAATCTACAAAGACAATTTTAATAGTGATCGAATGGTGATCAATAATCATCACGGGGATAATCCGCATAAGGAAATTTGCCAGCGCTGGCGGCCGCGTCGATGATCTGTCTGTCTGTCCCGGCTGGTCCAGACAGCTTCTCCTTTAGGCTGAGGTGAGAAACACGACCCGCCTCCCGCCCCGCCCCGCCTCGCCTCTACTCCCGTACCGTCTCCCTCATGTGGTCCTGTCATTCTTATTGCATTGCGTCCCGCGCATCACCCCGCCCCACCTCACCCCGCCCCGCCCCGCCTCACCCCGCCCCGCCCCGCCCGACGTCCTGGTCCTGTGCGCAAGGTCGCGCACTTGGCCTACTTCTGCCGGCGAGCCCGCACGGCCCTGCCTGCCTGCCCCGGCGAAAAAGACGAAAACGACAGAGAGAGAGAGAGAGAGAGGGAGAGAGAGAGAGAGAGAGAGAGAGAGAGAGAGAGAGAGAGAGAGAGAGAGAGAGAGAGAGGGAGAGAGAGGGAGGGAGGGAGGGGGGCGGGGCGGATTTGGGGGGGTGGGGGGGGGGATAAAGCAGAGTGGAGAGCGAATACAAAGACGGGAAGAGCAGAGAGAATCGTGAAATGTTTTAATGCCTCTCTCTTGTCGGACGCGCTGGTCGCGAGTGTAGTATGAACTCGCCCGTCGCCACTCGCGCTTTATAGTCAAAGTGACAAGTAGTGACACCCCGAAGTCGAACTAAATGCCTGCGTGATTACTTACCTCTTAATTTTCAGACTCAATAATTCCCTTGCAAATTTTTGCACCTGCGGTTTTATAGCAGCCACTTCACTGCTGACGTGTCCTTTCGATTTCTTCACTGGAAAAACAAAGGTGCGAATCCCTACCTTTAAAAGGCACTAACAAAGTTTAGTGCCTTTCCAAAGGTACTAAAGTTTAGTGCCTTTGGAAAGGCACGAAAGTCGACCTTTCACACCTTTGGCTGACTAGCCTCATATAAGTTCCATACAAGTTTAGTGCCTTTGGAAAGGCACTAAACTTTCGCACCCCAGAAAAGGCACTAAACTGCGCTCTTGACTTTAGTGCCCCAGGAAAGGTGTTGTTTAGTGCCTTTGTTTTTCCAGTGTTTTTGGAGATCCATGTGTCTGAATGTGACACACGTGTAGATGCGTAGGGATTCATTCGTACAACCTACAAGTGTTTGACATTCACACATTTGGGTTTCCAGTGTGTGCGCAAGAAATTTCATGATTTTGTGTACACTACTATGCACAAAACTTGTTCAAATGATCGAACAAATCGATCTGTGCAAAAAGATTTTATACTGTCTGACTTAGTACAAATAAAAACTACAAATCTCGTTGTAGTGTTTGATTTATTTTTACGAGGACTCGCCGTGACCAAACGGCGACGACCGACGCGGAACATTTTTCCGATGGTCCCCGTGGCGCCCGAGGCCCTCGCGGGGCTCCACGGCCAGGGCCAGCCGACGCGCGGGGGCGGCGGGGGCCACCGGGGAACCAGGATAGGTTAGGGACTCTGGCCTACTTTTGAGCCCGCCTCCGCCGCGCCACGCTCCCCTCACGCGCGACCAAAAAAAAAAAAAAAAAAGGAAAAGTAACAAACTATGCCTCGTGTAATACAGTGTCGTTTATTTCATTTTTCTAAAAATGAACAAAAAGTTGAGTATAATATTGTGCGCGTGTGAGCTATCTCTGTAAGTGTTTCTATAGAAACGAACTTTTTTTTGCGGTGTAGCCCACAGCGTCTGCGTCCAGTCAGTCAGAGTCAGGGTCAGCCTTATGGTCGAGGCCGCTGCGGCGCGCGCGGTGTGCCGAGTGCAGCCTCACAATGTTGGGGCCGCCGGGCACCGGGCACCGAGCACCGCCCGGCCACCAGCCGCCGGGAAAATTTGATGACGATTTGTCGTGCGAGGGGCCTTGCAAAAAAAAAAGTGATTATTAAACGAGCAAGTTAAAACCTTGCGGGAATTTTTCATCCCTATATCGTGAATTTTCTCTAAGTTTTGGTTGAAGCTTTTTGAAACGTAGGCCCTGAATTTCCCTTACTGTTTTGCTTTTATTTTTCAAATATCTCCAACATTTCCTTTTTGTATTATTACTTTTTTATTATTATTATTTCAAACTTTTTTCATATTAAAGTGAACCGAAATTCCAGATGTTTCCCCCTTGTTTTTTTTAAAAAATGGAGACTTTATGATGTTTTTTTCCCGCTTAAGATTTACAATCGGAAAGCGTTGATGTTGTCTTCGCGCGTGTCTTGTTGAGATCGACTTGGCTGTAGATAGTTGCCGCTTCGCGCGCTATGCGTCGATCTGAATTGAAACAAGAGAGAACAGGGTCTTGTTACTGTTATCCATTGAGGTCAAACAGCAGATTTTTTAAAATTAATTTTCCTGCTCAGGTTTTTTCTCTGTAAATTCAAGTGTGTGAATTTCACGCACTTGTAGGTGTACGACAGTCACACTTTGGATCTGTAAGTTACTCACTGAAAATGGAGGAGTCGCCTTTTTCGATCTTGGGAGAGCGACTTTTCTGTACCAAATTTTCATGCTCCTGGGAGAGCGACATGGATGAACATAGCTCTATTAGAGTCACTTTGATGACTCTTTTTGAGTCAAATCATCAAATGTCACTCTTCTGGAGCGATTTAAAAATTCCAGAAAATACTCGCTTTGAGTCGTTTTAGCGAAAGTCACTTTTACTGAGCGATGAAAAAAATACTCCGCTCATGACGGGCGAGAAATGTGACTAGTACATTTCCAGTGCTCAGCACACCAAAAAAATAAATAAAAAATCAATCAATATCTCATGTGCCGTGCGTCCGTTGAGAGCCGAGCTGGCGCGGTCTGCCGCCGCTAGAGCGCGCTGCAGGCGGCAGGGGTCAGCGGCACGGCCGTCATCTATATCCGAACCCCAAGGACGCGTGGGAAGTAGTGTTTCTCTTCCGCATTTGGGCGGGGGCTGGGGGTAGGGGGTGGGGGTAGGGGGTCCAGTGGGGGCGGCTCTGCGGGGGATGATCGCTCGATGCACCCCTCCACTCCACCCCTTTGCCTCCGCCCTGCGCCCGCCTCACCCCCACCCACCCCCCGCCGCGCCCAAAGCACTGATATACACTCTAGTGGTCTCGCCTCGTATTTATTCATGCTCGCTACTTTTTGCAGATTTCAAACGTGCCGTTGTCAAATAACACCGCAAAGATAAAAACGAAAATTAGCTCGGGAACTCACGCCTCTCTGCTCAAACTGTAAAAATTTCTTGTAAAAAAAAGGGGGGGCAACAAATTTACAGGCTTCGCTGCCAAGTCGGTAAACAGATTATTCCTGTAGTTTGATGAAAAAATAGTAGATGCACTAGAAAAATCGCGAAACAACATATAAAGTTTGAAAACTTACGGAGTTATTCTTTTCTAAAGTTACAGACTTCTTTTGTAAATGAACACGAATGATAAGTCAATTTTTCACTGTCAGGTCGTGTAACAAAATTCACAGATATTTCCTCTTAATTTACGAAATTTGTGATTTTTTCTACAGTGCACAATTTTTTACTGTCTTCGTTATTATTAAACTTTTATCATGCTTCTACTCAGATCACATATCTTTTACCACAAAAGTAAATGATTTCCATCTTTCAATAATGTTTTTTTTTTTCTTCACCAAATTGGAAATTGCTTTTCAAATTTTCCCGCCTCGTCCTCCGGCAGACTGGCGCCGCCCTGACCCAGTCCCCGGCGAACATTCCTTCCGTGTCGTCTGCTGCGACACGCCCGTGCCTCGAGCCCTGCGCTGCGCGGTCCAGACGCACTCGGAATTAAAAATATACTCGATAGTTTTGCGCCGTTCGCGGTTGGATGTGGGTCAGTGAGGCGGTGTGACAATCTTCGCAGCCTAGAGGAAAAAAAAAGATACAGTGGGCGGGGCGGGGCGGGGTGCGGCGGGGCGGGGCGGGGCGGGGCGGGGCGGGGCGGGGCGGGGCGTACCATTAGACCGACGGGCTGGCACTGCCGTGCGAGCGAACTTATGCGCGGACCGAAATACGCGACAAGGCGGTGCTGCGTGTCCCCGCAGGCACTGGCCACCCCCAAAGGTACCGGTTGGGAACGCCTCTGGGAACGCCCGTAGAAACGCCCTCGAATGCGGTGTTTTATCGTTATTGTAAAAACTATAACTGTCGACTCGAAAGCTTATTTAAGTGTCGCTTGGGGGAAAGAGAAGGGTGGTTCGTAATGGCTATCTCCGGAAAGATGGTAAAAAAGAAAAGGAGTTTACTTCAGGTTTTATTTCCAATCATCGTCAGTTTTTAACGGACAATCATTTCCAGTCCAAGATGAATCATCGATGAAATAGCTGGGTAATTCAGTACTATACATTTATTGTAAAATGTTGACGGCCTTTTTAAGTTTTTATGACAGGGTAAATGAATCGCAGGCGTGCGGTGGCTCTTATTGAGAATCGAGTCGAGGCAAAGTCACTGTTCAGATGGATTGTTTGGACGCGCGTTGCCGGCTAAAGTCGTGTGTGGAGTCAGGGGCGGGGGCGGCAGGGGTGAGCCGTAATTCACGAACGCAGCCCACCCATCGGCCGGCAAGTCAGAGGCGAGGCGCGTGAGGCCGCTGGCCAATCAGAGTCAACGCTGCTGGCGCCGGTAAGAAGTCAGGTGCGATTAGAATAAAGTGCACAACTCTTAATCCTCCCCCTCCCCCCCCCCACACCAAAACATGACCATAGGAATTTTACACAGAGAAATTCTGCCGATAAAAGTGGTGCAGAAAAAGAAATAACGTCCAAATTCGAAAGCATATACAAACTCCATTCTTTGTCGATTGAAGGGCAGTCGAGTCGGAGATGGCAATGGAAGCAGCTCGCTCCTCCCCAGAGCAAATTATTACATTTGGTAACACGTGTAGGCCATCGGCCAAGTCGGTCAGTGCTGGTCGTGGGGCTGGGGCGTGGTGCGGTGGGGTAGGGCCGGGCGGGGCGGGGCGGGGCGCTATTTGACCCAAATCCCAGCGTGATTTTATTGGGCGCTCGTGCGCGTGCGATATGAACTGCGGCCCAAATTCCACCAAAGTGCCACTAGAACCTAGCTTCATCGCCACCACCAACTCCACTGTGAAAAAATAGTCGCAGGTTTACGGGAAAATTTTCCAAGAGGCAAAGTTGTAAAATTACGATTAGAAATGGTAAAATTAAAAGCTTTACCTTTGAGCTTGAAAGCCAAATACGAACTTGTGAGGGTTGTCGTAAATTTACAACATTTTTCGGAAGTTGTCATTTGCAAAATAAATCGTAAATCTACACATTTATTTTTTCACAGGGTATATTGCGTGGGCTCGGGCCCGGGGCGCTAGCGTGATCTGAGCTGTTTTGTTTTTGTCCTTACAAAAAAAAAAAAATAACAACAGAAAAAACGTTTCCGCTCGTTGTTATTTACTTGTGGTTTTTCTGTCGCCCTCCCCCCCTCTTGTAATCGACTTCACTGTAGAATTATACTTAGAACATTATATTTTCTCGAATGGCAATGAATGTATCGCATGGTTCACTCATAGGGATAGCAATTAAATCATGGTTGAAACGACAGTATTTTGGTTTTAGGTTTTGAATTTCGGTCATCACAACTGTGTATAGCTAACATTAGCTACTCAGCTAATTTTCTCTCTGTTTAGTTCTGAGCAGGTTTATTTAAGAAAAGCAGGACCTTACAATGACCCTCTTGGATTTCGCTCATATTTTGGTGGTTGGTAGTCCACCTAGGTGGGAGCCTAAAGCCAAAATATTAGACCCCCAAAAAATTTACTCTGGGAGATATTGGAACTCTAAGTTTTTTTGGTCAAATTTGCAGTCAATTTGGGTATTTTGAATAAACTTGCGACTAAGTGACCGAATGGGTCGCCACTTCAGTCCTAGACTCAAAATTGAACGAGGAACACGGGGGACGACTCGGATTTGACCTTCGACAACGTTTTGATGGAGAATTTTCACTTTTTCTAGAAAAATTACCAAAAAAGTCCCAAATCTTGGGATTTTTCAGTTTTCATCCTGTGATCTGCACGTCATGTTACTTTTCCGACGTAAAAAAGTCCGCTGAATCCAAAAATAACAATCCCAGATTTTTGCGACCAACCGTTTCGGAGATATGCCACCTCAAAGTTAGCCAATTCGTTTTTCGGTGTAAAAATACTGAGATTTTGCCCTCCTGCTCATTCCCAAGAACGATCCCAGCAACTCCGGTCTTGTGCACGGGTCGGTGGCCTCTAGCGCCTGCTAGGTAGGCCAAAGAGCCGTGCCGCACTACATACGTGTTGGGCTGTTGGCCTACCCTGCCCCTGCCACGCTGCCAACAGCTTCCCTCTCGCCCTCCCTCCCTCCCCCCCCCTCCCCTCCTCGTCTCGCCGGTGTCGCCGGTGTCGCCGTCGCCTCGCCTCGCCTCGCTCGCTCTCTCTCACCCTGATCCACCTTAGCCCACAGATCCTACAGCCAAAACAATTGTTGAGTACGGTGTTGACGGTGGGTATTTCGAAAGGTAAAAGGAGTGTGATAGAGTAGGTCTTGGTGTTCACCAGCAGCATGGAATCCACATCCACATCTTTTTTGTGGAAATTATATGGATTGCAGCAGATTTCCTCATCAGGATCTAAAAACAAGAGAGGTTAGGGTCCCCACCGGCAAATATACCACTGAAAACACAGTGCCATAAACACACCTGTGGATTCCATGCTGCCGGTGAACACCAAGACCTACTCTATCACACTCCTTTTACCTTTCGAAATACCCACCGTCAACACCGTACTCAACAATTGTTTTGGCTGTAGGATCTGTGGGCTAAGGTGGATCAGGGTGAGAGAGAGCGAGCGAGGCGAGGCGAGGCGACGGCGACACCGGCGACACCGGCGAGACGAGGAGGGGAGGGGGGGGGAGGGAGGGAGGGCGAGAGGGAAGCTGTTGGCAGCGTGGCAGGGGCAGGGTAGGCCAACAGCCCAACACGTATGTAGTGCGGCACGGCTCTTTGGCCTACCTAGCAGGCGCTAGAGGCCACCGACCCGTGCACAAGACCGGAGTTGCTGGGATCGTTCTTGGGAATGAGCAGGAGGGCAAAATCTCAGTATTTTTACACCGAAAAACGAATTGGCTAACTTTGAGGTGGCATATCTCCGAAACGGTTGGTCGCAAAAATCTGGGATTGTTATTTTTGGATTCAGCGGACTTTTTTACGTCGGAAAAGTAACATGACGTGCAGATCACAGGATGAAAACTGAAAAATCCCAAGATTTGGGACTTTTTTGGTAATTTTGCTAGAAAAAGTGAAAATTCTCCATCAAAACGTTGTCGAAGGTCAAATCCGAGTCGTCCCCCGTGTTCCTCGTTCAATTTTGAGTCTAGGACTGAAGTGGCGACCCATTCGGTCACTTAGTCGCAAGTTTATTCAAAATACCCAAATTGACTGCAAATTTGACCAAAAAAACTTAGAGTTCCAATATCTCCCAGAGTAAATTTTTTGGGGGTCTAATATTTTGGCTTTAGGCTCCCACCTAGGTGGACTACCAACCACCAAAATATGAGCGAAATCCAAGAGGGTCATTGTAAGGTCCTGCTTTTCTTAAATAAACCTGCTCTCTAGAACAATTGAATAGTACAGTTAATGCGCAATTTGAGAGTAACTGCTGCAGCCCTAGAGCACTCGAGCACTACTTGGGCGTACTCGAGGTCCTCGAGAGCGACACGGCCGGCGAGTCCATCTCCTCCGCGCCCGGCGCGGCGCCATCCCCGACCAGCAAATAGGGCCCTCCTCTGCTATTTCAAGACGCGGAACGAAACACATTGGAAGGCCATCGGTTTCCCCGGCGCTGGTGACAGCACAGAGTGGGCCCACCCCACGCGCGGGGGGTACCTCCCCGCGCACTCGCCGCCGCATATTCATCACTGGTAGCACCAATAAGTGACGTCCCCCCACCACCCGAGTGTCTACACTGGGTAACCAGCGTAGAGTGCAGTGTGGAGTGAAGCCTTTGACCGAATCTCCTCTATAGTCCATTCACACACACCACCCCGCCCCGCCCCGCCCCACGCCACGACATCGATTGACCATAACCTGCCTCAACAGCACAGGTCGGTCACCCCGCGTGGCTCTCGCCGGTCCCCCCTGTTTTTTTTTCTGATGGATCCGTATCCGCGTCCACTGCAAAAAGCGACAAGCGAATTTTTTTTTCAGTTATTATTTTCTTAAAATTGTGGATTTAAAAAGTTGAGTGAGTTATTTAACCCCGCAGTGCCCCGCGGCTCCGGTTTTAATTTTTCTCGGAGGTGCCCCGTTGATGACTTTGACTTTTAGTCGTAAAGTCGAGCAGAGCTTTGGGTCCGCTGCAGCAGCGGGGAAAAGTTATTCCGCGCAAAACTGCTTCGAGAGGAGCGGGGTGGGGTGGGGTGGGGGGCGGCGGGTCCAGCAGCATTCCATCAGAGCCGCGCGGGGCGGGCCCGGCGGGCTCCAGGAAGTGATTGCGTCACTCCACCATATTTACCGGATTTTCCCTTTTTTTTATGTCACCTTCCCTTGCGCTCACCTTACAATTTGGGCGCGCGCGCGTGCAGCGGGCCGAGCGATAACGTTCATCGATAACGATAACGGTCCTAGAGGCTGTTATCGGCTTATCGCGCGCGGGTGATAGCGGTGCGGACTCCCCGGGGCCAACGAACTCTAGGGGCGTAACTTGCATTTACATCTGTCAAAAATACACACTGTAATCACGAGCGTCGTTTTTCGACGCTTGAAGGGTTCGATTTTGTTCACCATCTCCTTTAAAAACACAAGCAAACGAAGCGAAGTCGACGTTTTCGGTTTGAGGGGTGTCCATAGAGTACAGGTTCACCAAGTTCAAAATTCAGATCAATCGAATTCCTATTAAAAATGATGTTTAAAAATCAGCTTTTGAACAAAAACGAACCTACCAGGCGTCGAAATTCGACGCTTGTGTTTACAGTGCAAATCCCCAAATCATTTCCTTTTGCCTGCAGCAACGAAAATTTTGAAGCCGTAATTTTTTTTTCTCCACCCCGTGAGCTCAGGTATAAAAGAAAACTAGTTTTACTTGGAACGAGAAAGGGATCACTCATACAAAATGTGTACAGTTATTTTTTTGGCTTTTGATTTTTTCTTGTTTTATTGACTTTTCTTTTGATTTTTCAAGGAAAAGGTCTGTCTCCATTTTAAAATAAATTTTGATCTTTTGCCCCTACGTTTGATTGTTTTCAATTTTATTTCGGAAATTTTGTTCATTTTTTTTTCTCTTTTTTTTTGGGGGGGGGGAGGATTTCTTCTTGAATTTTTCTTTAAATTTTTTAAATTTTTCGTGGGGGCCGCACAACGACTTTTCGAAGTGACCGTCCTCTCTCGACTTGGGATATCCTCTCAATAACCCTCACGGCAATAATTATTTCCGTACAAGTTGGTGGAAATGTAACAGCAGCATAGCACTCAGTTATTTCCGAGCACGGCTCGGCTGTCCTCGTTTAACGAGACCGATGGCTCGGGGCAGACCAGGCCGCCCCGTCCCGCCCCGCCCCGCCCCGCCCCGCCCCGCCCCGCCCCGCCCCGCCCCGCCCCGCCCCGCCCCGCCCCGCCCCGCCCCGCCCCGCCCCGCCGCGCCTGCATGACGCTGACGCCCTCCCGCCACGCGGGTTTGTCGACCCGGTGACTCGGCGGGGCGGGGCGGGGCGGGGCGGGGCGGGGCGGGGCGGGGCGGGGCGGGGCTGTAATGTCGCACGCGGAAACACGAGTCTTCCTCTCCCTTCGCGTCGGCTAGCCGCGGCCGGCTGGGCCGGCTAGTGGCTAGCCTGGCCTGCAGTGGACTGGCCGGCAAAGTACGCCGCCCTGCAGCGCCCCGCCCCGCCCCGCCCGGCCTCGCCCCGCCTCGCCCCGCCACGCCCCGCCACGCCCCGCCCCGCGGGCACTAAATGGCGTTCGGACACTCGCCCGTGGGGCTGTGCGAAAATCACCCTCCTTCCTTTGCCTCAGCCCTCTCCTCCTCGCCCCGCCCCACCCCGCCCCGCCTCGCCCCGCCTCGCCCCGCCTCGCCTCGCCCCGCCTCGCCCCGCCTCGCCCCGCCTCGCCCCGCCTCGCCCCGCCCCGCCCCGCCCCGCCCCGCCCCGCTCCGCCTCACCGCGCAAATATTGCGTGTGGTGTGCGCGCACAGGCAGCTGTCCGATATGATCCGACAGATGGACAGATGGGGGGGATCGGGGTGGGTGAGAGGCGTCGGCCTAACTGTGAGTGAACGGTGTTACTGTGAAACACGGAAAGGTTTTTTTTTTTTCCCCCGCTACAAATTGCTCTACGTCACACAATGAAACATGAATCCAATTTTTACGTGACAAAAATTTCACACCTTTTTTCGAAAAGAAAAACTTTTTTGTGGACCATCTAACTGTCAATGTCTTGAATTGGGATTTTGAAATATTTATCATCCTGTTTTTTGCTTGGAGGTTTCCCCTGACTGTTCGCGCCTCCATAACGGGAATAATATCCCGCAGTCCAGGGAGACCCGGACACTGGCCTGGCACTTCCTCGGACCCGGACCTGCTGTGGGCGTCCCGGCGGGGGGGGGGGGGGGGGGTGCAGGTTTCGGGAGGGAAAAGGGGGGGGGGTCGCAGGGAAAGGAGTGGGGGTAGAAAAGCAGAAAAGGCCAACGACCCCATCCGTCACACTCAGCGCTGGCTACAGAGCAGAGGTTTGGGGGTAGCGGCCGCGGCTGGGGGTAGGGGTAGGGGCAGCAGGGGGTAGGGGTAGCCGCCCCGCTAGGGTATAGGCATAGGCATTCCAGGTCGAGATGAAGTGTCATTCTTCAACACTGGCTGTGGCGTACCGCATGTTTCCCTTCACCCCCAGGGGTGGGTAAGGGGGGGGGGCGCTCTCCACCCTCACCCTAGCGCCCCCCCCCCTCCCCTCAAACTCCGCAAGAGGCCGCTAGGCATGTTCTTCTGTCTGCGATAGCTGCCTGTCACAACCGCACCCCCGCCGCCGCTACCCCTCACTGGAGCCGCCCCCACTCCCCACCACCCCCACCACCCCCACCCCGCAGCACGCGCGCCGGGTGGGCTGGACTTCTGCGGGAACTGCACAAGGTCACCGAGGCGCCTACGTCATCAGTGCCTCTGCGGCGTGGCGGGGCGCGGCGTGGCGGGGCGCGGCGGGGCGCGGCGGGGCGGGGTGCTGTCGGGTGGGGTGGGGCGGGGTGGAGCTGAGAGGCTGCAAATCTTCGACAAAGAATTTTTTCGTATAGTACAAAAAAAATCTGTGCAACCGTAGTATACAGTAAATTTCCATGTATTACAAAAATTTGTCATTGCATTGCAAAGATTTTTTATTTGTATTGCCGACATTTTTATTTTGTATTCCTCAAAAAATTTAGCTTTGTATTAAGGTCGTTGCTCAGAATTCTTTGTAACACAAGAATTTTCTTTGGGATAATTTAAGAGTGTGCAGCACGCGTGCAGCGCCGTGATCACGAGAAACGGAAAGAGAATTAAGTATTTTTGACTCTGCAGCAGGCGAGTTGTGTTGAGACCGGTGATTCAATCATACGAAAGCCTGCGTGGTCCTAGGGCGGCCAACTCGAAAAAAACTTGTACACAGAAATACCTGTGTATTTCTAAAAATACACTAAAAATACAAGGAAATACTCTACAATACACAGAAATACATAGAAATACTTGACAAAAATACGAGAAAAATACCGAAAAATACATTAGAAATACAAGAAATACAAGGCAAGTGTACACAGAAATACATGAGTTGGCCGCCCCTTGTTTGGAAGGTCTAAATTATGAAAAAGGGAGTGGAAAAAAATTCCAAATACTGTCTTATTGATGAATCTGCGTGTACGCTCGACTTGAAAAAATGTCCACGAGCGTTCGAACCGCAGAGAGCATAAAAATAACCCCCGCACGCGAACGCGTTTGAAATTTCCGGCTCGCGCGATTGTGATGTGCCTTAAAGGGGATGCTCCCCTCCGGTCCACGCTGCGTGAGGTGGGGAGGTGGGGGGGGGGAGCTGGACGTCCAGGGGGCAGTGACTCCTAGGGGGTGGGGGGCGGGGGGTGGGGGGCCCACCGGGTTCATTGACTGTCCCTGACAATCGATAGAGCATAGGGCCAAGTCTCTCTGCAGTGTGCCAACAACCCCTGGCGCTCCCTGTGCTCGGGGGGCGGGGTGGGGCGGGGGCAGGAGAGGCGGAAGGAACCAACACCCCCACCCCGCCCCACCCCGCCCCGCGCACGCCCCGCGCCCTGCACGGCTGCGTAGGTCGGTCGTTGACTCGCGCCGATCTGCCCCGGCGCGCGCGAACCATTCCGAACTCGCCGCCCTGCTGGCGCGCGCCCGCGTGTAAACACTGGACACCCAAGTGTGTGTGAGTGTAACACATTTGAAGGAGTGAGTGTTTGGCTTTTCACTTCCGCGTTTGAATCATCAGCTGTGGAAAAAATATGTCGTAAAATTACGTGAAAAATTTCCACAAAGTGTAGTCGGAAAATTACAATTTCAAATCGTAAAATTGAAGGCACTTTCTATCAAATTGAAATTCAATTACAAGCAAGAATGGTTTGTTGTAAATTTACAATATTTTTTGTAAGTTAAAATTTGCAAAATAAATCATACACTGTGAAAAATATCCTCGTAAATTTACGACATTTTTTGTAATTTTGATTTACAAAATATGTCGTAAATTTACGACTGCCCATTCTTGCTCGTCGGTCAATTCCAAGTTGATAGGGAGTGCTTGTAAATTTACAATTTCAAATTGTAATTTTACAACTTTTATCATGGAAAATTTTCCCGTAACCCTTACGAGTATTTCTCACAGTGTGAATGAACAAATGAGATATTTTGCACAGCGTAGTTGGTGTGTGAAATTTTGCGAAAACTCTACTGACATACAATGTAGAAAGAAAAGAAAACGCGAAAATTTGCGTAGTATTCGTCGTGGAAAACGTTTCCGGAACTGAAATCAAAACTCACACTACTTTGTGTTGGAATTACTCAATTGCTTCGTATCCATCTGCTAGTGCTGGGAAATCACAAGAAACTTTTAACAGTATACCAATGGCCTAGGATTTCTTACCTGTCGGGTAAAGTTGATGACATATCGACATCACCACTTACTGGAATGAATACGACCCGTTTACACACAAATTCGTGTAACAAGAGCGCGCCCCACCCCGCCCCTCCTCGCCCACCAGTCCAAGGGTCGGCCTACTCGGAAAAAATCGTGTACAAAAATACACGTGTATTTCCACACACACAAACAGAGAAAAAAATATTAAGAAATGCACGAAAAATGCAAGGAAAGACGTGAGAACATTCAGTATGTTCATCAAAATACTTGTCAAAAATACAAGGAAAATACTTTAAAAAATACATGAGAAATGCGAAGTAAATGTAAACAGAAAGACACGAGCTGGCGGCCGCCCCCTCCCACCAGTCCGCTTAACCTTTCACTCATTTGCCTTCGCCTGGCATCCCAAGCGAAGCGCGCGTGAACGCCACGCGGAACACCCCCGCGAGCGAGCTTTGAGAACGCCCGCGCCCCGCCCCGCCCCGGACGGAACGGAGGTGCCGCGGAATCACTCACTGCGGGGCTGGACTCCCTTCACTTCCCGGAGGCGCCTCTGCTCATGGCACGCTCACGCTCTCTCTCTCTCTCTCTCTCTCTCTCTCTCTCTCTCTCTCTCTCTCTCTCTCTCTCTCTCTCTCTCTCTCTCTCTCTCTCACACACACACACACACACACACACACGCTCACTCATGAGCTCGTTGACGTGAGAAAGTGCGAAGAGCGGCTCGCGCCTTCGACAAGGAAGTGCAGCAGGTGCAGCTCCAGGGCCGAAAACCCCATGAAATCCCATGGCTGCAGCAGCGCCGCGTCAAACTCTCTCATGAGAGACCGCAGCCGTGCGGGGCCCTCGCCCTGCCCTGCCCTGCCCTGCCCTGCCCTGCCCTGCCCTGCCCCGCCCTGCCCTGCCCTGCCCTGCCCCGCCCTGCCCCGCCCTGCCCCGCCCTGCCCTGCCCCGCCCTGCCCCGCCCTGCCCCGCCCTGCCCCGCCCTGCCCTGCCCTGCCCTGCCCTGCCCTGCCCTGCCCCGCCCTGCCCCGCCCTGCCCTGCCCCGCCCTGCCCCGCCCTGCCCCGCCCTGCCCTGCCCTGCCCTGCCCTGCCCTGCCCTGCCCTGCCCTGCCCTGCCCTGCCCTGCCCTGCCCTGCCGTCTCATTCCGAAAGATCGCTCTCTTATACCTTCATCGTCCTTGTCGCTCCCATGGAGGTGCTCCGCGTCGGGGATGGCAGGGCCGCGTAAGTGCGACAAGGACCGCGGAGGCGCCGGAGGAGCAAATCTTCGGAATCAGGGCTGCTGATAGCTGAGAGAAATTCTGCGGCGCCACCGCGCGTGGATCGGGTGCATGCCGGTTCATGCGAAACACAGTGGAAATCCGCAAGTGTACGAATGTCGCTCACGCGCAGATGAGTGAATTCATTCGTTCACTCGTATAGGTGAGTGAAAAATATCTGCTCACTTGTTGGCTGGCGAATAAAGTTCCTCCCACTTGTGGATGAGCGCATAAAAATTCGCAAACTTGTGCGGGTTAGCAAATTTAAGTGGACTCTCATTCGCACACCTGCAAATGAGCGAATTTTCTTCCTGACGAATCTGCAAGTGTGCAAATTTTTTCACTCATCTGCAAGTAAGCGACAACCGTACGTGCTACTCCAGATCAGCAATATTTTTTGATGTAACAATGTTCGGTATGTTTATTGGAATCATCAAACTTTTGTTTTCTTTTTCCTTGGTTTTTTTATACCACTTTGCAGTTTTTAACATTACAATAATCTTGAGTTGTGTGCTCTGAAAGTTCTCGACTTTCTTAAATGGTATTTTGCCTTTCAACTTCTGAACTTTGAGAATAAAATGAATTCAGTGCGAGGTGTTCGTCAGCGCCGACAGCGAGGTGACGTCACGACGGCATCCTGGGTCCGCGGGGCGGGGTGGGGCGGGGCGGGGTGATCCGCTGACCTCAGCAGCTCGGCGACCTCCTGCAGTACCTGGTACCGGTCGAGGCGCCAGCTAACGAGGAGCAGTACTCGGCAACTTTTAATGCGAGGCAACCGTACCCCGCGCCTCGTAGACGCCGTTGTTGTGCTTGGCGCGAACAATCTGCGGAAGTGGCCGCTCTTTCTAACAGCCTCCGGCCCGCTTCGCCCCGCCCCGCCCGGCAGGAGATGGCAGCAGGGTGATACTGGTGTTACGCGCCGTGCTCCCGGTGCAACCTGGGTGCCCTACCCGAGGGGTCCTTCACTTTAAAATCATGCGTACACAGATATTTTTTTGATTTTTTTGTGTGTACCTGATTTTCCTAGATTTTTCTTGATTTGTTGCTGTTTTTTTCTGATTTTTCTTTGATTTTTTTGCCTTAATATATATATTTTTTTAAATCTGATTTTTTTCTAGATTTTTTCTGTCCTTTCCTGATATTTTTTCCTGATTTTGCTTTTGTGATTGTTTTTGAGTGACGGACGGTAATGGGCCCCTCAGCCCTACCACTATCCCGCGCAGGGAGGGGCTCACCCGCTCATCGTGACACGGTAAAAAACCGAGTTAAAAACGATGTCTGATTTTTTAGGGAAAAGGGAAAAATTTTGAGGAGCACCCGTACTCCAAGTAGAATTCCTCAGATTTTGAGGAACTCTCCTCCAAAAATAAGGGATTTTTCCTTAAATTTTTCTTCAAAATCAGAGGACTTTTCCTCAAAGTACAGGTGCTCCTCAAAATTGTCCCTTTACCCTCAAAAAATTAGACATTTGTTTTACCGTGAAAGTGTACGAGAATAAAATTTGTCTCGCGTGCAAGTGCGTTCCCTCCACGCTCTTGCACCGAGGGGGCCTCAACTCCTGAAATCATGTGTACATAATCGCTGATATCTTCGAAATCATTGTCAAATAAATGTGGATATACTGCCGAAAAATATTGATTTGAGTGCGTATTTTGGGCTCATAAAGCTTCAAATACGCTTGTATTTATTTTACGAATTATTTCTTTCAATTATAAGAGGTGTAATCATGTGAAATCTTGAAATCATGTGTACAAATTTTTGGTGAGTTTAGGCCCCCTCGTCTTGCACTGCGCGTTGCGCGTTTGGGTGGCGCTGCCGTTGCCCGCCCCGCGGCCGCGGCCCGCACGCGCACGGCCTTGCCCGGCCTTGCCTCTTGCCTCCTCGCCTCGGCGCCTCGGCTCGGCGCGCAGGTCCGCCGCCCGCCGCTAGAGCGCGCCACGGGGCGCGGGCGGCCCCGGCGGGAGCGTCGGCGCGCTGCGTCGGCGCCGGCGCCCCCCGAGGCCGCGCGCGAGGCGTCCCCGGCCGGGGGCGGCGCCGGCCCGGCCCCCGGGGGTGGTCCTCCGGGCCGCGCGGGGCCCGCGGGGGCGGCGGGGGCGGCCGGCACCCTTCGCGCCGACCAGCGCCCGCGGGCGGTAGCAGGGGGACACCCTCGGGATATATACCGCCGGGCGCCGGTCGTTCCCGGGGCGTCCGAGGTGTCCGGCGCGACTACTGTATAGTGTGTGTGTGTAATGAGTGTGTGTGTAATCCCGCGCGCCGCCGCCGCACATCTGCTGCTGCTGCTGCTTGGGAACGAATCCTACGCGTCAGACACGACAGTGACGCTCCTTTTACGTTATACGCGGGATTTTACTTATATTCAACGCATTGGAAATGCATATGTGTGTTTGGCACACCACGGTGTGCCACACACATGTTATATATGCACTTGTAAGTGTGGGAATGGCATGCACCTGAAGGGTCGCTACCGGAAACAAATGTGAATTTTGGTGTACAAATTTTGTGAATTTGTATTGCTTTTGTTGTTAATTTAGATTGAATTTGTGCGAATTTTTGCTTGAATTTTATCTAATTCTTGGTGATTTTTTTCTGAATTTTTCTGAATGTTTCTGAATTTTCCTGATATTTTCTAACCTTTTTTGAATTTTAGGGTGTGCAAAACTTTCAGAGTTGTTTCCCCTTCTGGAAAATCAAGAAAATCAGTAAAATGAATGTCAGAATTTTAAAAATTCTCTCAGGAAAACACAGGAAAATTCCGGATATTGAAAGAAAAGTGTCAGGTTAATTATTGGCTTCACACTCTTGGGTTTTGTCCACATGTGCGCGGTGGCAGACGAAACAACGGCATGCGGACCGGCCGCTGGAGGAAGCGCAATCCAACCCCAAAACACCGTTGTCCCAACCCCCCCTACCCCACCCCTCAGTACAACCCCCACCGCCACACCGTCCGCGCGCGGGCAAGGACCGCAACAACCCCTTCCCTCCCCTCCACCGCCACCCCAAGGTCATATCAATCAGCTGATTCATCCCCCCACCATAACCCCCTCACCTACCCACCCCTATCCGCTATACATAGTGATTTATCTCTCTACTCAACGCTGCGGAGTCCGCAACGGGTAGTGAACGTTACTTTGTGTTCCTGTCTCCCCCCTCTCTCTCTCTCTCTCTCCCTCTCTCTTCCCCCGCGCTGCCCCAATGCGCATGCGCCGTGCGAATAGCCGGCAGCCCGGCGGTGTGTCAGTGACCCCCGGGCTAGGCCCCCGGGGCCCAGCCGGGCCCTATAGCCTGCTGCCCTGGCCCTCCACCATTCATCCGTCAAATCATTATGCATTCATTCATCGACCAAACTCTCATTCATTTATTCATCCATTCGCGTCTGTTACACACGCACGCGTGCGTTCGCATGCGGTTCGCATTTTTTTCTTCTTCTTTCTTTTTCCTTTTTATTTTTTTACCGCCCTGACTTTGTACATGAAGTGGAAGTGCAAGAGTTATCTGCAGTAGAAAGCACTGTTAAAACCTTGCGAAGCAATGCTTTGTATTACAAAGCAAATGCTTTGTAAGCTGCGAAGCATTTGGCAGCTTTGTATTACAAAGCATTTGCTTTGTAATACAAAGCATTTGCTTCGTAGCTTACAAACAAAATGCTTCGCAAGGGCGCAGATGCTTTGTATTACAAAGCAAATGCTTTGTAATACAAAGCTTCCAAATTCTTTGCAAGCTTACAAAGCATTTGCTTTGTAAGGTTTTAACAGTGAGCGTTCAGCGCGAAAATTTAAAAGAAGTTATCAACTAAAACATCGCGTGATTGTATTTTTGCTTAGGGAACGGCGGAAGGTGTGAGAGAGAGAGAGAGAGAGAGAGAGAGAGAGAGAGAGAGAGAGAGAGAGGGGGATAGGGTGTTGGTGTGGTTCTGTTTTGACGTAAGGTCAAACCACCGGGCATGCCCGTGGCGTGGCGTGGCGTGGCTCACCGCGTTCTAGCGCTGTCGGGGGCGTTCACCCCGCGGGCCTCCCCCCCCTCGCCTCCCACCGGCACCCCCACCCCCACCCACAGCACTAATGCTATGCCCCTAGAACGGCACTTCGAACAAAGCCCCGCCGTGTCTGTGTCTATTTGAATCCCAAACCGACCAGCAGGCGCTCCTATATCCACGTGCCCCCCTTTTCTTCTTTTTCCTTTTTTTAATTTTTTTTTTATATTTTATTACGTTTTAAAATCTCTTATTGGCTGGCACTGTGGACATCGTTATGGCTCCGTACATTTTGGAAACAGATCGAAATTTGGCATTTATTCTGTCATTTTTGCTGCGGAATATCCGCTGAGGCGACACACGCGTGGTCGACAAACTATGCTAGTCCTCATCTACCTGTACCTGCTTCACGCTCCACTGCACCCCTCTTCTCTCTCTCTCTCTCTCTCTCTCTCTCTCTCTCTCTCTCTCTCTCTCTCTCTCTCTCTCTCTCTCTCTCTCTCTCTCTCCTGCTCTCATATTGGATAGTGACGCACGTTCCTATTTGCGGGCGTCTTGGCCTAGGGGTCGAGGAATAGGCAGGCCCGGGGCCGGGGCGGGGCGGAGCGCGGGCGTGCGGCTAGAGCTCCCGGCCCGCGGTGCAAAGGAGATCGGCAGCCAAGAGCGCACGCATTAACCTAGGCGACGATGACGCAGCGAGAGCCGAACGGAGAAATAGTAAACGTGGTGTGGTGCCTGTTAACTTGAACAGTGTTTTTAAATGCGGACGACTTTTTGGAGAAACTTATGTCTCTTGTTATGAATAAAAAATAATAAAAAAATGAACCAATAATTGTCCGTCCGGACAGCCTAGGCATTCCTATATGTGCGCAGAAAATAAAAATATTCCTAAAGTGTTGTCAAAATTTTACCAGAATAAAACAAATGAGCATGGAAACTTCTATGACGCCCCCTAGAGCCTCTCGATAGCCTCCGTGTCACCTGCATTGTTTCCGTGCTGTTGAACCGAAACGTGCCCGCCGCGCGCAGCGGTTCTGCCCGCCTGTCTTCCTGGTTCTAGTACCGTCTTCAAGGCTCTTCTCTAGAACTTTTTATTTTTTTTTCTCTCAGCGTAGCTCGCCGCGCACTGCACACCACCGTCCGGCACAACAAAGTGCCTTCGCAAAACGAATGACCCCCGTCATGTTAACACAATCCAGGATGCCGTTTAATCCAGGAACTCATGCGGGCGAACTCCCCGGCGCCGCGCCGCCGGCCTGCCCGGGGACTTCTTATGCTCCTGTCGCAGATCACTGCAATCTCTCTTAAAATCTTTCAAAGAAAATTCTTGTATTACAAAGAATTTTGTGCAGTCGTAATACAATAAGAAAAGTATTTTGTAATACAAGGAAATTTCCGAAAATTTCCAGTAAATGCCCTTGCACAGATTTCTTTAATATTACACGAAAAAAATCGTTGTAGATGATTTAGAGAGCACGCCTCGCCACTGCACTGGAAACCCCAAGTGTGTAAATGTCGCACACTTTTTAGTGGGAGGGGGCTCGTTCGCACGCCTACAAGTGTTCGACGTTCACACACTTTGCGTATTCATGCCATTTTTTACATTTGTAAAAAAATTTAAAAAAAAAAATCAAATAAAAAGACGAGCGCAATGCAGTACACATTTTTTCACCTGTTATGGTATATAGTATGTTAATAACATGACAGTAAAGTTTGTTTCTGGGGTCAGAGATATAACGGGTAAAGAGTTCTGCACCAGTGACCATCATAACGCTGTCTTTAAAAATAAAATGGAAAAATAAAACGATGAAAAAATTGCAAGCACGTGACTACTGACCTGCATCACGCGTTATGCAAAGGATGCCTGCTGTAGTGTAGGAGGTGGAGGAGGAGCAGGAGGAGGAGCAGGAACCCTGACCAGCCTGACAGTCAGCTTGAGCGAGGCAGAGCGTGGCGAGGCGGAGCGCACCGGAAGCGATCGCCTATGCAGCGCTTGGCTGCTCGCTCGCGCCCGCTGCACCGATGACCCTGAGCTGTGACGTCACAGGACACGTCAACTGCTGCTGCTGCTACTACAGCTCGTTGATGATGACTGGACTGGAAATCTGAGGAGGAGGGGGAGAGGGGCTCCCGGATGGGTATGATCCGTACGGACCTCTCTCAGGGTAAAATGAGGAACACAATTTTCCATGCGGGATGCGTTTGCACCTTCTTGTTATAGGAGGACGACGTCACCCTTTTCAACGTGATAAGTTTTTATTTGTTTATTATTTTGTATGTTATTTACTTTCCTTATTATAATATTTTTCCACCCGCCAACTGACACTTTAAAAGCTTGTGTGTGTGTGTGTGAGAGAGAGAGAGAGAGAGAGAGAGAGAGAGAGAGAGAGAGAGAGAGAGAGAGAGAGGGAGTGAGAGACAGAGAGAGAGAGGGGACATTTTGACCCGAGGCAAAGGGGATTTTTCATTTCTTCGACATGCTGATTAGAATTTGCTAGACCTTGCCTGGTGCTCTAAAAATATTTCAAACCAATTCCACCTTCTGCCCATAAAATTATTTCTTATTTTGACACAGATTTTTTTTATTAACTTCCAGTTTGGTTGCTGTGCTCGCGGTGCCTGTCGCAGCGGTAGTCGACTCCCGGATGAGCCCGCTGATCACAAAATGTGAGTACATATCTTTCGAAATAATAAAACCCTTTTTTATTTGTTTTATCCAGTACGCGACTTGCGGAACGCGGACCTGTTTGTTGTGGTGTGAATAATATTAAAATAAGCGCGCCCTCGCGCTTGACTTTCGCTTTTTGCTGCTTCGCGCGGTTCAAGAAGCAAGCAGCCTTTTGGCCTAGCAGTGAAACGTGTATGTGTGTGTAGGTGTGGGTGTGTGTGTGTGTAAGTCGTTGCATGCATACGGAGGTGTGGGTAAGTGAAAGAGAGAGGGCGCCTCGCAGCGGGTTGAATGCACTTGCATCGCATTCCTAGCAAAGCCTCTGGGCCCGCGGCAGGCACCAGAGAGAGACCCCTCTCCCTCCCTAGCCTCTCTACCCGGCACGGCTGGCGAGCCAAAGCGCCTCTCTATCTCAAAACGCGATCATCTCTTCGACGCTTTTTCATCCTCTGATTTACCGTTCCCTGCCGGACGCTTAAGAAGGGGTATCGGTCTGGATCCAAACCTCCCCTGCTGGCCCGGGCACACACTTGGAAAAACTAAAGTAGAAAGTTTTACACCAGGCGCGTGAGTCCAAGTGTGCCAAAATAAAACATCTGTCAATAGTACATTAACTAAACATTGTGTTGTCTACTTAAACTCGCCATCATGTAATGTTCTAAATCATATAGAACACTGAAGTGCGCAATAATTGCACATTTCTTTTATCTGTGCAGGCCCGCTCAACGGAAATAAATCATTAGGTACTCGGCATGTTTTGTTTAGAAATTATTTTGAAACAAATAGTGATGCATTTCTCTCTTTTATGCCGCAGGGCTTTGCGGAGGGTCACCCGATCGAGCCTCGGAACTGGAACAGTGAGTACCGTCGACACCCATTTCTAGAAAAAAAAAATCACAATAATTTCAGGATGAAACATGTAACTGGTGTAAAACAAATGTCTACTTCTGCACCTCAATTGGTGTTTAGTTTAAAATGTGCAAACATTGCTCACTTCAAGGTGTCGAGCTTAACTAAACGTGCATTGTTTCGACACTTCCAAAATATTCAATAAACTGCACACCATTTAGTGTGCGGTTATTAGACGTCTGTTATGGCTTCCCAATAGATGGTGCATGTGTCCAAGTGTGCAAACATTCAACACTTGCGAGACGTTTAAAGTTTAGACGTTACTTTAATGTCTAGTAAAACTGCTCGACATCATGTAACGTGCAGTGCGAAGTCACATATTCGACACGCAAGTGTGCAAAAGTTGCACATTTGTTTTACCACAGTGTAGAAAACGTCGCATAGATCGAAGATTTCTTTTTATTCTTCCCTCTCTTTTCGCGCGCGAACAAGGTTGTTGCAGCGCCGACCCGACCGAACCGCGCGCGGAGCTTTCCCTCCCCTCGAACGTCGTTTGCAGCGCGCTCCTATAGCCTTTAGCCCGCGGAGCCTAAGATTTATTTCTATCTGATGCTAAAAATTCTCTGCACCGCGGCGCGCTGGAATTGTCGACGGCTAAGGGGGCCGCCCCGCCCGGCCCCGCCCCGCCCGGCCGTGCACAAGCTTCCTGAAACGGTGCGCCCCGCCCCACCCCGCCACCGCCTTGTCAATCAACGCGGTTATAAACCTCCTCTTTTACGTAAGGGTTTCGAGTGGTATAATTTACGTATTTACAGCAGGAAGGAGTCCGGGGCTCGGGCTCGGGCCGGCGGGCGCGTGAGACGAGACGCCACCCGCGCCTCGCGCCCCGCCGCTCGCGGGTATGAGAATGTTCTCGGGGGCGCTGCTTTTATAGGGCTGCTGTCGGAAGCGACGCGTCGCGACGCTTACATTGTGTGCAGCGTCCCCCCCCCCCCCCCGAGCTATTGTCTCCAGGCCCCCCGCTCCAGCCGGTTAAAAAAGAAATATATATATTTATATATGGACAGGACATACTTTATGATTCGATGAGGGGTGTTGATCTCGTTGATCTTATGATCACTGTGAGAAAAACCGTACCTCATACAACTAAACAACGGTTTTGAATTAACGGTTTACGGTTTTCGTTGCCGTACAACACTAATTTACACTATATCGGGTACAATTTTAGTACAATATTTTATTGTACTTCGAAATAACGGTAAAAAACTGTTGTTAAATGTAGTTTTTTCTCACAGTGATTGGCATTCTCACAAAGACACTCTGCAAATTTAAGTGTGAAACAAAGCAGAATCCTATTGAAAAGTAAGGAAAATATTCTGGGAAAAAAAGATTTTAAAGTATTTGTTTTGACTTAGCTGGAAAGTAAGTGATAGTGGATGTCGCGAATTTGTAGGCGTGTGAATTTTGAATCGCTCAACTTGACTCGTTAAGGTCAAAATGTAATCCAGAAATTTCTCACATTGCACTGTAGAAAAGGAAAAAAAAAACACGAAAAAAAACACCATCATGCAGCCATGCCATGACTTTGTTTTGGAGAATAGACGTGCTGAGCGTCTTGGCGTTTGAAAAAATTTGTGCTCGTGGTGTTATGTTTATGGGATGACAAGGATACCTCATAGAAATTCCCACACTTACAAGAGTATGCGACAGTCACACTTCTTGTCAGTCCCCAGAGTGCGCGGGGTGCATCGGCGCGCACCCGGGCCGACGAGGCTCCCGCTAGCCGGCCGTGCTCTGCTCGCCACTGCCCCCTCCCCCCCCCCCCGCCGCACGTAGCTGCAGCTAGCACTTCCTGGCTCTGGCAAGGCCGAGCCGAGCCGAGTCTAGCCGGGCCTGCGGGGCAGCAGCCCGAGCCGAGCCGGGCCCGGGCAGCGACCGTCAACTGCATTACGGGTAGAGAAAAATTACCTAAGACGTGCATCAGCCGGCGGCGACCCCCCCCCCCCCCCCCCCCCCTCAGCGCACGCACAGCAGCGCGCGACTTACTTGTGGCGCCACCGAACCGAAGCGTAGCCTCACATCAGGGAGCACCGGTCAGGGAAGTTATGGAAATGTCAGGGAAATTTGCGAAAAGTCAAGGGGAAAATCCGAAGATGTGGCTCGATGTGCAATAATTGTAAATGATTTTAGAAGACAGAATTACCCTCACTGTTAAAAATGTTTGAAATCTAATGACATTTTGAAGATTAATTTTAATAAAAGTGTTATGAAATTTCATGACACTCTGAAATTCAATACAGTGTAATGAAATTTCATGATCATTTCATTACTCTGTTCTGAAATTTCATATCATCTGTGAATTCATTACTTTTTAGGAAATTTTCATGACATAACGTAGTTTTGATTTCTGCCGCTAGATGGAGTTACGGTAACCGAATGGAATTTCTTGCGCGCGGCTGACCAGAAACGGCAGCTAGATGACCTCCACTGCCTATTTCCAGTGCTCTCGACGTGGAGGACGATGCAGGTCCTCACGTGCGTCCTTCATTTTTGATTAGTGTCGGAACTTGATGCTCTCAAGTTTCTCGACCAATACCAACCCTCTGTGGAGGACGGTTGTTTAATAGATACCCCTCACGACATGTTTCCATACTGCGCATGACAAAAATTAAATTAGAAGAGTAGTTGTTAGAAGAAATTTCCGTATTAATTGTGTGTCTTTGATTTAATGACAAGTGTCATTAATTTTCATTACATAAAAATAATGAAAATTTCATTACATTGTCATGAAATTGTAATGAAAATTGCTTCATTACAATGTAATGAAAATGTAATGAAATTTTTTTTACAGTGCTGTTCTTCAAAAAATTCTCGAAAAAGGCAGTTTTTTTTCTGGAAATCATGGAAAAGTCAGGGAAAATGGGAAGAAAGATCAGGTGTGAACTCAATAAAGTTTTTTGGGTGGCTAACTTTTGAAATCAGTTCTGCCAGAAAAGTAGGTAACAAGAAACCGATGCGTGTGTGTTTGTGTGTGTGAGAGAGAGACTGAGAGGTCACCTGATGTTGGACATTGGACCCCAGCACCCGGTTGCGCTCTGACAGGTTGCTGACCTTGACCGCTGTCGCCCCCGCTTCATTAAGGGGGTTGAGTAACGTGCGCTTTCCAAACACAAGGGTGCACTGTTGCCACCCTCTCGGGTAGAGTTGAGCGGCAAACGTGAAAAAATGCTGTAAAAATTAGTATTGAACTTTTCTTCTTTTTATTTCATTTTAAAAAAATGTGAATTAATGAAAAAACCGCAATTTTACCATACACCTCAGAAAGAATTTTTTGGAAAGAGTTTTGACTTTAAAAGCGAGGTAATGTTTCAAGTCAATTATTTATTAGGTAAAGCCGATAAAAAGTGAAAGAAACCTCAGCGAGAAAAGTTTAGAGTCCTCATAAGTTAATGGAGGGGTAAAAGGCAAGCAAGGTGCTTGGCAGCTGCATTGGAGGACAGTCGAGCCAAGCCGAGCCGAGTCGAGCCGAGTCAGGCCGTGCGGGGCCGAGCCGAGCCAAGCCGGTGCGCTAGGAGTGCACTCCTTGCCTTCCGGGTTAGGCCGTTGGCAGCACTGCACGCCACCGCTGCACTCGCGGGGTCGCGGAGAGGAGAGGCGAAAGGAAACTCCCTCTCCGTGTACGTCGTGTTCTCGCTTGGATAACTGTGAAGAGTGCGCTCACAAATTAAAAAAAAAAAATCTCGATATGATCTATACTTGCGGTGAAGGAAAGCCGAAATATTAAACCTGATTTTTAATCGCTAGTAGAGTTTTAATCATTCTATTGGTAATCTATGTGTGTGACTGTAGCACACTGCACGCTAAAATCAAGCCCTGGGATTCCCAGTGTAGTTAAAGACCATGAGTTACCCTGGATTTTCCCTGGTATCCTTAGAGTTTACCCTGGGTTTCCTAGGGGATCCATACTGGAAATCATTTCCACGGCATCTCCTTGTAACCAAATACCCTGGGAATCCCAGGGCTTTGGTATTACCGTGTGGTATATATGTGACTTTTCACTCGCTATAGCGAGGTTATAACAGGTTACAACCTGTGTCTTCAAGTGTGCGAAATTTCTAGGAAAATTGACTCCTTTTTATTTTTCAAGAGTGCGAATAAAAAATTCACGTATACCTAAATGTTGTGTGTAACATTCACACTTTCCTCCGGTGTAAGGCTGTGCGTACCGGTTCAGGGACAAACTAGATATGTATTTTGGGCGCCCTGGTGTGTATGTGTGTGAAATGCCGTGCGGCCCGGATCAGCCTTGTGCCCGGGAGTGAGCGGGTACCACCGCTGCTGGGTAACACCGCCGGGTACCACCGCCGGGTACCAGCGGGTACTACCTTGGCTCGGGTAGCGCCGCGGCTCGCATGTCTGTGCGAGGTAACGCGCAGCCGCCGCGTGGGGCTGAGCCATGCAGCTCCGGATTCTATTGGCAAGCCTGCGAGGAAGCTCGGATGAGTTTTCGACACGTGTTGTTCATTCTTTTCACAAAAAACATATTTCTTTGGAGATAATGAGCGTCAGGGTGTATTTTTTCGTCCCACCCGTCTTTAGTCCCACCCAGTAATAAAAAAATAAATAAATGCAAACGCCAAACCAAAAACGCACTATTTTCGTACTTTTAAAATTATATATTTTGATTTTTTTTTTCTCTGCTCCAACTGTTTTTGGCCCACCTTCCGAAAAAATATGAAAAATGGTATGTTTCCATGGAATAACTTTTAGTGTTCTTCGTCCGACATGTAATTTGACTCATCTTTCAAAGAAAAATGCGATTTTTTTTTTTTGTCTAAGAGTTAAGTGCAGCACAAGCCATTAGCCCGCATTAGCCTAAAAGAGATTTTTACCTGCAAAATTCATATTTATTTTTAATTTTATCTCTCTCTCTCTCTCTCTCTCTCTCTCTCTCTCTCTCTCTCTCTCTCTCTCTCTCTCTCTCTCTCTCTCTCTCTCTCTCTCCCTCTCCCTCTCCCTCTCTGACCACGCCCGTACGGGTGACACGTACGCCCACGACGCCCCGCCTATATCCGGCCGAGAGATTAATGCTAGAAAGCCCCCCCGCTAAGGTCAAGGTGCCGTACAGCTGTATGCAGGCGGGGCGGGGCGGGGAGGGCCAGTTGCAGATGTGAACATGTGTATCGGCAGCCTCGTGCAGCTGTGCGCACGCGCCAGCTTCAACAGTTTATGCCCTCGTCGTCTGTTCGCGCTAATTATACCGCACGACAAGAAATATATATATTTATATAAAAAAAATAATTAAAATCAATTTCTTGTTTTCTTATTATAACACTGAGAAACTTTTACACCTTTTTTTTCCTTTGTAAACAAAAAAGGAAAATTAACGACAAGTAAGAAACGCTCGTGGACTTACAGTGCACGCCATCTGATTACCTTTGGCCTTTTTGTCGAGAGGAAAAAGTCCGCGGGTAAAAGTGTTTTGCGTGTGAAGCGTGGTGGTGGAGTGGACCAAGGAGGAGGAGTGTGGGGGGGGGGGGGGAGGGGGGGAGGAGAATTCACGGCCAGGTTCGCACTTTGGGGCCTAAATCGTGACCCTCTGGTGGTCACGCCGGGCGGGGCCTGCCAGAGGCCCACAGCAAGGCGATTCCAAACACCGTTTTGTAGTTTTCTCTCTCTCTCTCTCCTTGGCCCCTTATGGTCGTGCCCCAATGAGTGCAACAAGGAGAGAGCGACGAAACCAGCGTGCGGAATCACCCTCCTGCGGCCACGTTTCTTCTTCCTCTGTCTCTTCTTCGCGTGCGGCACAAAGGTCGCGCGCCGCCCGCCTGCCGGGCTCTCCCTGTGCGCGGGAACATCGCGGGATTTGAAGAAGGGTGCGCGGTAACGACGTGTTCACACTCCAAGTGAGGGACATATCACAGCCTCAGGTGTGTGACAGTCACACCCTTTCGAGTGTGTGACAGTCACATACCCCTTCGAGTGTGTGATATCCAGTCACCTTTTAATCGCGCGATGTTCACACACTTTTAATTGTGAGACATCTGCACACCCTGAAATGTGTGGTAATCACAATCACGTGTCTTGAAGTCGTGTGTCGTGTCATTCACACGGTTTCAGATCTGAAACATTAACAAACCCGCAAATGCTTGACATTTCGATACCTCCAAACCATAACCGCTCAAATGCGATTTCCCCCTCTCCATCCCTAACCTCACCTGCACAGGTGAGCGGCGTGGAGGGGGAAATCACATTTGAGCGGTTATGGTTTGGAGGTATCGATTTACACATCTTAAAGTGTGTGACATTCGCACAGCGTCAAGTGTGTGACATTCGCACAGCGTCAAGTATGCGACATTCTTACGCTTCGGTTTTCTAGGTAGGGGGAGAGGTGGGGGAGGGAGGGAGGGAGAGAGAGAGAGAGAGAGAGAGAGAGAGAGAGAGAGAGAGAGAGAGAGAGAGAAGGGGGAAAGGATGCGAGGAGATACAGGGAGAGGTCAGTGGCCGGCGCTGGTGCCGCGGCGTGCAGCGCGCTGCGACTATCTGGGCTACTTTCACAAGTGACTCCACCACGCTGCCCCGCCCCGCCCCGCCCCGCCCCGCCACTGCCTAGTACGGACACCGAGAGGGAAATACCTCGGCAAAAATATATCAACTTGTGGAAGGGAAGTGGGTGGCCGGCCGCGGCCGGCCGTGTGTCAGGCAGGCGGCGTAGAAACGATTGTTGATCTTTTGCTGTCCGGTTTGTGGAAGTAGTCTACAACATCATCACTCCACCCAGTAAGCAGAGTGCGAAAAACGCGCATTTTTACTTCATCTGCTCACTTGCGATCGTTAGGTGCAGACTAATAGCGCCGGGAGGCTATCCGCAGGGAATCATAGGTTTGGGCGTAGCGTGGGGGAGGTGTAGGAGGCACGTTTGGAATACCTTTCACGCAAACAAAAACAAAATTTTTAAAAAATAATTTGGCCGCTTCTTTAGCAGAAAAAGCTCCTTTTTACTTCAAAATAGACTACGCGATTTTTTGAAAGAGAGAATTACAACAACTAGAAATACCCTAAGAAGTTACAACCAAATATGGTGAGCGCATCTGTACTACTCAGTGAGTTGCGCTATTGCGTTTGTCGTTACAGAATTAGAGAGGCTCGCAAAAAGTGGATCCAGCACATTTTAATAAAGTCATTAAGGTATTGACTCGCTAATGCAAATGTCAATACGAGTTCGCTCCGCGGCCCGCACCGGGCCGGGGGCGTGAAGGCCGGAGGCCGGGGCACAGCGGGGCCCCGCCGCAAGCAGACCGGTCATACTTCAGCTCCACGCTCCCCCTGTAAGAGCTTTCAGAGCGTTAGAGCGAGCCCGCGCGGAGCAAGCCGAGAGGAAATAAAACTACAACGCGCACGAGGTCAGCTACACGGCACGGGCGCAAGCTGAGCAGAGGAGGGTCAGTGAGGAATCCGTCTCGTAGAGCTCGTAGACCAGACGTACAGTGTGTGTGCGGCGGGCTGCCTACCTCGCAGGGGAAGGCAGCGGCATGCGAAGCCCTCCCCTGCGGATTCCAAGGCAAAGACTGACGCTGGGAGGGGGCCGGTCAGAATGTGGATGGGGGAGGGCAGGATTCTAATTCTAACCCGTTCAGAACGTACTAGGTCGGAATGTTTAGTTTCTCGTGTTCATTGATAGATTTTCTCTTGCGACCTATACGCTCGACCGTCGCGGGGTTTGCGCCCCGGGTACCATCTGCGGGTACCAAAAGGCGGGTACTATTATTGCGTCCATATTACGCTGTACTGGGCTCTGAAACTGTATAGATTTGGCCAAACACGGCCAAATAAAGCCCAAAACGACCTAAAATTGAGTGAAATACGGAGAATTTAGGATACTGTGCTCCTTTTATGCTTATATCACGCAAATTATTCCACCTTTTTTACGGATATAGGGTGACCCGACTATTACGCGAGTGCATTCCCCCTCGGTACCAGCCAGTCGGTTAGCACCGAGTACCAGCCTCCGATCCTTCTTTTTTCTACAGAAAAAGAATCTTATTTCATAGACAAAGCTTTTTTTAACACGCTGGAGCTTCAATAGCCGCAGAGCGGTGCTGAACCCGACTTTTCTCGTAAATCCTGCACAAAGTTCAGTGCCCTGCGCTCTCCTCGCGGTGGGAGAGCGAGCGGTACCGAGGGTACCCCAGTACCGCCCGCGTTACGTGAGCCTGCAGCTACCCCCTCCCCCTGGTACCCCTACCCGGAGCTGTCTCTGGTCCTAGTCCTCAGCCCCCCCCAAAGGGTACTTTACCAGGAATAATTGAAAAAAAAAAAAAACAGCAAAAGAAAAATAGCAAAAAGTGCTCAGATATTTAAAAGAAATGAGAATAAGTCCAGGAAAAAAGAAAAACAATTATAGAAAAAAGGCGACTTTGTGCCGAAAATATAAAAAAGATTAATATAAGAAAAACATCACGATGCAGAAATCGGTTTCCACTCGCGAATTTGTAATTAAGTACCTCTCGTCACACCACAAGTCCCACTTAAGTCATCTCCTAAATCAAGGCTCTGTTTTTTTTTTTCTGCCCGAGGAAAATATTGAAAAATAAGATCGATACCTACAAGGAAGACACACGTAGTTTTGGCACCCAAGGCAAGACTAACGTAGTTCAGGGACCCGAGGCAAAACTCACGTACTTCTGGACCCCTCGGAAAGACTCACGTACTTTCTTCGTTATAAGATAGGAACTACGTGAGTCTTTCCGAGGGGTCCAGAAGTACGTGAGTTTTGCCTCGGGTCCCAGAACTACGTTAGTCTTGCCTCGGGCCCCAGAACTACGTGTGTCTTCCTTGTAGGTATCGAGATATGGACGATTTTAGTGAAGTGAGCTTCTGCATTGCATTGCATAGCCTCGGGCAGGGCAGGGCGGCGCGGTGGCGCCCGGCGCGCACTGTCACAAGATGCATCGGGAGTGCGGTCACGCGGAAGCGAGGTCTGCGCCGTGCGGTCAGTCACCCGCGCCACGACCACCAGCACGGCCGCTACGACCACTTACCACCAAGCTGCTCGCCCCCTCCGCTAGTCCCCTCCCCTCCCCCTCTCTCTCTCTCTCTCTCTCTCTCTCTCTCTCTCTCTCTCTCTCTATCTATCTATCTATCTCTCTCTCTCTATCTCTCTCTCCCCCTCTCCCTCTCTCTCTTTTATTTGTAAAAAAAAAAAATTACTCCTGCTTATGCAGGTTTACATTTGTAGCGGGACTCTTTAGTCCTTATAATGTGGAACCAATCAAACGATTTTAAATTTAGTTTTCTCTCTCTCTCTCTCTCTCTCTCTCTCTCTCTCTCTCTCTTTCTCTTTCTCTTTCTCTTTCTCTCTCCCTTTTTCTCTCCGATTTTCTGTCCCTTGCTCTCTCACTCTCAAATAGACTGTCTCATAAGTATGAGAAGGTTGCCAAATAAAGCGACAACTTCAACACCGATGGATTGAGAGTTTGATTTGCCTATTTTTTATCTTATTTTTGTGGTGCAGCTCAAAAGTGCACTATTACATCTTCTGCCGCGGCGGCAGGGGCTTTGCAGAGGAGGCGGGGTGAGGGGGGGGGGGGGTGGGGGGGGTAGGCAGGGAGCTCTGGAGCCGCGCTCAGGTCGCTAGGAGTGGGGGGAGGCGATGCAACCATGCAGTTACTTCCTAGAGCAGCCGGGCGGGCAGGAAGCGATTGGAGCTGCAACAGGCGCTGCACTTCCGCGCAGCCGTCCGACCATCTGTCTGTTCATCTACCCGTCTATATCTCTGACGTCGTAAATGTCGTGTGTATGGCGACCATTTTCTTTTTCTGATTTCTTTAAAATATTTCCAAAACTAAAAATGTTTGCATTTTTTGGGGGGCAAAAATTCGGTTAATCCACATTTTTTACAATAGGGACTTGGCATACACCACCTCACGTTACAGATGCACAATCAGTTTCTGTTTAACCGCGCAAGTTTAAAAACTAAAAGAAATAAGTCAAAAGCGAGTATCTTTTAAACAAAGTTTTTCTTTCTTTCTTTTTTTTTTCTCAATGCAACACACTTACACTCGACCTCGATGCATGCCCCGAAACCCGTTCAAAGCCGGGTATCCGTCGCTTGTCATTTCGCAAGGGCCTGCCGAGCCCGAGTGCGATACACGTTTGTGCCGTACAATATTTTGGTGGTATAACAGGGCTAAGCGCTTAAAGCGCGCCAGTGCCAGCAGCAGGCGGCTAAGAGCAGCGCTAAGCCCCAGCAGACAGGCCTGAGAGGTAGGAGGGGGGGGGGGGTGCCGGCACCCTCACCCGTGCCGTGCCCCGCCCCGCCCCGCCCCGTCCCCCTCTGCCGATGTTGGAACAAGTTCTCCAACGGGCGGGGTGGGGGGCGGGGCGGGGCGGGGCGGGCTGCGAAGTGTGTCAAGACCAGCGCCGGCGACCATGGCACTACATTCAGTGGGGGTCGCCCGCGACCACCGCGGGGGGGGGGGGCAGGAGAGACGGTGGAGAGAATGGCGATGAAAGAGAGAGGCAGAGAGAGACAGGATAGAACAACTGAGAGCATCGATAGGAACCAGCACCACGGGGAAACACAAAACGGATGAATGAAGAGGAGCGGCAGGGTATACTGTGCGCTCGGCCATCCCAAACGCGTGAGAATGTCGCACATTTGCAAGCGTGTGAATCAATAACATGCGCGTTCTCATGAACAAGGACAAGTATACAAGAGTAGTTCTCCGACAAATTTTACATACTTGAACGGACCAGTGAACGCAGAGGGGGAATTTCGCGCATCTTCCAGGAGGCGAACTCACTCACTTTGACTCCGTAAAAAAATGTATTTGTAGATTTACGACATTTTCTGTCAATGGCGACTTACCATAAATGTTTTAGATTAACGACAACCTATTCTTGCTCGTTGTTGAAATTCAAGTAGTGCTTGTAGTCTTAAGATGCTGTTATTGTAATTTTACAACTCCACTTCGTGAAAAATTTTCCCGAGAGAAAACCTAGGACTAATTTTCACAGTAAGTTTCAAAAAGTGTAAATACATGGACCGCTGTCACCCCTCTCCTCGTCAAAATGCGCTCCAGTCTCGTCTGTCTGTCTGTCTGTCTGTCTGTCTGTCTGTCTGTCTGTCTGTCTGTCTGTCTGTCTGTCTGTCCGTCAGTCTGCCTTTCCGTCCGCCCGCCCGTGTCCTCCCCGGCGCACTCGCCCGCCCGTCTGCTCTGCGGTGCCTGGAGGGGGGCGCCCCTCACCTTGTCCAGAAATGGCGCGCGCCGAGTGCATGTCTGTCTGCGGGTTATTGAGTCATACCCGCCGCCGCCAACTGTGTGTGTGTGTGTGTGTGTGTGTCACTCGGCTGCAAGTGTGTGAATAAACTGTTGCACGCGTGCCGACCGAGAAATTATTTATTATTATTGTTCTTTATTGAGATCAATCGAGACCGAGTGGGGGTCACTCATACAAAATGTGTACATGATTTTTTTTAAAACTATGTTTTGTTTCTTCGTTTGTTTCGATTTTTCAAGTAAAATTTCTGTCACTTTTTGGTGAATTTTGACCTTTTCCCCCTATTTCTGACTTTTAATTTTTTTCTTTCAGTTTTCATTCCTTTTTTCTCGTTATTTTTATTTTTCTGTATCCTCTTGTTTTTTTTTTTAATTTCTTAAATGATTTTAAGGGGAATGACTTTTCGTAGTGACTCCCCGCCCTCTCCCTCGATCGAGACCTTATTGTCAATTGCGGAGTGGGAGACGTTTAAAAGCAAAAATGAGCGTTAAATAAATTGTATTGATTGGTGCGCTGCTCGTTTCGGTTGTGGCCGTGGGAAGATGTTCCGTGAGATCATCAAGCCCCACGAGGGCGCTCCGCCCCACCCCACCCCACCCCACCCCTCCCCACCCCGCCCCACCTCGCCGCGGCGTGCCCGTCCGGTCTCGGCGCGAGCATTGCGACTTTCACTGCGGCTGATCTGCTCTGTTCAGCCTAGCCGTGGCGGGGCGGGGCGGGGCGGGGCGGGGCGGGGCGTGCGGTCAGGCTTGCCACCCACACCTCACTAATCGAATCTGCGACCCGCCCCACGCCCCACCCGACCGCTCGGGCCCCGCGCCCCGCCCCACCCGGAGAGAAAGGACAGTTTGACGCTGTAAAAGTTAAGAAACGTGAAATACATAGTCTTTCAAAATCTTGTGAAAATTCACTGTGAACGCTTGTGTCGTACTCTTGGAAACGTGGGAAATTCCAACCGTACCCTCAATCACGTAAATGGCGTACGAATCTTTCACATTTGAGGGGCAAGTGCTGTAATAAAACTGCTCATATCAACTAGTGTGTGACGTTTACATTTGCGGTCGAGTTTCCCATATTGTAACCACCTGCCAATAAGTTGAGGGGGAAAGAACTCCCAATTTTAGTGTACACATTTCGTGATTTTTTTTTTGAATTTTTGTGAACTTTTACTTGAATTATGCCTATTTTTTTGTGAATTTTCCTAAATTTTCCTGAATTTTTAACTTTTCTTACTTTAAAAAAAAAATTGCTCATTTTCCTGAATTACGAGGTGTACAACAATTTTAGAGTTGTTGCCCCTCGCAACAACTCTACCTGGAAAAAAATTGTGTCACCTTAAATGGATTAGCAGTTTTAATTTGTTAAATGTGGACTGTGGATAGAACAGTAACAGCAACGAGCGTTCAAAAATTAAAAACCCCAAGTGAAATTCCGTAGAATGCATTTTGTTACATGCGCCTAGAGTATGCTTTGGGTACTTTGGGTGCAGCTGCAGCCTCAGTGCACGTGAGGGCGGGGCGGGCTGGGGTTAAGGCGTACCACGCGTGCTGTGCTGCCTACGTCCAGGGGCGCTGCTATCGCGAGGTAGCGGTGCAGTTCAGATTCTCTCCGCCTCGAATGCGCCGAGCTACCGGCACTGGAATGTATGGCGAGGTCGGGAGCCGTGCGGGGCGAGGCGGGGCGGGGCTGGGCGGGGTGGGGTGGGGCGGGGCGGGGCGAGGCGGGGTGGCGCCTAGGGATGAGCGGGCGCGGGCGGCAGTGTGGTGTAAGGTCGGCCGGGTCCGCTACGTTACGTCTGCAAATCAGATCGGAATGTCGATGGGATGGGATGGGATGGGCCCCGACAACATGTGGCAACGACGGTTACGGATGGCAGACTCGGTACACTGCTCATAAAAAGCAGTCTCAGGTGCGTCAGTGCGCCAGTCCTACATTATTAAAAAAATTAAAGAAAAAAATTAAGAAGACCCTCCCTCTAGAAACAAAATTGTTTACTAAAAATAAAAAATAAGAAAGTCGAAAATTTGATTAGTTAATTTCTCTATAAAGTATGAGTGATGCCCACGACTCGAACAGTATAATTTTTTTTGGCACTCGTAGATAAATTTGCATATTTTTGAGAACAGAAAAAAAATGTTGCATTTTTTTAAACAGCCTCTCTTCTTGCGCAATTTGTGTTGCTGAACGTTTCCTTCCTCCTTTAAATGTTGTTTATTTTTATATATTTTCTACTGCTCTTTTTGTCCCCTTTTCTTTTTAATTTCTATTCGGGGTGAGTATGCAAAATGATAAGCCCACCCACGCCTGCCTCGGGTGGGGCGCGCGGCCCGCGAGAGTGCATCTGGCGAAAACTTTCACGGTATCTCCTCCTGCATCCTCCTGCAAAAGCGATTTGCATGGCCGGCCCTACCCGGCCCGGCCGCCTAGGAGGAGTTGAGTTAAGCCCCCCGTGGCCTGCCGGCCTGCCGGCCCGCCGCACGCTGATGGCGGCGAGATTGGCGGGTCCGGGCCGGCCTGCGCGCTGCCAGCCAGCCTGCCAGAGGGGGTCGACGGACCCCTCCCTCCCACCCCCTCTCTCTCTCTCTCTCTCTCTCTCTCTCTCTCTCTCTCTCTCTCTCTCTCTCTCTCTCTCTCTCTCTCTCTCTCTCTCTCTCTCTCTCTGCCATGGAAGGCTAAGCGGGGAGTTAGCACTCGTACAAAAGAAGGGGGGTAAAAAAGTTATATACTTTAGTTGGATTATAGGTGCTTCTGTATATACAGGGTAGCTACAAGTCAGGAAAGTCAGGTAAATGTCAAGGGGAAGAAAAATAAATGGTCTAAACGGAGAGGAAAATTCAGAATTTTTGTCTGCTATGTAAGTAATTTTTTTCTGAGTTGTCATGAAGGTTGTTCTTTTTCTCCGCACTTTTTTTTAAAATTTTATTTTTTTAACTTTATCATGTTAACACGACTGTCACACCAAGTGAGGTACCGCCAAATACCTGCGACCTGCGAGAGTGCTGCTCCCTGGATGTCATGGGCATGTGTTCAACTCAACAGGTGTTCCATTACAACTGTTCAACGCGACGGCTGTGCACTTGTAAGTGCTCAACACGGTAGTTGTTTGTCCACCTGTAAGTGTTGAACCAGAAAAGCGCAGTTGAACACTTGCAAGTACACAACCATACCTTGTGCTGATCATTTACAAGTGCGCAGGCGATGAGTTGTCAAGGAGCTGCGATTGCGCAGCTGTCGTATAGAACCACTTGCTCGAGTCTGACAGTGGAGTTGCACGCACTTCTAAGTGTTGAATAGTTGCACACTTGGTTTAACAGAGAAGCCTCGCGGAACTTGAACCCCCAACAGGACGCCCTGCTGGCAGCAGGGCAATAGGGCCCGTCCTGCAGGGTTCGCCTTGGGCCGCCTCACCCCGCCCCGCCGCACCCCGCCCCGCCCCGCCCCGCCCCGCCCCGCCCCGCCCTGCGACGCGCTCGGGCGCACGCGAGGTCGCTGGGACGCTGATTTACAAGTACCTTCTAAATAAGTCGCGAGCGATGCAGTGCGTGGCGCACCGGTATTTTTGCACCTCTCTTTGCCCGCATAGGAAAGTGTACCCGTTTTGTACTATTTTTTTTAATACTTGTGGCTTTTTATTAGAAGGTCGTGAGATAATAAACGAGAGTCGTTGCGTTGTTAGACGATTCTTTTTGTCGCATTTCGAGGGATTTCAAATCGTGTTCAGGCAACTCAGGGATTTCTTGGAAACGAAGAGGTGTTTTTCGTTCGACTTCAGAACGGAACTTTTTTCTTTTTCTTACGTCGACCAAAGACAAAATTCACAAAAGAAAATTATTATTGTGTCAAGCAGAAAAGTGATCTTGTGTGAATGTTTCCGGCCTGTAGCGAAAAAGACTCAACGTGGTATCCCAGATGTGCAAATCGCACACATTTGTGGGTGTGTGAATTTCTTTTTTATTCGCAACATACCTTTTCCTGCAAAGTCACGTTATTTAAATGATTGATTATCCTTGTCCAGGTGTATGCATGCATGCAGCACGCGTACAAGTGTGCGACATTCACACACTTGTTGGCAGTGTGCACGTGACGCGGCTGACACTGGCGTGCGGGTCCAAGTTGAAGGTAGCGCGCCGCGCTGCGGCTGCGGGTCGCTCCGGAGGGGAAGGGGGGGGGGGGTCGGGGGGTAAGGGGAGGGGGGGGGGACCCCTACTCGGGCTGGCAAGGGCGTCGGCGGACAAGGCGAGCCAGGCCAGGATCAGAGTCGAGCACCACCGGGCAAAAACTGGCTGCGAGAAATTCGTATAGTTTGCGAACTGTCAGAGTGCTCGAACTTATTATTATTATTATTACTTGATGACTTGATGATTTTTACATACTTACAAACAAAACAAAAATCCCTAAAAGCCCATTTTAAAATTCTTATTGTCTCCTCAACTCGGGGAATATATGCCTTGTGTGTTTTACCGGTGCAGAGGGGGGATACTCATACACTGTGTAATGATTTTTTTTTTACTTTAATTTTTTTAAAAATTTATTCTTTTGATTTTACTTTTTAATAATTTTTGATCTTTTACTTCACTTTCTAAATGTTTTCAATTTTAGTTCGTTTTTTTGTTTAATGTTTTCTCGATTTTTCGGATTTTTCGGAATCTGGCTTCTTGATTAATTTTTTCTTTTTGTAAATGAATTTTCGGGGCCGTACAATTATTTTTCGAAGTGACTTACCCCCACGAGCGGTGCTCACCCACCTGATCGCGGACGTATAAGTTGACTCGGACTAGTTTGCAATTGCAAAGTCGTTGGAATGACATAGGCATTAGTTTTTGTCGCGCGCATTGCAGTTCGCCTTCGCCGGCGTTCTCCCCCCCGCACCGCCCTACGCACCACCACCACCACCACTGCCGGCGAGCTCTGTACCAGTGACTCAGCGCCCGCCTGCAGCACGGGGTTGCCTACCCTGAAGGGCACCTCCCGCGAGAGGTGGAGTAGCTTACCCTGCAGGACGCCTGCCGGCCCGCGGTTAGGCAGACCCGCCGCGCGCGCCTGCCCGCCGGGGTTGCCTACCCTGCTGGGCGCCTGCCCGCGACGGTTTCCTACCAAGGTACCCGCCCTGCGAGGGTTGCCTACAAGTACCCGCCTCACTAGGATTGCCCACTAAGGTACCCACACGGTAAAAACAATGTCTGATTTTCTGAGGAAAAAGGGAAAACTTTCAGGGCCTTGGATACTTTGAGGAAAACGCCTAAAATTTTGAGGAAGTATCTCCTCAAAATTTGTGGAGATTTCCCTTATTTTTTGAGGAGCCTTCCTTGAAATCAGAGGCGTTTTCCTCAAAGTATCCAAGGTCCTCAATGTATTCCCTTTTTCCTCAAAAAATCAGACATTGTTTTTACCGTGCAACCCGCAAGGGTTTCCTACCAAGGCACCCGCCCTGCGAGGGTTGCCCGCCGCGCACGGCGCCGACCGGCGGGGTTTGCCTCCCCTGCTGGGTGCCTATACCTGCGGAGGTGGTTGCCTACCCGATTCACTTCCGGTTCCGGAGGCGGTCGTCGTCTAGCGCCGTCCAAGGAAAACCGCGAGGAGGCCTGTCACGACGAGAGCGCATGCGCGAGTGCGCGACTGCCTCCTGACTATTTACCCTGCTATAAATTTTCGCACATTTTTGATTACTTTGTTTTGGTACATTGAAAAAAAAGGAAAAAACAGTATCTAAATAAGGCGTAATTATTCCCTGGAGGAAAAAAACACCGTGTGAGTTGCCGAAACATATTAAACGACCTGACAAAACACAAGGCCCCCTGCTTATACGCGAATAATTAGAAGACCCTGTCGAAAAATCGCCACCCCCCCCCCTCTCCTTTCCCTCCCCCCTCCGCACCGCGCGGAGGTTTATCCCCAAAATTGGCGTGTTTCCTGCGAGCGTCGGCGCGGTCCCGGTTCCTCCGTCACCGCCCCGCCCCGGCCCACCCCGCCCCGCCCCGCCCCGCCCGACCAGGCTGGCATTGGTCGAGACCTTCCCTGCGCAGCCTTGCCTCACCGCCACGCCACGCCAAACCGCACGCAATGAACCGAGCGCGCCATTCATCGGACACTTCTTCTTCTTCTTCTTCTTCTTCTTCTTCTTCTTCTTCTTCTTCTTCTTCTTCTTCTTCTTCTTCCTCTTCTTCTTCATCATCTTCTTCATATTCTATTTTTCTTTTTTTTTCAATATCGCCATTTTTATTACCGTAGGCATCGGACTCTGGAACTTATTCGCAAGTTGTGCAATGTGTTATTCTCCTCTGAATTTCGCTCACCTTCGAGCAGGGAACAAGTGTTCGCCTTACTATTCATACACCTTCAAGAGTGCGAGATTCAGACAACTATAAACAAGAAATTACATTAAAAAAAAAAAAATTATTTAAAAAGGGAATACGTATTTTTTTTTTAAAGAAAAACATGAGGCAAGAGTCTCGATACTGATTTCATCTTCGGAAGGTCCGTCACTTCTCTCCCCTCCCCTCCCCTCCCCTCCCCGTCAGTACAGCAGCCTAGCACCGCGACGGAGCGGATCCCGAAATGAGCCTACGTCACTCGTTCACCTTATACTCCTGTGAGTGTGCGTGTGTGTGTGTGTGCAGATGTGCGTGTGCGCACTTGCACGCTCACACACACACAGAGGCGCGCGCACGCACACACACACACGCGCAATATTCGCGACCCGCGAGAAGGCCGGGGGCAAGGGGCAAGGGACAGTGGCAGTGATATTTGGCGATGGTCCTGTGAGGAGGGGATGGAGGAGAGGAGGAGGAGGAGGAGGAGGAGGAGGAGGAGGAGGAGGAGGGGGAGGAGGGGGAGGAGGAGCGTCTGGAGCGTGGCTGGCCGCCGCGGAGGGGGCACGGCTCGGGAGGGGGTGACGCGAGGTCAGAGCCCAACGGTTTCACGGTCCTGCAGCCGCACAGACAGCAGGAGAACCAACTCCCGCGCAGCGCGCGGAACACCCCGCCCCACCCCACCCCACCCCGCCTCACCCCACCCCACCCAACCTCGCCCCGCCGCGCCGCGTCGCGGCGTACCGCCCCAAGTGCATGGCAAAAGTCACTGATCAACCTTCAGGCCGGCCGAGCCCGGCGAACCCCGCCCGGAGACACACGCGCGGCACGCCAAAAAATAATTCGCGTCTGTGCCAATTTTCTTTTTAATTGTACTATTTTTTAGCCGTATAGACACAGCTAATTTTCAAGCTACGGTGATTATTTTCTAGCTACCCTCTGCTATTCATTTCTCCGCTGTCTTAAGTGTGAAGCCGTGAAGCTAATTTTTCACATCTAATTTCTGCCTACTAGGCAACCTGCCACCTGCCACACAGTGGTGTCCGAATGTTGCCTAGTAGGCAGGGTTTATCTAGGAAAAATTTCCTAGATTCGAAACCCTCCCCCAAAAAACCATATACATCGCAAAATAGTACAACACATTTTCATACCACGTCGGGTGCGCGGTGGGCTGCCAGTGGTACTTTTCTGAATGGGCGAGTCCACGCCAAAACGCAAGCAGCGCGAGGCGAAAGTTGTTGGTTGTGCTCAGGCACGCTCAGTTCTCTGGCGCTCCACGCCGCTCCACGCCACGCCACGCCGCTCGCAGGAGAGGAGGAGGAGGAGGAGGAAAGGCCAAGTCCGAGAGGTCCTTCCCGTCCCTAGGGACCACCGGCCCGGTCCCCAAAACATTTGGGAAAGCGCGAAGAGCCGCGAGGACCCCGCGACAATTACAGGCGGGCCGGTGCCGGGCCGGGCGACTCGAGGGCGAGGGCTGTAGGGCTTAAACACCATTTGAAAAAAGGGAGGGGATGGGAGAAGAGAATCTGAGCGGATGAAGGGGAAAACAACGCTGAATTTTGGTGGACAAATTTTGAGACTTTTCGGGAATTTTTGTGAATTTTTATTGTTTTTTCAATGAATTTGTTCTTGCATTTCACCTTTTTTTGTGATTTTTCTGAATTTTCCGGAATTTTCCCGAATTTTCCTCAATTACGAGACGTACACAAATTTCAGAGTTGTGCAGATAATATTGAGATGGGCGGTGGGTAACATTGCCTCGGAGTATTTTTACCTTGGGCAGCAGCCCGAGGTTTTAGTAATTAATTTTAGAAGTAGCCTTAAGGTTTTGTCTTAGGATGGTATTTTTCTTCCCTGCCTAATACTAAAACTAATCCCCTGAGCGGCAACCCAGAGGTCTTTTAAACCTTTTTGCTGAAAACCGATCCTCTGGCCGGGGACCCAGAGGTTTTATATTTTTTGCAGCAGCACATGCACCAACCACTAAAGGTGCAGAAGTTTTTTTCCCCCCTGAAGGTTGCTTTGTGAACTGCTCACAGGTGTCTAGAGGTAGACATCGAAAAACCATCTTCACGTGGACGTCGAAAGATAGACGTCTATTTATTGGACGCGAATTCAGCGACCGTCGCAAGACCAGTTTTTCTAGACGTCTAGCCGATTACCAGTGGACGTCTATTGCACCTTGAAGAGACGTCTATTTTCTCTTAGGGTGCGTGAAAACTTTTGTAGGTTTACTGGAAATTTTGCCATGAATCGTGACGTAAAGTGACAATCCCAAATTGCAAAATTGCAAGCACTTCGCATCGACCGAATGGGAAACGAATCTGAAATTCTGGTACACCTCTACATTCAGAAAAGTCAGCTAAGTAAAAATTAAAAATCGGTCAGAAAAATGCTGGAAATTTAAGGAAAGAAGTAAAAGTTTCAGCACAGGAAATAAAGAATGGAAAACCCACTGCCTGCACTTTAAAAAAAAGTTATAAAAACTTTAGTAGAATTTTGGAAATTCAGCAAAATTTAGAAATCATCGTGACATTTATTTGCACACTAAAACTTCAGAGTCGTTCCCCTCTTTGACTTGATCTGCATCACCGGCGGCGCGCCTGCCCACAGGGAGAGGGAAGGACCAGCGCCCGCGCGCGCGCGCGCGCCGGGCCGAGCCGAGTCGGGCTGGGCCGAGCCGCGCCGTGCCGGTGCGGGCCGAGCCGAGCCGGGGCGCCCCCCACCCCGCGCCGAGCCGCGCCGGTCGCCGTGAAAGTGTAGGGGGGGATGCCACTCGCTGTCTGACCGGCGTGCCCGCAACACCGCGAGCGAGACCCGTACCGCTCGCCTCCGCGACCCTGCCCGCGCCGCGCGTCTTACCGCTCGTCGCGAACCGAGAACGTACCCCTCCCGCGCGCGCCTACCGCGTGTGTGTGTGTGTGCGTGTGAGTGAGTGTCGTGACCAGTGACAACCGAGTGACGAAAGTGATTGATTTATTTTATTTTATTGGTGTGAAATGAAGAAATGGATGATGATGGTGGAGTTTGACCCAAGTGGTGGCCGACCGCTCGGCGGCGAGTAGGTTAGGACCACGCGAGTGACTTAGTGCGTGTGTGTGCGTGTGTGTGTGTATGTGTGTGTGAGTGAATGCGAGCGTGTGTGTGTGTGTGAGTGTGTGTGTGTGCATGCGCGTGTGTGTGTGTGAGAGAGTGTGACACCGCAAGGAAGACACCGCTAAGTGGATTACTCCAGCACCTCGTCCGTCTCTGGATTACCTCTACCGCCCCTTGGATTACCTTCGTGTGCAACAGGCTTCCAGGCCAGTGGTGGTGCAGAGTGCCGACAGAAACAGGTGGTTGGTGAAGTGCGCCGTCAAACACAAACGCAACACTCGGCGCAGTGGAGTGAAGTGATATGGCGAAAAGTGCTTGAAACACAACAGTAAGAGTGACCCCCCCCCGTGGTGTCTGTCAGTGATTCAAAGTGGTGATCAAGCTTGCAAAAAAAAAAAAAGGAAAAAAGTGAATGAGTGTCAGTGATTTTTACTCAAGTGCCCCCCGTTTGCTTTGGATTAATTTCTTCTCAACTCTTCGACTTTTATGGATTACCAAAATATGCTGCAGGTAAGCCTGGTGTTGGTGAGGGCACGTATTCAGTATCCCGTGCTTGGAAAGTTAATTCAGATTTAAAAAAAAACACATTAAAAACGAAGTAGGTTGCAATTTGCACGTAGGGCTTGTTAGAAGGTCTATACCAGCCTAGAGAGGTGGGAAGTGTTCCAGCAATCGCATCAAATCCTTTTTCATTCGCTAACTACGCTGTAGGGCACCGTGGTCATTTTCAAAAATTTCATTTCTCTGCCACACTGTCATTTTGCCAATCTGGTTTAGTGCCAGTCGTTGCCGTGCCAGCCTAGGTGTCAATGACCTGACTCGCTAGAGCCGCCTAGAGTTTAGATTCACCCCCGGGCCTTAGCAGGTCCTCGTCTAGTATCCCTAATTTTAAACGCACTCATCAGATTCAAAAACAAAAAATCCTAACAGTGCGAGAGGAACTTTTTTGGAACCTGAGATTTTTGTAAGTGCTCCCTCCTCTCTAATATTTAACAATGAGAGACGCTCCTCATTCGAAAACATTTACTTTAAGAAAATTTATATTCTAGCTGGCGATTTTATAAATATTTTTTCAAATAAATATTGAAACCTTTGCATTATATTTCAAACTAGATGTAGTGAGTTGCGATCTCATTTTGTAAGTGAAATGCATTACTGCAAAGAGCTTCCCGCGGGGTCACGTGAAGGGTGTTGCCCTCCTCCCCTCCACCTCCAGGCCCCTTCACTTCCCCCTCCCTCTCACCCTCGCTCGCTCCCTCCCAATCTCTTCGCTCCCTCCGCCCTCTCTTCCTAGCTCCCTCCACCTCTCTCTCTCCCTCCCTCTCTCTGCTTCCTTGTACCTCTCTCTCGCTCTAGTTCGGTTATTCAACTGGACAGTGCTTACCTTCCCATCCCCTTTATGGTACCTGCCACCTGACTGTTCACCCAGCCTGCCTGGAACACACCCGCCTACACACAGTCACACGCACACACACACACACACACCGTCACTGTTGAAAAAAAAAATGGAAAACGGTGTGTTACATCATTAGCACTTCTGCTGCTCTGGTGGCGTGCAGCGTCACACACACACACACACACACACACACACACACACACACACAGACACCGAGGCGCTACGCCAGCTGCTCTGCAGCGGCTGCAATTAAGTCGGTAACCAATCCGCGTTCTCCAGAGAAAGCAAAAGTGAGCGCCGCCGCTTCCCACTCCTCGCTCCTCTTTCTCCCTCTCTCTCTCTCTCCCTCCCCCTCTCTCTCCCTCTCGTTCGCTCTCCGCGCGCTGCTGCTGCCGGCCTGTTCCTACACTGTGCTAACCCGGTATCGGACAAGGTGCGGCTCGGCGTCGTGGACCGCGGGCTCCGCCGGAGTGGGAGGAGAGAAAGAGAGAGAGAGAGAGAGGGGAGGGAGAGAAGAGGGGGGTCTCGGAACGGTGCGGGCCAATGCCGCAAGGTCGACCAAAAACGAAACGGCCTTCACTGACTGGCCCCCCCGGGCCCCGGGCTGGGCTGGGCTGCCGGCTGCCGGCCCCTTCCCGTCAGGCGGCCTGTGGATGTACCTGTGACTGCCTGCCTGCCTGTCGACCTGCGATTTCACTATATACTTCTCCGGGGACAGGCCGGTCCGAGGAGAAAGAACTCCTCGTCTCTCTCTCCTCTCTCTCTTTCTCCTCTCCCTCTCTCCCCCCTCTCTCTCCCCCTCCCCTCTCTCATCCTCTAACTCGCTCACTTCTCTTCCTCTCCCTCCAATTCTGTGGGCACAACAATAATCAAAATAGTAATAATAATAGTCGCAACTCTGTCGTACAGTGCCACACAATGTCTACACACACCAACATTGTGTTCAAACGAAAAAAAAAATTTGGGCTCCCTGTGGTACAGTAAGCTGCGCGGCGAACACTTGTGCATAGGTCCCGTCGAGAAGAAATCCTTTCACGTAAATTTGTCTTCGAAGTCCATTGGAACGAGAAATGGTGCATTTTGTTGTTATTTTTCATGGTACTTGCAAAAGAGTTTTCCAGAATTGTGGATTTGGCTCTTTCCAAAATGTGGTCCGCAGAGAATTGTTTTGGGGGGGGGGCGGGATTTTTGGCCTGTCAGTATACTTTTAACAGTCCGTGGTGAGGTCCTTTTAACTATCTCTGCGAGCTGCTGCGGAAATCTGATATGAAGCCAGACGAAGCGGCGTCGTGTGCATCACACTGCCTCAACGTATTTGGGAGCCGCACGAGTCTTAGTATATTTTGATTGACTGTACAAAATATCTTTGTAGATTTACGATATATTTTGTATATTACAACTTGTCAGAAAAAATTTGTAAATTTACAAAGGAAAAAAAACGAAAAACATTCTTGCTCGTACGTAACTTTTAAGTCGATTGGTAGTGTTAGTGCTTGTAATTTTATGATTTGTAATTGCACTTTTTTGCGTGAAAAATTTTATCGTAAACGTGCGAATATTCTTCAGAGTGTTGCATTTCTTTAAACATGACGGATTCCATGTGCTTTCGGAAACAAAAATTTGATTGGCGTGAACGAACAGAAAAATCAAACTACAACGTAAAGCACTGATTTTTTTTTCTCTCTCTCATGTTGGATTTTAACAGCACAGTATAGAACCCCGTCCCGAACCATGACGTGGCGGGGGATAATTCCTGACGTTTGTGTGTGTGCGGTGCTGATCGGCGCACTATATTGTGGTTCTCTACGCGGAGGAAGCCGGTGTCGCCTTTCTGCTGAGTTCAATCTGCACGTTGGAGAGAGAGAGAGAGAGAGAGAGAGAGAGAGAGAGAGAGAGAGAGAGAGAGAGAGAGAGGGAGAGAGAGAGAGAGAGAGAGGTCGCAACGGGCGCGGCACCTGTTGCGTCGCCGTCGCGCACGGACGTTCCTCAGGCGGACTGATTCCGCTCAGCTTTTAGCCGTCTCTCTCTCTCTCTCTCTCTCTCTCTCTCTCTCTCTCTCTCTCTCTCTCTCTCTCTCTCTCTCTCTCTCTCTCTCTCTCTCTCTCTCTCTCCCCTCCCCCTCCCTCTGCAGCGCATGGACTCTCCGGTGGCGTGGGCGAGTGAAGCGGGCGCATTCCTCGTAGGGGTCATAGGGGCGCGGGCACTTTTTTTTTTTACGCCATGATGCGGGCGTTAGAATTACGCTTTGGCAGCTGAAAAGCAGTGCACAGTATATCGCATTTCAGAAAAAAAGGGAACACTAATAATACAAAAAATTATGTGAACATTATTTTTGTTGGGGAGATAGGGAGTAATAACGGGAGATGTTTTTGTAGGATCATCAGGTGAAAAATATTCAGGAAGCAGGCTCGAATTTTCCGTAAGAGGCGCGGTCGCCCGATCTGATTTGATGATTTGTTTTCAAAGTAAACCTGCATTTTTTTTTATCACCACGAATAAGCAACGAACGGGAGGTGCGTGACATTTTCTTGACGGTTACATGACATTAAAACTGACACTCACCTTCAAGTGTGTGACAAGATGTGCACTCACACACTCCTACAGTTTCTCAGTCGTTCACTTTCAGTTCCCTGCATGGTTCTCAGAGCTTCGCGCATATAACTTTTTTTTTAAAATTTTATTTTTAGAACTTGCCAAAACTACTCTCCCAGTTCACACCGCCCCGCCCCGCCCCGCCCCGCCCCGCCCCGCCCCTCTGAGGCTCGGTGAGGCAGGGATTTTTTTTTCCTCCGGGCCGGCAGGCGGTGCGCGGGGCTCAGCGTGGCGCCCGGCCCGGCGGCCTTCTCTCAACATTGGCCTTGCGGGTCCAGGATGGCGGTGTGGCCTCGTCGCCTCCCCGCCCCGCCCCACCTCGCCCCGCCCCATCCCACCCCACCCCGCCCCGCCACGCCGCACTCTGTTGCGCCGCGCGCGCTGGTGGTGGCGGCGGCAGCAGGCAGCGGCCGTGGGCAGCAAGGTGGGCTCTACAGTCCGCGCACCAGAAAGGCGCCAAACCCACTCTGCAAAAAGCGATTTAGCAACATGATGGGGATTATTTTACACGTGGGCGAATCGCCGGACTGTTTTTATTCTTTATTTCCCCGCCACTGATGTCGTTGCCGCAACTATACCAATGTTATTTTATTTCAAACAGCTGAAAAAATAGAAATATTGTACTCTGCTTAATTCTAACACTTGTTTTAAAATAAATATAGATTCAGACACTACTAAAACGGGTGGTTTTCTTCCGTAACTGACAGCACGGGGACACAAATGACACGGAATGAGCGGAAATAAACTTTCAAATATATTAAAAGGAACCAGAAAAAAAAACTTTTCCTTAGGAAAAAAGAGTATATACTGGGCGAGATTTTAAATTTCTTAATACACGGGAAAGTGAAGTGTTGGAATGTCGCACTCTTGTAGGTGTGTCCACAATAACTGTATTTGTACGTTTTTGTGCAAACGTTTGTGTGAAGTAAAATCTGCGTTTCGTTTTGTACAAATTAGTGCCAAGAACATTCAAGATTTTGTACACAATTGTGCACAGAGGTATTCAAATGAACGCACAAATATGTGCAAAAGATTTGGCTGTTAAACTTTGTACAGATATAATTTTCAAATATCTTGTTAGTGTGTGAGTTTCCTTTCCTAAACACTTCACTGGTAAAACAAGTGTTTAATATTGCACGTCAATTGACGTTTAAGTTCAAGTGTGCATTTTCTCAACACATTGTGACGTTTAACTTGGTTGAACGTCAATTGGTGTTTAAATTTTAAGCACTTCCGAAAAGTTCCCATATGGTTTCTATTGATAACATAGAACTGTGTGCATTCAAGTGTTCAGAATTTAAACGTTTAGCAAACGCTTAAAATGTGCACACCATGTAATGTGCAACATCATAACCTGCACATGTTGGTGTTTAAATTATGCACACTTGTTTTACCAGTGTTGGCCCTCGTAGAGTGTGGAATTTCCTTAAAAAAGAAAATACTCGCATTCGTTTTTTTGGTTGAAGCGTGTGAATGTAAATGCTCACACACCTGCAAGTGTGCGGCATTCACACACTTGGTCGCTCTCGGAGATGTGCTGCTCCTCCTCAGTGAGCCGTGAGGCGCGGTCCGAAGGCCAGGATGCAGATGCAGATTGCATGAAAGCCCACAGCCTTATCAGTCGTCAGCAAGGTCACTGTGCACTGTGCGATACCCCACCCCGGCCTGGAAAGTCGGTGGCGTTTTTTTTTTTCGTTTGTTAAGTCCTTTTGTGTTTTTGTCTTTGCTGACTCGTTATTGTTTTCTAATTATAACAAGATCTCCCGATAGAAAAGGGGAAACATGTCACCATGTTCGTTCTACATTTACGAAAGCCAGGTGCTTCCGGACCGACGCGGTTTTATCCTTACCAGCCGTGAGCGTGTTGCCGCACTTGTAGATGTGTTAGGATTCATCCGTATACTTGGACACTCAAACGTGCGAATTTCCTAAGAAAATTCATACTTTTGTGTGGCCAAGAGTACGGATGAAACCTTCGCACACCTACAAGTGTGCGACATTCACACTCTTAGGTTTCCAGAGAGTACAAAGTCGAGTCAAATATCTTTTTTTTTTATTTCGTTAACCTTCTCTCTTAAAAAAAAACCTATAAAATGAATTGTAAATGATCATGACAACTTCATTCTTTCTTACTCCTTACTACACAACCAGACGAAAACTTGTCACCTCGGTTAAACGGCGCTGCGCTACTGACGAGGAAACGGTTCTCTAATGCATGCAATGAGTGCAGCGTAGGTATCTAGCCTTGGGGAGATAGGGGACGGCAGCAATTGAAGAGAGAGAGAGAAAAAAAAAGAACTGCAGACTGATAAAAGGCGTCAAGGATGCGAGAGCAAAGCCGGCGCACGACTGCACTGTGCAAGCAAGTCTGTCACCCCGGAACAGAGCTGCAGGCTGAAAGTGATGACGAGGATGCTCAGCACTCGTGCTTCTCGGATGAACAGGGTGATCGGAGAGCGTGCTCGTAAGTCTGTCACCCACCTGTCACCTCTTGCACTCATCGCTCAGTGTCTGCCGGATGACCAGGGTGCTCAGAACTTGTGTGTCTGTGTCAGTCTGTCACCAGTCATCTACGAATAAAGAGGTGGCCTCGACTAATGGCTGGGTTATTCATATCATCACTCGTGTCTGCCGGATGACCATTGGGTGCGCGAGAGCTCGTGTGCGTGTTTGCGTCACCAGCATCACCCGCGGCGGGAACCATGCGGCTGGTGGTGACCGCGGTTGTTTGCTGGATGACAAGGGATGCTGCTGAGCGCTCTTGCTGAAAATTAGGGCCCTGCGGGCTCGCTCAGCAGCGCTCAGCACTGCTCAGCAACGCTCAGCACCGCTCAGCAGTGCTCGGCAACGCTCAGTAACGCTGAGCAACGCTCAGCAGCGCTCGACAACACTCAGCAACGCTCAGCGCCGCTCAGCACCGCCCCGCCCCGCCCCGCCCCCGGTCACCGCTCTCATGGCAGGGGGTAATTTATGACCATTTCCTGATGGTAATTTGGGGTGCTGTGTCGCCCTTGATCCGAATGGCCGACTAGAGATGTGCCATGAGAGAGAGAGAGAGAGAGAGAGAGAGAGAGAGAGAGAGAGAGAGAGAGAGAGAGAGGGAGAGAAAGAGAGCCTGTCGGCACTTGGCGCGGACTGAGCCTCTGATGCTTGCGGTGCGGCGGGGTGGGACTGGGGCGGAGGCCGACGCAAAGACATAGAAAGAGGCAGAAATATATTATAGACTGCCTGCACGGGGAAAGCGACTCGTAGGAGGGCTTAAGTCTGAGGTCACGCCAAACTTTTAGCATTTTTTTTTTATTATATTTTTTTGGGGGTAATCCCTAATCTTTCCTTTTTAAAAATATTTTTTTCAAAGAAATCTATAGAGTACACTCAGCTTTGTAAGTTCTTTTCGATTAACTGAGCTAAACTGCAGCTTCCCGCACTATCGCTCTTTCCCCCCCCCCTCCTTTCTCTCTTTCTCTCTCTCTCCCTTTCTCTCCCTCACTCTTGACGTCGCGTCGCTCTGACGCCAGGGAACAGCCGCAGCCGCGACGGCAGAGGCGGCGGCGCCCTGTGATTTTTGGCGCGAAAATAGAGTTAGGTGCAGCGCACGAGACAAGGCCAGGCAGACGGGTGGGGCGGGGCGGGGAATGCACGGGGGGCGCTCGCATACCACTGCTAGGGGCCCCTCTTGTGGGCACACTTACAGAGTATTACCGACGAGCACTTAGCACCAGAAAATCAAAGTGCACGAATAATGTCGTTCATACTATACTTGCTTGTTGGTGCGATTTTTTTATGTGACACAAGATATTCAACACTCGATCACTGTGAAAAATATCTTCGTAGATTTACGATAAATTTGGTAAATCGTGATTTACGAAATATGTTGTAAATTTACGACGGACCTTTTTTGCTCGTGAATGAATTTAAGACGATATGTAATGCTTGTAATTTTACAATTTGCAATTGTAATTTTACAACTGCCCTTCGTGGAATTTTTTTTCCGTAAACACACGACTATTTTTTCACAGTGCGATCATGGGAGCCGCTGTCTTTCAAATCTGTGAATAATTTTTCACACTTGTTCAGGTGTGTGGCAAATACTCTGATTTAAGTAGGCGAAATTTGAGCTCGTGCGAATGGATTTCATCCTCCTGAGCCCCCATACAAAACTTAAATAAACAACAACTCCTGTTTCCACATTGTGTGTGCGCCGCCTAGCGGTAGGTGTTGTGAGCTGCCTGCGACGTCACCGCCCGCTGCCTCCGACCAGGTCCTGTATCCCCCCCCGCCGCCCGCCTTGTACGGCGGCTCAGCGCGTATAGTTAGGCCGTTGTCCTTGTGAGTCACACATCAGGAAGCGTAGTGGATCGGCGTAGTACGCCTGAGCGCGGCGCGTCGGGGGGGCGGGGCGGGGCGGGGCGGGGAGGTCGCCACTCCAGCAGGCGGCGGCGCCTGCCCTAGGAAAACAGCCGACGCGCAATACGCTGAAAAGCCAAATGTGTGATTATAACACACTTGGAGGTGCGTGAGCTACGAGTCGTGCACTTGCCCCCGAGGGGTCCTTCAATATTAATTCAAACGTACACTTATTTTTCTGATTTTTCTAGATTTCCGATTCTATATTTTTAATTTTTTCCAATTTTCTTGATTTTCCTGATTTTTTAATTATTTTTCCTTCAATTCTGTCTGAGTTTTTTTTTTTAGAAATTTTGTTGTGGTGTACACTGATGTTTTTGGGTGAAGGACTTCTTCTCGCCTGTTTCCTCATGGATAAAAAGTTTTAAGAAAAAAAATTCACACTTTTACTCGTTTAAGCGTCGGAATGAAATTTCGCACACCTTCAAGTGTGTGACACCCAAGTTAGTGAATATCGCATACTTTTCGGCTTGTGAATTCACACTCTTTTCAAAATGTGAAATTATCAGAAAAATTCACGCCCGTACTTGCTGGATATGCACGATTGGATTTTCAAATTGTCAGAGACTTCCTCAGCTTTTTATTAGTACAACTTGAACTTAGGATCCTTTTTTTTTCTTTTTTATTATTTTTAAATGCAGACATCTGAAGTGAGCACTCAAGTCTTGTTTTCCTTCCCGCACGTGACCGGGCTGCAAGGTGATGTCCTTTTTTTTTTTTTCATTTCTTTATATTTGCATCCGATAGCCTCGGGGGGGAGCCCACCTCACTGACCTACAGGGTGATAGGGCCTCTTGACAGATTGCAAGCCTGTCACTCAGCGGGCGCGGCGGGTCCGTTGGGGCGGGGCGGGGCGTTCACGTCAGTGATTTGGGGCGTGGTGGCGGAACTCTCCCGGCCTCACGTGACCGCGTGCGCAAGACACAGTGAAAATTATTCATGTATTGTTTCGCGTTATTCCCTTTGTGCGGACGGACCAGATTAGAACGTGTCCGCGCGCACTGCCAAGGCGCCGGGCTGCGTGTCTAGGGCTAGGAGAGGCTCTCTATGCAGCGCAGTGTGCGAGAGAGAGAGAGAGAGAGAGAGAGAGAGAGAGAGAGAGAGAGAGAGAGAGAGGGATAGGTGGGACAAATGGTCCCTAATTGCATCGTAAGTTGCGAATATATATCGCGACCAGGCCGGCGTGCTCCCCTGTATGAAGACGAACACACACCTGCCAGACACAGCAGACCAGTCCGCGATTAATTTGCTAAATAGTTCGCAAATGCCAATACAAGTTGTAACGTAAAGGATTTTGGACTCTTTCAAGAGAAAAATTTAACATGAACCGACGATTAATAATTTCTACTGGAAAATAAAAACGTTCTCACTGCGGACAACAGTTTACTCTGCCTGGATTGAGACTATCACTATGAAAATCTGCGAGTCAAAATTCTCGCTCCCATACGGGCAAGAGGGTAATTTTATTACTCTTTGGAGAGGGAGATTTATTTTCCTGCCTCGCTCTGTTGAAGAAAGAATTTTGTAACCTCACCCGTATAGAGTGAGGATTCTTGCTCGATTAGAGCTAGGCTGAAAAGTACCTCGTTCGAAAGAGAGCGAGGTTAAAAATTGTCACTCCAAATTAAGTATGAAAAAGCGTCTTCTCAAATTTTGGGTGAGATTCCGGATTCGAGAGAGTTTGCAATTTTTTTTTTCTCGCGAAGAAGCACCTTTGTATAATTTGAATCGCAATGTCGTGCTTTTTTTGCGCTCTGGGGAAGTAAATAAAAAGGTGGGTTTGGTAAAAGTCCTCCTGTGGTGTCGCCGAGGGGGAAACAGCTCTGAAATTTTTGTACATTTCATAGTGTAAGAAAATTCAGAAAAAATACAAATTCACACAAAATCGGGAAAATTTATAAAATAATAATAATAAAAAAAACTTCAGGAAAATTCTCAAAAATTCAGGGAAATTCGCAAAGAAATATGTAAAATTCAGGAAAAAATTCATGAAATTTACGAAAATTCACAAATTGAGCACACTGAAATTCCGGGCTGTTTTCCCCTTGGGTGTCGCCTAGACGCCTGCTCACACGCGGGGACCCCGCCGCTGTTAGCTCTGCTCGCCCCTCAGAGGTGCGCTTGTTATGACAGAGAGGCTCATGAGGTCCGCGCGGGCGTCGCGCCAGGCCGCCTCATTCCGAAGAGCGGCGCTTTCTTCGCGCTCTCTGTCCCTCTCGCACTCAGTGCGGGGCTGCGCCGTATAGGAGCGAGAGAGACGGAGCGAGGTGAGCGCGCTGCACTTCGGAATGAGTCGGCAGAAGAGGCGTCGCGGCGCCCTTGAACCAAATGAATAAATCAATGATCCCTCTGTGTGCGTGTGCGTATGTGCGTGTGTGTGTGTGTGTGTATGTGTGTGTGCGCATCCCCTGACAGTGCAGCACTTGCATATGAAGTGCTGACTAGAGCACTTGTTCAATGCAACCGTCATAAACCATGCGGCGGGCCTTATCTCGGCAGCAGTGTGGGGGAGTTATGGCGAGACGAAGAGTGTGACTTGACGAAAGTCCTTGAATCAAGGAATTTCATCGTGGATTTATCAAAGATATTTTCCTGGTTTTAATTTTTTTCATTTTTTATTTGATGTTAGTAAATTTATTTTGATGAAACTTTCTTCCCTGATTGGGCTGCATGCAATTTTAGTGCTTCGGGCTAATCTTACTCTCAAATTTCTCTTGGTTGCTGCTGAACTTGATGAGGGTCGAGTTAGTTCAGCCGAAGTTCACTGTCATAAATTATTTTTTATTGTTTCTCTGTGCTTCAAAGTACAGTACAGACTGCTTCCCAGCTGCAGCTGCACTGAACTTTCATGGAGAAGTTCAAGGAAGTTCATCCGCCGGCCGTTCTTCGCGGAATTCTTTTTATATCCTAGTTGATTGAATAAGTTGAAAAGTGACTCGAGTGCGCGCGGGCTGCGCGAGCCGCTGCAGGTGCGGGAGACAGTCTCACGGAAGGCGTTATCAACAAGGCCTCTGCGTCTGCTGCACCCGCGGTGCAGGCGTTCCACCCGGGCAAGAAAAAAGAGAAAAAAACTAGGCTCGCTCTGTTTTTGACATTTGCGGTGGAATAACTCAAGTGTGTGAGAATCCTACGAAAATTCGCACCTTCTCTATTTACTACAAGTGTGTGCCAATCGCATATGTAAATGAGCAGCTGCACCGATTTGAGGGCTGCGGCAGCGAGCGGGTGCAGCCGTTATCTCAGCTCAAACGTGTTGCGTCGGTCACGTGTGCTAGGTAATGCCCTCCGACAGACCAGTCTCTCAATTGATAAGCGACAACCCTCACACATACTCTGCGTTTTTGACACACCTCTTTTCTTTTTCAGTTTCTCTCTCGATTATTGCGTTGTTGTCTTGTTTTGATTTCTCGGGTAGGGTTTTAAGAATTTTCTGAAGACTATTAACTTTTTTAATAAATATACTATCTTTTTTTCATCTACTGTGAGTTTGATTTGCCTCGGCCCGCACTGATTTATTATCTTTCAGGTTCAGCACGTTGCGATTGCAAATACTTGAATTGCACTTATTGTGAGAAATGTTTGAAAGGGTTACGGGAAAATTTTCCATTAGAAATTTCGTTAAGTTCGACATCAATTAAATCGTGAAATTTAGAAATTGTAATGGCACCTGATGTTGAGTTGTAGTTTTGAACCAAACAAATTTCAGCTTCCTCAAATTTATACCATTTATTTGTAATTCAAAAAAATTGGAAAATTGTTGAAAATGTACGAAGATGCTTTCCACGGTGCTAACTCGACCTCCTTCGGTTTTCAGATTGGACGGGTGACGTGCCAGGGCAGGCGGATTTTTACAAGGTGAGTCATCCACGCCGTCAACCCTCTCTATTTCATTCGCTAAACGCGACGAAAGAAAGAGAGAAACAGAAAGAAGAAAATAGTTCTGTGGTAGTGCACGATAAAACTGATCTGCGATTGAGCTCCGTGGTACCGCACCGTTAGACCAGTTGGAAGCGGTGCAGCCGGTCGTTCTTCGAAATGATTCATTTAGGCCCTTCCGCAATGAATGGTGAGGAGACTGCCATGTTGGTGGGCTGTAATCGTCCTGGGCGATCGCGCGGAAGGCCCGGGTGGCCCCCGCGCGCCCCGCGCGCCCCTGGTCCGTGTGGGGCCCCCCGGAGCCCCCCCCCCCCCCGGAGCCCCCCCCGGAGCCCCCCCCGGAGCCCCCCGGAGCTCCGTCCGCCGTCATGGGGGTTCCTGGAGCCCCAGCAGAGTCGTGACCGGGGTCCGGGAGGGGGGCGTCTGATACGCCATCTAGGCGACGCGAGAACAAGACGACTTGCAATTAAAAGGCGATGCAACTTCCGACTTCCGATTTCCGAAAACTGCATTGCGTTATTGTCTGCCCTGCCGTACACCCTTAAAATATTTTTTGAATTGCATTTTTTTTTAACGATTGTCAGTAAAACTAATTTCAAAATTCTGTTTTGATAAATAAAATATTAATGCATATTTGTAAAATTACGCATGACAAAACTCCAACATTTTGCGTCTGCACTGAGAGACCTACTATCTGAATGTCACACACGTAAAGGTGTGTGTGAGTGAATTTGTATTCGAACGCATGTCACTGTGTGAATCTTTATCCGGAAACATGCAAGTGGGTGAATTTTAGCTGCAGACGCACTGGAGTAAATAGTGACGCAAATATTCCTAGTAATTTCGCACACCCCCGACGGTACAAAGTTTGCAGTTTACTCTAAATCTTAGTGTCGCGCGGTAGGGCGGCGGCGGCGGCGGCGGTGGCGGGGGCGGGTTGGCGCAGTTCGAAGTAGTGGCAAATTGCAAATCTGCCGCATTGCCAACCTCGGCAGCGGCGGCAATGAGTGACTGAGTGACGGAAAGTGGGGCGCGGTGCGTAGTGAAGCGTGGCGGGGCGTGGCGGGGCGGACGGACCCTCCGCGCGCTGACCCTGGACCGGGTCGGACCGGACCCGCTAGAGATATGCCCTCGAAGGGCTGCAGCAGGCGCGTGACGCCAAGGCAAGAGGAAACAACTAGGAATTTTGCTGTACGTATTTTTGTGAAATCTTGTGTTTTTTTTGTGAATATTTGCTTTTTTTTCCATAGAATTCTGTGAAATGTAGGAAATGTTTGTGAATTTCCCGATTTTTTCTGAACTTTTCCAATTTTTTAAAAGTTTTCTGATTTTTTTTTCTGAATTTTTCTGAATGACGAGGTGAAGAAAATATTCAGAGTTGTTCTCTCCTCCAGCCGCCCTTACTGAGAGCCGGAAGTGAGTGACGGGCGAGCTGTTAGATAGTGAACTTCAATGTTTTACTCGATGGGACACCCAAAGTGCCACGGCGATGTCAGTGTCCTAAGGGATTTACGCAGGAAGTTATTTACAAACTTCTGAGGAAATTTCGTAATTTACCAGGAACTATTCTAGACAACTTCCAGGAATGTTCAAATATCCAGGAAGTTCTTGGGAATTTGTGAAAAATTGGATGAGAAAAACATCTAGGAATACCAAACATTTCACTCACACTCATTTCTAACTCAAGTTTCCACTGAGCAATTTTTTATTTTTATTTTTTTCAGATGGGCTCTATACTGCTATTTTTCTTTTTTCTCGGAGAGAAATTTTTATGTCGAAACAAGCATACAAAAAAAATCTTACTGAAAAATAAGACGTATTTCGGGGGTTAAACGCCCGTGTAGTAAAACAACTTCTTGCGCCTTTTTCAAGGCTGTAATTAATTACAAAACCAAATTACCCAAGACGATATACAAACTTGACCAGTCGCGTTAAGTTGAATCGTAAAGTTTACCTTTATTTATTTTATCGCCAAAGTCTTTTCTCTGCTGCCGTGGTTTTGGTGGCGCCGCCGGGAGCGTCCTTGGGGCGGGGCGGGGCGGGGCGGGGCGGGGCGGGGTGGCCCTGGGCTGATCAGGCCCGCACCGCCGCGTACCTCGCTGTTGTTTCCGGAACAGCGGTCTGCTTGGCGCTACGCAGCACCGCCGCTCCGTCACGGACGGCCTAGGAACACCACGAGGAAGTAGGAAAAATTCTTTTTCTTTTCGGGAGTCGTCCCAAGGACGTCCCTGCGCCACAACAACATAAAGAGTAGCAATAACATCTGCCGGGCGGGGCGGGGCGGGGCGGGGCGGCCCTGGCGGGCTGCCGTCCTGAGGTGACGACGTGCCGACGAGGTCCACATGCTCGTCGCGGAGTTGGAAGCCCGCGGGGAGTGTTCGTCTTTTTGTTATTTTTAAATTCTCTGGCCACGTTTTTTAAAAGGTTTTATAGGGTTGCGTGTGCACCCAGAAAAATGAATCCTTGAAACAAAGCAAAACGCCTTGCCTCAAGGCTATTTCTTATCTTAAAAAATTACCAGGAAAATTTTCTTTAGCATTAGGCAAAAAAACAATGAAGGAAATTCAACTTTCTCTGAGGTTAACGAAACAAGCCTTCAAAAAAATGAGAATGCCTTAAACTAAGAGAAAAAATGTCCTCGTATTTTTTAAATGGAAATTTCCTTGGTTTAAGGATTTGTTTATCTGGGTGTGGTCGCGGCTGGCTCAGAGCGTGTCACCATTTCTGCAAAATTGTTCTGTATTTAGTGAGGATATGATTTTCTTTTGAACTCACCGTAAGTGTTGGGAGAGATCCGGCTGGTGAACGTATATTAAAGAATACATGTACTAAAGTATACGCTCATCAGGCGGATCTCTCTGGCTCAAAAAAAAAAAAAAAAGTTTTTTCGCAGTCGAAAAAACTTATCAAAGCAGAATGAAGAGGTGCGCCAGCGCCTGCAGAGTCTTGGATAGGCAACCCCGCGCTGCATGTCTGCGCTGCGGTCGCTTTGTTGCCTACCCGGCAGGCGCTCGTGCCGCGCCCCGCCCAGAGAAGAGCAGTATCGAAGCCTATCGATAAAGTAAAATATCGGTATCGATAATAACAATCGGGATCAGGGGAGTAAATTGCGTGCAGGTTGTTGAGGACGCGCGCGCACGCTATCGCGAGCAGCGCGAGGGAGGCCGACTTGAGATAGGTCAAGAGGGTATATGCGGGCCGCCAGGGAGTGCGACGGAGACGGCTGCTAGAGGTGGGGGCTAGCGGAGGTGTGCGAGAGAGAGAGAGATAGCGAGGGAGACAGAGCTAGGAAGTGCAGCGGCCCGCTCCACTGCGAGCAGCCTTGGTGGCTACACGCTACTCCAAGACACAGTTCCGCCTCCCACTCCTCCTCCTCCTCTCCTCCTCCTCCTCCTCCTCCTCTCCTCCTTCTTGTCCATATTTATACCACAAGTATGGTTAGCGCGCGCACGGCTTCGATCATCCCCTAAAACTGACGAATAAATATTGCTTCGCTTCCTACTCCTCCATGATGGCCTACCCCGTTCAGCTCGTGAGGTAACACGCTTGCGCAACCGTTTGGAGGCATCCTCTGCATCTATCTATCTATCTATCTATCTATCTATCTATCTATCTATCTATCTATCTATCTATCTATCTATCTATCTATCTATGTATCTAGAGAAAAATTGAAACTACTAGCCTAATGCTATTGTACAGAGATCAGAACACTTGCTGATGTGCGAATTTTCTTTCGCTCACTGCTTGCCCGCATTTGTAGTTAACATTCCCTGGAAAACTCACATTCTTCATACTATTTCGAGGTTGCGAATGGAGGGACGCACGATGCACCACACCTTTACCGCTGCAAGTAAAGCGAGGGTTCAAACACAAACACACACACACGCACACCCCTTGCAGTTTTTCCAGTGTCCCCTGACAGAAACTGATAAATTCTGCTAGCAACCTCTCCCCGCCCTGCCCCGCCCGCCCCGCCCCGCCGGCCCACCCGGCCCGCCCGCCCCGGACCTCTTTGGTCCACAACTGCCTCTCAATGCCGCGGTGTGGCGTGGCGTGGCGTGCGTTTGAAGAGTGCGTAGCGGCCTGAGCGGCGAGTTATTTCGAGCTGCCTCGCGCCGCCCAAGGCCAAGAAGGCCGCCGAGTTCCTGCCATATACGTGTGTCGGCGGCGACAAGTTCACATGGGGCGCATCAGCTGATGATGAATATGCAGCCCGCATACGCAGCCCATCCCGCGATCGTCTGGGAACAAGTGGTGGGGGCGGCGGGCTAGCGGTGCTGACCGGACCGGGCCGGGCGGGGCGAGCGGAGGACTTTTTATCATTAAAATTATAGGTTTCGTGCGGAGATGCGCGATTGTTTTTATGGTGATGACCCGCGGAGAAGAAGTAGAAGCAGCAGTGTTTTCCTAGAAAATGTGGAAGGATCGCGAAACCTTCAGATGAGGCATTACTGGTTTATAAATTCAAAAGTCATTGAGGTTGCAGTGCAAAAGATAGATTAGCAGATTTCCATATCTATTTATGTTTTTAAGTTAGCTTATAGTTGTTGTGAATTTCGGACAGCCCATTTTTGATCGTCAAAGTGCTTAAGGCTTGCAACTTTTTTTAAACTTTTAATAAGAAAATTGATTTTTTTTTGTGGATATCAACAAATATTATTCACGCAGTCGGGGAAGATTTTTTTTGTTAAAGAATGAACACATAAAAAAAACAAAGAATTTAAAGATAAGAGAATAAAAAATCGGCAAAAATGAGTAATACATACACAGTATACACTGTAGATAAAATATACATACAATGTCCACTTTAATTATGTATATATTACCATTTATACTGTGGTAAACGTATACTAGTTTTATTATACTTCAATAAGCATAAAAATGGTCGTATAGGCATTTTCTTAACTGCACATGGTACACTCTGCCGGAATTTTGAGTATTCCTTACAAAGAAAACATATTTAAAAATGCATAGGTATGAACACACTTAAATTCCTCCATGGCATGTCTCCATTATTTAAAGTACACATACCATATACACCGTATTAAAAGTATACTACGTATACATTCAAAATTGACAGAGAAACTGTCAAACAAGATTTAAATGTCTTTTTGCTTTTAAAACGTTCCGCGGGGAGCAGAGATGTAATTGCGGTCCGTCGTTCCCTTTCCCTTTGCGCCTGTAGGTCCCTTCCCTCCCTTCCCTTTCGCCCGGCCGCGTAGGACTGGTCAGTGCCCCGGGCCCCCGGGCCCCCGGGCCGAGCTGTGGGCGCGACTCGCCGCGGCCCGGCCTAGTAGCAGCAGCGCGGGGTCGGTGGCCGCGGGCGTGGAGTCCAGGAGGCAGGAGGTACGCCCCGCCCCACCCCACCCCGCCCCGCCCCACACGCCAGGATCTCAGCAATCTCAGCTGCTTGCACTTTTCTTCCAGGCTATCGTGCAGCGGCGGGGTGTGGTGGGGCGGCTAGCCTAGGCGAGGTGGGGCGGGGCGGGGCGGGGTGGGGCGGGGTGGGGCGGGGCGCTCCGCGGGACAGCTTAAGGCGGCGCGGCCGGCCAGGAGGACTTTCTCCCTGCAACTCTGCAAGTGAAAGTGGCGAGGTGGATGCCCCTCCTGCTGCTGCACCGGTCGTTGCTCTTTGCAGGAGGAGGAGGTGGTGGACGGAGCGCAGGCACCGGCCCGAGCGCGTTTAACACTGGAAACCTATCATGGAAAGCCAAGTGTGTGTGTGAATGCCGCACACATAACTACGCAAACTCGCAGAAATGTTTATTTATTTTTTGGTAAATTTTTTATTAGGAATTTTACACGTTTAGTGGGCCAAGCGTACGAATGGAAATTCATACACGGATAAATGTGTGGCATTCACACACTTGGGTTCCTAGCAAGGGTCGGGGTCTTCACCACTTTGAAAAATCGAGTCACGATTATGGTGATTTCCAATGATTACCTGAGTTTTTCTTTAACATAAATATCTGCTGATTATTGGCCAGTGATCACGCAACTTTTGGTCAGATTTGATACTATTTCTCCATATTTGTGAAAAATTGTCATTATTTGGAAATATTACATGACTCTGATTTTGTGAATATCAATAATCATCTAGAGGGGTGTACGAGGGTTATGGAAGTTGGTTCCTAGCGTAAGTGTACGAATGCTTCATTCGTGCACCTAAAAGGAAAGGTGGTTTCTCGTGAATTTTACAGACTTTAGGGTGCCTCTGTCTCCGGAATACATATTTATAGCGAGAAAATTAGTCGACGGCCATTATTTTCTTTTTTTCTTTTTTTAAGAGTCTAATGAGAATAGTGCTTGGTCAAGCGTTGATTTTTTTTATTTTTTTTTTAATTTTTAATTTTTTAAGAAACTGAAACCTTCTTACAGGCTTCATTAGAGTAAGTAAATTAACCAGGCACGGTACCAAAAAAAAAAAATCGTTTGTACTCTAGTTTTCTGTTACACACAAGTGTGCGTTGATTAAAAAAAATATAACGCACCACCCTCCGGCTTCCGATTCAATCTGTAAATCTCCGTTCGTTTTCAATACAAAATACTCTCGAGGCTCGCGCGCGCGCCGAGGGGAAAAGGTGTAAGTGATAAAGTAGCCCATGCAGCTGGCTGCAGGAAGCTGGCTGCAGAGAGTGCAACGACCCCGCTGCATCGCTGCCCCCCCCCCCCCCATCTCTCTCTCTCTCTCCCTCTCTCTCTCTCTCTCTCTCTCTCTCCTCTCTCTCTCTCTCTCTCTCTCTCTCTCTCTCTCTCTCTCTCTCTCTCTCTCTCTCTCTCTCTCTCTCTTTCCCCTACAGGTACCCGGCCCGTACCCCGCCGGCACTGGCACTGGCTATTCCGGTCAGTTTGCGGATACGTCCCGCGGGTAGGTACCGCGGTAGGTACCCCCGGGTACCACGGCGCGGGTAGCGGTAAGGTAAGGGGGACAGTTTACGCAACTTGTTCCACCTAGCGTCAGCCCGCCCGATGAATAAGTACCCAACTGTTCAATTCAAACGCTGTGTCTCACGCACTATGGCGATTCTTATTGAAAAGTGGCCGTTTCAAAAAAGGAAAACAAATTGACGTGCGAGTTCTCGCGCCTTCCATGAAAGACTTCCGCAGATTTTGTGTTCAGAAATAATTTTTTTAAAAAAGGCTGTCCATCAAAAATTTCAATAATTTAAAAAGAAAATGAGAAAAAAAAATTGAAAACGGAAAAAAAATCTCCGTCTTCAGTTTGGAATGGACCGAAATGGACTTGCTTTAATTTCATACTCGCGGCGCATAGGTCAACCAGGTACTTCATTTCACGTCCCGATGACTCTCGCTCCTCCACCGATACCTATTGCGATTGGTCGATAGGTCCGCCTGCAGCAGCGCGCCGAGCGCCGCGCGATAAGACAGGCGTTATTAACCGTGGAGCAGAAAGCAGAAAATCTGCCCGCGCCGTCCTCCTCCTGCCAGCCGTTCCGGAGCGGCGCCCGGCTAGCCAAGCCGCCCCACCCCAGCACACCCTGCCGCTGCATCGTGACCGCCCCGTGACCGAATCGTCTCCAAAACGTGACCACGTCTCCAAACTCTCACTCATTGCGCTGGCCACGCCCTCTCTCTCTCTCTCTCTCTCTCTCTCTCTCTCTCTCTCTCTCTCTCTCTCTCTCTCTCTCTCTCTCTCTCTCTCTCTCTCTCCCCCTCCAGAGTCATGGCCCCTGGACCGTTGCCACTCGCCCTCTCCCCTTCTCTTTCCCTTTTACCTCGCGGACGTAGAACTCGTCAGCTTTCGCTCTCGTGCAATATTTCAGCGCGGCCAAAGGCATCACCAGGACCGACCGACCCGGCTCCAGTGGGCAGCTGGAGCTGGACCGCCGCTGGACCGGCAGCAGGCCGGAGGGGAGAGCTCATCTCCGCCGCGCGGGAGGCCCAAGTGTGTGAATGTCACACTTTAGAAAATGTGTAAATGTCACACACTTGAAAATGTGTGTCTTTCGCACACTTGCCTGTGTGTGAATTTCGCACACTTTTAGTTGTGTGAATTTCGCAGACTTTTAGTTGTGTGACTTACAAACTTCTGAGGGTGTGGCTTTCGCATACTTGTAAGTGAGTGACTGTCTCACACTTCTAAGGGTGTGACGTAATTTCGCGTAATACTTGTATATGTGTACGCCTGTACGTGTGCGGATGACGCACACTTGAAAGTGTGTGAACGTCCCACTCTTCATTGTGTGTATGTCGCAGATTTGTAAGTGAGTGAGTGTGTGAATTGTATTGAGCACACTCGCGAGTGTGTAAATTGCAATTCGCATGCTTGTAACTCTTTCTCCTTTGAAGTGCTTGACGTTCTTCACCATGGGAAAATTACGTTGCAGCAACGTGGATCCGTGGATCTACGTTGCATGAACGTCCAGCAGGTGGCTGCAATGTAATTTTTCCATGGGGTCATTACAATGACCACGACTCGCCCTCTGGGGCTTCCATGGCATATATGCTTTTTACGTTTAATTAAATTTAGAAAATAAATCTCTGTTAGGGCGCTCGAATAGAGAAGCACGAGACGCACTGAGGTCGTTTGGATACGTGGGAGCACAAATTACGAGTCATTTAGCGAACGAAGACTCATTAAAATTTTGCGCATTATTTCGAAGAAGGCGGCACTGACTACTGACCTTGGTGGGAGCCCATTTGTCTATACCGGTCGGCAGGGCAGCCCATTTTGGAAAAATGATTCTCGTGTGGGTTTTGCGAGTATTATGGTGCATTTAAAACTACACACTAAATGTCTGGACTTTTCTATGGATAATTTTGAGCTCGACGACCAGACTTGATTTTGACCTGCTGCCAGGCCGCAAATCCAAAAAAATAACAGTTTCATTGTTGAAGACTGTCAGTAAAAATCATAGCTAAATTGAGCAGCCTAGTTGAGCAAGAAATTATGGTAGTGTGAATTTACATTTCGGACACTTTGGCCTTCCCAGGAGTGCTATAAATAATTTCTGAAAAAATTATCACACCTCTGCTTTGCTTAAGCGTATACGTATGGACATGCAATGCACACACCTACAAAAATGCACGACATTTACTCACCCGCACAAGTGTGCGACGTTCATACACTAGAGTCTCCAGCGAGGAGGGAGTCACTCCGGAAGATCACTGTGCGGCCTTCAAAAAATCATTTAGAAAATCACAACAGAATCAAGGAGAAAGATAGAGGAAAGTAATCCTAAAATTCGAGAAGAAATGAACAAAAGAAGAGCGAAAATCCAGAAATAGAGGGAGAAGATGGATATTTATATAACAGTTACTGAAATTTTCCTAGAAAAAAATCAAAGCAAAAAGTCCAAACAGTCATTGTGCACATTTTGTGGGTGATTCCGACCTGCCCCCCGGTCTCCACGGGCGCGCGGCCCCACGCACCCTGCACCCCCGTGGGGGGGCTCGCACACGGGGGGCCCACTGGAGCGTACGGCGCGTATGAGTTCACACTGGGGGGGAGGGGGAGGGGGGGCGCCAGTGACCTCTCGCGGCACAGTAACATTGACCCACTCTCAGCGGCCCCCGTGTGCCGTAACGCCCCCCCCCCTCTCTATCTCTCTTTCTCTGTCTCTCTCGCGGGCGCCGCCGGGCCCCCGCTGGTGACGTCACACTGCTCCAGACCCCCACAGGTGTCCCGGGCCAGACCCGGCCACGCCGCTGTGCGCGTGGACAAGCGGGGCATTGTCTTCCACGATTATTTTTTTTTAAATATTTTTTTTTTTTTTTGTGGGAGGAGCGGACGTTGGCTTTATTGTGTACTGATTTATTTTTAAACTTTTACCTTACTTCCTTTTTTTTACTGACTTACCTGTTTACCCGCACCGGTGTCTTACCCAGCGGGACGGTCCGCCAAGCCTGCCGACGCCGCGTTTTCGGCAGCTTCGGGCGGACTTCCCCCACCACCGTCGAGTTCAAGGATGGGGAGACGCTGGTCATGAAACGCGCGGCGACTGTCTGCCTCTCCCCACTACCTCCTCTCTCTCTCTCTCTCTCTCTCTCTCTCTCTCTCTCTCTCTCTCTCTCTCTCTCTCTCTCTCTCTCTCTCTCTCTCTCTCTCTCTCTCTCTCTCTCTCTCTCCCCTCACTCCTCTCGCTCTCCACGCCTCTCTCTCTCTTCCTCCTGCAGGCCAGAGCCTCTTGACCCTGACTCGCGCGCTCCGTCTTGGTCAGGCTGGCGTGCCACTCATCAGTCCAGGTAGTAGAATGTTAAAAAAAAGAGGCAGGGGACAAAAGCGTACTGCGATTTTTCTTGTCCTCCCTTCCTGCAGCCGTATTATAAAATTTTCAGCTCACTGTAATTTATTCATGTTTTGAAATGTAAATTGATTTTTAAGCATCTGATCCCACCCTCCCAAAAAAGAAAGTAAAGCTTTTGTTATAGATCTTGACAAAGTTTAATAGCGATAATAATGGCGATAGCCATGCGGTGGCTGAATATACGACAGAAAAATTCTGACTCCTTTCATTTTAATTGCTTGCAGTTTTTTGGCTCATTATTAGGTTTTCCGTTAAAATCCCCCTCGGTCTCTAAGGTACGGGTGCGTCGGCATTTTTTAAAGTTTTTTTTGCAGTGTTTAAATTCCTGGGCCCGCGCAAACGAGGGCAGGAGACAAAAGCTTGCTGGCAGGAGGAGGCGGCGCGGGGCGGGGCGACAAGCAGCCCTAGCCTCGGTCCACCCCACCCCACCCCACCCCACCCCACCCCACCCCACCCCACCCCACCCCACCCCACCCCACCCCACCCCACCCCAGCCAGACGGTCCTAGACAGTGACTCGCCATAACGCTGTCAGACCCAGAGCTGCCAAATGCGCCCGTCCGCCACTGCAATGCAGTTTGACGCCTCGGCCGCGGTAAATTTGCGAGTGAAATGCTCACTCACGCACTTGGGTGTCAAACTGCATTGCATCGGGGAGTCGAAGCGCAAACCGCGTCAAGTGGTAGTGGAACGTGCTGCCCGCTCACGGTTTCCGAGTGTGTGTCATTCAAGGATGGATTCGCGCAGAGTGAAATGGGTAATACACTGGAAATCCTAATGTGCGAATGCCTCACACTTATAGGTGTGTGAATCTCGGTTGTACAGCTGCTCCCTAAAGTATGTGACACTTACTCTGGAAAATAATCACGCCTTCGCTCGCGTTCCAGTGTATCGATCAAAAGTCACGCACCGCCAAGTGTACGTACATTCGTACACTTGGTTTTCCGCTGTTCAAAATAAGGTGAATTTTTAGCAGTATTACTGTTTGTGAAATTCCTAAAAACTTTAAATTTTATTTTCAAACCACGTCTTCACAAAATTTCAATTCAATTTTAGAAAAAAAATAATAATGTGCAGCAAGGGATCTAATGAGTTGGAGTAAGGTGTTAGTAGACACGTACGTTAAGTTGGTATTTATTTATTTTTAACTACCATAACGCACGGTGCAAGGTTAAGGGAGCACTGCGACTTACTGGTGTCGGAAATGAGTGTATTGCCGTCAGCTTCCGTCGGCCGGGACTTCCCTCCCGTCACCCCCTGACGTCAGTGCGTGTGCCGCCGCTGCCATGGTCCTGACGGGCCGGCCTCAGCCCCAGGAGGCAGGGTGATTCCGCACCGTCTCTCTGTCCTTGTCGCACTCATGTGACTCGGCCGTAAGGGGAGAGAGAGAGAGCAGAGAGAGAGAGAGAGAGAGAGAGAGAGAGAGAGAGAGAGAGAGAGAGAGAGAGAGAGAGAGAAAGAGATAGAGAGAGGACACTATTACGGAACGGCGTTCGGAATCAGCCTCAGCAGCCTCAGCAGCCTCAGCAGCCTCTGGTCTCGGTGGTCATTGTCAGTCAGCCGCTGCCAAGGCGAGCGGGGCCCGCTCCGGCGCCGCCGCAACTCTCTGCCACGCGCAGATTTTTATAAGGCGGCGCGCGGGTCAGTCAAGGATGGCGGTGGGGGATGTGCAAAAAGCGCGCGGGTCATTTGAAAAGTGAGGTCAAAGGTTGTGGTGGGCCGGCGCAGGCGCAGACTCACCGCCTGCGGCTTTTTCTATGACAGCTGGAAGATAAACTCAAAATATTCAGAGTATTTCTTTTCTATTTATTTTTTAAAAACTACACTTCACAAGACTTATGAGTATTTAAGTCCTGCCAGTCGTATAATTGCCGGGGCATTCCAACAACTGTACGAATGTCCCTCACCTAAAGATGAGTCAATTTATTTTCCCACTTGCAGGTGTGTGGAAAAATATTTGCACACTTGTAGGTGTGCGAATAAAAATTCGCTCACTTGCAGGGGTGCAAATGAGAATTAGCTCACTTAAATTCGCCCACCTGCAAGTTCGCAAATTTTCACTCGCTCAACTCCGGTGAGCGAAATTTTATTCGCGCATACCTACAAGTGAGCGAATATTTTTCACTCACCTACAAGAGAGCGAGTAAATTTCTAGTGTCCTTCCTTACAACTTCGCGAAACACTTGACCGTTTGTATAAAAGCCTTCAAGCGTGCAAATTGTAGTTGACGCACCTTCACGTGTGTGACATTCTCACACTTGCGCGGGTCTCCCGCGTGACTTCTCGCACTTGCCGCCCCTCCCTGCTCGGTGAGGGTGAGGGTGAGGAGGAGGAGGAGGAGGAGGAAGAGGTGTTTGATACTCTCGTGGTGGAACGAGCTCAAGGCTGCGTCCTGCACTGTGCAGCTCGCCGCGCGCTCCGCACTGCAGAGGGCGACACTGTCGTCTTGTACGGAACAAGAAGCGCCGCCCGGTCACACGGAGGAGAAATGCGCTACAAAGTTTGGCGGGGCGGGGCGGGGCGGGGCGGGGCGGGGTGGGCCTCGCGGCCTTGGCGCGCAGACCGACTGCGTCCCGCTGCACTCGCATGCGTTAACCTCCAATGGCGGGTTAAATTTGGCCGCGAGTGGCTGCTGCTGCAGCGGGCTGCGCTTCGCCGCCGAGGATCACTCTCGGGAGCCTCCCCCCCCCTCCCCCCTTCCTTGTCGCACTCACGGGCACGGGGGCCCTGCCGTCCCCAACATGGGGCACCGCCGCCGTTGGTGCGACAAGGAAGGAGGTGCGAGAGCGGTCTTCTGAGTCGGACAGTAGTTGGGCTGCGCAAGTGAACGCGCCAAAAACCATCGCGCGAACCGCGAAGTCAGCAGACCAGGACAACCTACTGCATTTCGGGAAAAGTGAGTGGTGGGAGAGCATTGCGTGAGAACATGACAAAAAAAATATATATATCGCCAAAGGAAAGCTTTACAAGAGAGGGTAGCAACTCTTAATTTTGAGTCCATACGTCGTTAATTTTTTCTGATTTTTTCTTGAATATACTGATTTATCCGGATGTTTTAGTTGATTTTTTGGACGCAACTTTAACTTTAGATTTTCTTGATTTTTTTTCGAGTTGAGTAAAGCCCTGGAAACTGTTTTTTTTTTAAAATTTATTTTTTGGTAATTGTTTTCTTTTGTTTTATAAATCCCTTTAAATTTTTGCTAAATTCTAAGGTTAGGGTAAAATTTCAGGGGTGTTTTCCTTGTTTTAGTCAAAGTCCACGGTAAGGTTGCGAGGAGGAAGCAATTGTTCAGTTTGGTGTTCAAAGTGGCATACCAAGAATTTTGCGTATCTAATTCCATTCAAAATATACCTAGAATTTTCCCGAAAGTTCAGGGGATGCCCCAGAAAATACACGGACATCTGATCCAATAAATTATTGGAAATTAACTTGCAACTGCGCAAAATAATCACAATTATTTCAATTAATTTTTTTAAAAAATTCAGAAGCAAATTTTGCTCTGCAATTGAAAGGGTGGCGTGAAAACATGGAAAATTTTTGCGGCAGTAAACCTCCCGAAGGAGGTTGCGGTTCCCGCCAGGCACAGGGCTTTTAACCCCTGTGGCAGCCAACTGCTTCGGTGTTCCATGGGAACCAGCGCTTTGCTGACTGCGATCCTATCGCGCAATTCGACAGATTTGATCCCCGTACCACCATTGGCCTACCCCTAGAGGTACGAGCGAGGGGGAAATCACTTGCGTAATAGCTCGTACACCCAGACCTGTAATAATTACGTAATAGAACGAAATAGCCCGTAATAGTGCGTAATAGCCTGTAATAGGGCGAAATTGCCCGAAATAGAGCGTAATAGTGGCGTAATAGAGCGTAATAGTGGTGTAATAGAGCGTAATAGAGCGTAATAGTGGCGTAATAGAGCGTAATAGTGGCGTAATAGAGCGAAATAGCGTTGTAATGGCGCCTTATGAGGATGAAGCGCTCAAGCTCGAGGCTGCACTTCGGTCTGTTTTCTTCGAAGGGTTTAAAGAGATAAATTGAAGCATGGTCGTAGCATCAACTACAAAACTATAAAATGATGCACCATTTTAGTAGACACAATTGAATAATAGTAAATGTCACATCAGTACCACAACGACGATTTTAGATCTAATTCTTTTAAACCGACATTGTTCCAAAAAAGTGACGCACTCTGTTTCTTACATTACTTTCTGACGCACAGCATTAACGCATGGAAATAGGTATACTGCAGCGGGACAGTCGTAAACAAACATACGCTGGTATCGTGGTCCCACCGGAAGAATAGCCTCTCTCTCTCTCTCTCTCTCTCTCTCTCTCTCTCTCTCTCTCTCTCTCTCTCTCTCTCTCTCTCTCTCTCTCTCTCGCACTCATGTGCTAGCCTATACTTCCTTTCCATTTGGTGTGCTAAACTCTCGGTGGTCGTACGATATAAAAAAATATGCAAGAGTGGGTACGCAGAAGTGTAAGGGTGAGTCAATCTGGCAGACCTGTCGATTTCGACTTTTGGATGGCATTAAAAAGTGTTTTGCACGGTTGGTTGCATTCTCTTCCGTCGGACGCATTTTCTTGAAGTTTTAGTCGTACTGATTGACTCATTTACTGGAAAGAGCAGCAAATAAACGAAGAGTAGTGTCATGCACGCAAAATATCCTCTTAAGAGCAGCGTAATACATGTGTAATAGCTTCGTAATAGCTTTGTAATAGCCGTAATAGCGCCGTAATAGCCGTAATAGCATCGTAATAGCCGTAATAGCGGCGTAATAGCCGTAATAGTGGCGTAATAGCTACGTAATGGCCGTAATAGCGGCGAAATAGCCGTAATAGAACGTAATGTGTAATAGTTCGTACACCCTTTCCCGAAGTGATTTCCCCCTCGGGTACGAGCGGTGTCAAGAGCGTTAGACTTCCTGATCCCAGTTTCAGAGGCCTTACCTCAGAGGGGTACGCGGGATTCGAACCCACAACCCCGAGTGCCGACACGTAGCCAGAACAGGAAGCGACCCAACGCCCAGAGCCACCGAGCCAACGGCGATGAGACGTGTTTAATTTCTACTTGACCTGCCATCCAGCTGCGGCCAAAGGGAATGTCAAGCGCGAAAAACACTTTCCCGAGTGGGAGTCGAACTTCGGACCACTTGGTTCGGTGTTGCGCGCTCTACCAACTGAGCCACGTCGCCTCCGTGTCTGGACTGTGCGACGGGTTCGAGTCGTATTTGCCGTATCCTGCAGCCTCCAGCCAGGAGGACAGGGCAAATACAACTCAAACCCGTCGCACTGTGGTGCAACTAGTGTGACAGGGGCGCCCGCACACGCAGGAGGAGTGAGGGGTCGGTCTGAGTCTGAGTCTAGGCGTCAGTTTATTGTTGCGCAGGCCAACGGTTTGTGGATCATCTCCGCGCTAGCAGAGGCCGCGGCTCCTGCGGCGGCATCGCAAAGTGTGTGCGCAGCGGCGGGGCGGTGCGGTGCGGCGTGCTGCGCAGGGATTTATTTCGGGATTCCACTTTTGAGCGGCCTGCAACTACATGGTCTCCATTGTGGACCGCGGCGGCAAATCAGCGGCGCACCCGCCGTTGCGCACACAGTAAAAAAAAAAGTTGAGATCGTTCTTTTTGTATTTTTCTAGATTTTTACTGATTTTGCTCTGATTTTTTTTTTGATTTTTTTCTGTTTGTCTTCTTTTTTTCCTGATTTTGTTTTAGGCTGTGCACTATTTTTTTCAGTGTAGGACCCCTCGGGTACGGACAAGTCAAGTCCCTCCAAGCCATATGAGTTAGTTTTTCTCTTCACGGTACCACATACTACGGAGATCTGAACGGACATTTCCGTTTTCATCAAGTAAACGGCAGTGTCCGGAAAAAAAATTACCCGGATATATCTGTGCATTTTTTTCCACAGTGCAGAGGGTGCCCAGGCCCAGGGTGAGTTCGCGGGTGCGTGTTCCGCGTGGAGCTAGTATAACGCGTCACCTGTCAACCGAAATAACGCCGTCTGCTCTAAGGTTAGGCGTTATGGAGCCGTGTTCAAGGTTTACTATTGGTCGCACTGCCCCTCTCACCTTGCCGCCGCCCACCGTCACGATAAACGACCACTATTTCTGAACGGGCTCGGCTCGGCTCGGAGGAGGTCCTCTGTCACTGCTGCTTCCCTCGGCCTTGGGCGGGGCGGGGCGGGGCGGGGCGGGGCGGGGCGGGGCGGGGCGGGGCCGGGCTGGGGTGGAGACCAGCCTCGGAGGGTATTTGGGTGTGAACTTCTATGAACCGATGAACGGCGCGGATTTTGAGTTTTTTCTATGCGAATCTCACTAAGTTGAACCGTGGACGTTTGTAGACGAGAAGAGGGTCCATCACTCGGTTGGGGTGAGGGGGGCGGGGGAGGGGGAGTTTACACACGATACCGATTTTCAGTACAATTTCACGACAAAACTTGAAAATTTTCGGCCTTTTGCATGTTGTAATTTAGGTAGGGGTAGGACAACCCGAAACAGTTTGAAAAGCAATGAAAAGAGAAATTTCTGGTATGAGATTACCAGTACCAGTAATTGAGTGTACTCTGTAAATGCTACGGCCTCTTTGCATGCCGAAATTTCGGCATTCCTCTGGGCTGCCAATTATCGGCATCTTTGAATGCCGATTTTCGGTATTCTTCATGGAAAAAGCTGAAGTTCGGCATTCAAAGATGCCAAAAATTGGCAGCCCAGAAGAATGCCGAAATTTCGGCATGCAACAAAGAGGCGGTAGCATTTACAGTGTACAAAGGATTACCAGGGTGGTGAATCCCTTACGTTTATAACATCGTCCTGCACCTTGGTAGCTTTTACGTTTCTCTTGCCCTCCTCCCACCCCCACCCACCCCCCTCCTCAAAAAAAAGAAGAAGGAATGGAAAAAATAAAAACAATAATTTATTGTCGACGTTGATTGGCGTTGATTACACAGATTTTTACAAATTATACAACAATGTACGCACATATATGAGTCTTTCGTTTTTGCTCAAGTGGGATCGAGTTGATCTGCAAGGTACTCTTTTTGACATTCCGTCAAAAACAAACAAAAAATACGTGTATTTAGTAATATGCGCAATGTGACACATTGTACATGGAATGCAAATTTACAATAAACAAACAAATAAACAAATTAAAAGAACTACACTGCGCCGGCCGAGAGGATCTGGACGAAGACGACGTGCTCGCCGCGCACGAACAGCTGCCCGATGTGCCGCACGCACTCCTGCCGAATAAAAAAATAATAAATAAATAAACAAAAAAATAGAAACAGCCTTTTGGAAAATGTAGAATATCTGAAATAGACGAAGCGGGAAATTGGAATCCGGCGTGGGAGTCTGAGGCGGATAGCTCCCGGCGGCCAAGGCTCCCGCCGGGGCTCGTTATGAGAGCGCTGCAGCCATCTGATTCCAAAGATCGTTCTCGTGCCTCCGTCCTTGTCGCACCTATGGCGTTGCCCTATGTTGGGGATGGCGGCGCCCCGTGAGTGCGACGAGGACAGGGAGACGAAACCGCTGTGCGGAATCACCCTGCTGATTGCGTGGACGGCATACTGTGTCGCTCAAGGGCGAGCAGCGCGAGCGTCCTGACGACTTGTCCCGAAGAGCGCTCTCCGCCCTGTCTCTCTCGCACTCATGGGCTTCGCCGTGTAGGTGCGAGAGAGACAGAGCGAGGAGAGCGAACTTCGGAATAGGTCGGCAGGGCTACTGTGGGTCAGCGTAGTGTGCGCAAAAAGGCGAGGGATAGTATCATTATTATTTTAAATGAATCTTAAAGTACAATAAAAGACAATTTTTCCTGGTTGAGGAAGGTTCAGTGTACACATTTAACACCTGAAAAAACAAAAATGCATTTTTTTCTCATTTTTGGGCATATATTTTTTTTTTTAAGGAGTCCAACCTTGCGTGTGTACATCTCGGTGTTTTCCAGATAAGAGGAATAAAAATCTCAAAATTTGTAGAATTTTTTTTTTTTGTACATAGGGAATCCAATGCACATTGTGTGGATGACACACACTTGGAGCTGCGTAAATTTTCATTCGTGCACTTGAACGAGCAGTAAAGGTGTGAATATTTCAGGGCATTTCCGAGGGCATTTCGTACACACCTGATGGGGCAAGTGTGCGAATAAAAATTCAGGCACCTGCAAGTGGAGTTACACACAGACTGGGATACCCAGTGTTATAGATATTTTACACCTCACCCGCTCAACAAAAAAACAAAAACAAAAAAATTACCTGTCGCTTGCCGCACGGCCTGTAGAACAGTTTGGGCAGGGGGATCCAGTCGGCCATCTCCTCCCGGGAGCGCTTGCCCCGGCCCTTGCCGCGGCCCTCCCGTAGCTCCTGCTCCGGCACCAGGTCTGCGGGGCGCGGCAGCCTGCAGGTGGGACCCGCGCCGACCAGCCCCCGCCCCCGGCCCCGCCCCCGGCCTCGGCCCGCCCCCGGCGGCAGCGCCTGCGACACGCACAGCTCCGACAGGTTGTTCGTGACCTCCCGCACCCCCGCGTCAGCTGCAGAAATCATCAATAATAAAGCACAACATTAATAATCATATTTTTTTTAAAAAAAAGGACTAGCCGAACACTCTGAAAAATACTCGTAAGGGTTACTGGAAAATTTTCCATGATAAAAGTCGTAAAATAACAATATGAAATTGTAAATTTACAAGCACATCCTATCGACTTGGAATTGACCGACGAGCGAGAATGAGTTGCCGTAAATTTACGACATATTTTGTAAATGAAAAGTGCAACAACTGTCGTAAATTTACGAGAATATTTTTGGCAGTAAAAATCATTAAATCGTAAAGCTATATATTTTAAGAAATAAAAAAAGGAAGTATCGTTGAGGCACTGTAAACGGTGTCTCGTAATCGAAGTAACTTATTATTTTCATTAAGGGAGCAACCACTTTGGGAATCATGTGTACACCGGTCCAGGAACAATTCGGAGTTAATTTTTTTTTTTTTTTTTTTTTTTTAAAAAGAAAGTAGATTTCAGTACAAAGTTCGACAAAGCTTAGCAGATTTTGCAACCAATTAGTCCACAAAAGCTATTTCTGCCACCAGAAACCTTATAAAATTATTAAACGTACACGGGAATCATTGGGAATAAATTATCCTAGGGATTATAGGTGTACGCATCCAACGAAAGTGATCGTTCCCTCGCTATTCCTTACGGTGACTGAGAGCGGCGCAATCTCGCCAAGAAAAGCAAAAAATAATTGTTGTTATAAAAATAAACCATGAATTGTAAAAGAGTTACATGTAATAATCCGCCTGGATGGCTTATTGAACTCTACTCTTGGCGCGAGGCTATGGAATGCTAGAAGGCCGCGGCGGGTCGGGCAGTCACCCAGGAAGCAGTGCGGTGCAGCGCTGCAAGGCTACGCGCCGCCAGCACAGCGCATGCGTCTAGCCTAGACTAGCCTAGCCTAGACGCACCGCCGGCCTACCTGGCCATCTCCTATCCATACCGACCCATTATAGGATGACGTGCGTCCATTTTGCACGCGAAAAGGAAAATACTATGATGACGCGGTTCATAAAAGGGCTCTGCTGCTGTGGCGGTGGTGTGGTCACTGTCTGCGAGGCTATGTAAAGGACCTCGAGTACCGCGTGTGTGTGTGATTCACACGCGGAAGTGGCGATACAAGTGTGCGACACGAGCGTCTCTCACTTGCTGATGAGTGCCTTTTCTTTCCTTTTTTTCCACTCTCTTGTACGTGTGCGAAAAATTTCTGCTACTTCTCGGTGAGTGAATATCCGCGCGCCCGTTAACACTTGAGGAGTATCATCTGTCTCGCAAGTGTAGAAAATAAGCACTCACTCACCTACAACTGAGTAAACGACTTTTCACACACCTACAAGTGTGTGTGAAAAAAAATTAATTTACAAAGCTACAAGAGCGTGCGAAAATTTGCATAACTCCAAGTGTATAAAAAATTAACTCGCCAACAAGTGTGTGAAAAAGATTCACCAATCTAGGTGTGCTAAAAAATTCGCCCGCCTGCAAAGTGAAAAAAATTCGCACTCCTACAGGTTTGTTAACAAAAAAATACATTCACAAGCAAGTATGTGAAAAAAAAATCTACAGTAAGTGTGTAAAAAAACAAACAAAAAAAGACACGTTATTCCTCAAAAAGTGTGTTGAAAAATTGCATGTCCGGCAGTGTACACGATTGCGGCTGCACGTCCGCGGGGTTTTGGAGTGCCAGAGGCGCCGGGCGGCCGGGCGGCGTGTGACGCGGCACTATGTTTGCCAGTTGTTGTTGTTGTTGCGCACTTGAAATAAATTCGTTAGCACTTTTGTATGCACTGTTATGCGGCGCGGCGCTGCATAACTCGAGGAGGGCTGCATAACCCTCCCCTCCCGCCCGTGGCGTGGCGCGGCGTGGCCGCTGCACCTCTGCATCCTGATACCGGGCGGTGCGCTTGTGCAAGCGGGGAGGATCCGTCACTGCAACAAACTGGCTCCTTCCAAACGCGTCGTAAATCAGCACTGCCGCGCGATACCGGGGCGCGGTACAGAGCGCTATGGAAACCCAAGTGGGCGAATAATGTTACACTCTTGTCTTCATTGCACTGGAAACTCAAAGTGTGGTGTGAATGTCGCGCACTTGTCGATGTGCGACGCGGTTCATTCGAACACTCGGCCACTCAAACGTGTGGATTTTCCTAGGAAATCCACACGTTCGAGTGTACAAGTGTATGCGAATGAATCCTGGCACACCGACAAGTGTGCAATATTCTCACACTTAGATTTCCAGAGTAGTCGGGCGCTTGTCCCTGCAAGTATGAAGTTTCTGACGATGAAAAGTTCACACTTTCTGTTTAGAACGTAAAGAGATTTCCCCCCGGTCGTGGTGAGGACAGTAAGAGAACGGTTCCGTTGTGCAAATAAGTAAATGACAGAAAGGATAACGGGCGAGGAAACAAAAAAAAAAAGCAGAGAATGACAGAAAAGGAGAGGGAGAAGGTGAGAGGAGAGGGAGAGGGAGAGAAGGAAAAGAAAAAGAGGATATAGGAGAAAAGAGAGAATGAGAGAGAGAGAAAGAGACTGCAAAAGAGAGAGAATAGAGAGAGAATAAAGAGAGAAACAGACAGAGAGAGAGAGAGAGAGAGAGAGAGAGAGAGAGAGAGAGAGAGAGAGAGAGAGAGAGAGGGGGGGAGGGAGAGAGGTAGAGACAGACCGGTTGGCTCGCTGGAGAGATACTAGAAGAGAGAGTGAGAGAGACGGCTAGAGGAAGTAGTAGTTGGCGGGCGTGCGCGGACCGCTTGGCCTCCACTGCCAATAGCCGCACGGCCGTCTAGATCCACTCGCCGGCGGGCCGGGCTGGACAGGCAGGCAGGCCGGCCAGGCAGGCGCAGCGAGGCGCAGCGCTTTCACTTGCACTTTTGCAGTTGCATCGTGTTGCAGCACTGTGCAGCGGGTGCAGCGGCGCCTGCAGCACGCTCCGTGGGTGGCGGCGGCGTGGCAGCACTGTCTCCCCGAGCCACGTCCTTCCTTCCTTCCTGCTCTCGCCGCGAGGAGGACTCAAATGTCCCCCGTGTTTTACCCTGTGAAATGCACACCCTTGCGCGCAATGCGTCAAACTTGCGGAGACCCGCAAGTTTGTGAATAACAGGATCGTCGCATACCTGTAGGTGTGTGAATTTCTATGTCGCGTACTCGTGACCCTTATGCAGAAGTGTGTGACAAGGAAAATTCGCATTCCGGCTTGTCACGTTCACTTATAAGCGTTGGTTTAAGTATTGCTCAAAAATATCCTCCCATTTTTATTTTATTAAAAAAAATTAAAATTAAATAAATTCTCTTGATTATTGAAAAAGTCTCTCTGAAAAAATTGGACGCTTTCCATGCGCGGGTTTCAAAGAATGCGGAAATCAATATGTATCTAATCTACCTCATGACGTGGAACAACGTAACACTAGCCTTTGATCTTCACGCGGGATGACTAACCCACATTGTAAAAAAAAAAAAAAAAAAAACAGCTCCATAAATGACCCGGCGCGCGTCCAGGCGGCGGCATTCCACAACGCTTTTATTATTTTTTTAAATAGAGGTGCAAAATTACTGCGCTACTCGCTTATTGGCAGCAGCGGGGCTGATATGGCAAAACTAAAAGGCTCTGTGACCACGTGACCGCGCCGTGCACCGCCTTGTAGGGACGAGCCGGAAGTGAGGAACGCGCGCGGCGCGGCGGGGCGGAGCGGTCAAGGACTGACGGGGACCTCAAGGACCCGCACGGCGGAAAAGATGCGCAGCGTGTTAAACCACAACGCCACTGCCTTGTAGATCACGGGGCGCCCGTCGCACCATACCACCGCCCTCTCCAGAGGCACTCGCGGCCGAGCCCGCGCCGACCTTCAACTGCTTCTCTATGCACGACGTTTCATTGAAATTGAACTGACGATTTTTTTCTTTTGTTTGATTTCAGGTGAGCATGGCATGCGAGCTATCACGTCGAGAACGACAAGGTATAGTAGAAATAACGGGAAACGCCAAAAATGCGGGAAACAACTGTGAAATTTTTGTACACCTCGTACTTCAGGAAAATAAAACAGAAATATGTAAGAAAAAATAACTAAAAAATTATTCACAAAAATTCTGGACATTTGTACACTTATCTTCACAGATGTTTCCCGCTCGTCTAAAAGCCATTGACAATGTTTTTTTTTTTCCCGAATAGTTTCAAACGAATTTAAGAACCGGTTTTCGTTGTGAGGTATTATAGCTGGATGACAAGTGCTTTCTCAAGATTTTGGCAGCCACATAAATGACGTAGTCGCTCAATAAGCTTACCGGGGAAGTAGTCTTTGGCGCGCCGGGGTGTCGACCGGTAGAACACCTCGGTGACGTCGCTCATGGCCAGGTTCCAGTGCTTGTCGAACAGCACGACGTAGCCCTCCAGGCGGCCGTGGACACCCTGGGCGTCCCTAGTCACCACCTGCGGCAAGAGATGGAAACGAAAATCCAAAATGGTGTATGAGTTCTTTTCATAATTTTTTTTTTCAAAAATGCTAATTGCAAAATGACTATACATTTCAAAAGACGCGCAGGAAAGAAACAGGTTCCTGTTTTCAAATCAATTATCAAAAATTTCAATAATATTATTCAACAGAACACAACGTTGTTTTAGTAGGTTCGCCGATGTCGTACATCTCCATACAGATTTTCTCATAACGTAACATAAAACGTAAGGTATGTGTGAGGGGTGAATCACTTCGAAAAATCATTGCACGGCTCCCAAAAATCACTTAAAAAACAAAATTTAAAAAATCAATCAAATTGGAAAACATTTAGAAATGAGGGTTACAGATCAAAATTTACCAAAACGTGAAAGAAATTTTCCTTGGAAAATCAAAAGAGATTAAAAAAAAATACGATTTCACGAAATCCTGGTAGGCACGAAGTTCGTTTATGTTTTTGTTTCACAAAATACTTCGGTGGATGATGGTTTATGTAGAAATTTAATTGAAAATTTCTAGCCTTATGAATCATGTTATTGAATTTGCTTTATCTCAGAGTCACTAGTACAGCGAGTCACATGCCAAATTTTAGATTTCTAGCTCAAACGATTTAGAAGTTAGTCTAGTCTTTCAGTAAAAATTGTCCGATCAGCTTGATTTTTGAACTGTAGGCTCGTTGTGCAATAATGGGCATTCGAACATTGCTTTAACATATTTATTCTAACGTGTCGTTCGAAATTTTTTTTTTTGAACTACCGTCCATGAGTTGAATCAACAGATCCCCTTTTCCACCCAGCTACGGTTCTCCTCCCGTGCGCGCCGGGCAGGGCAGAGGGGCCGCGCGGGCCGAGGGGCCGAGCACCAGCGCACCAGCGCACCAGCGACAATGCCGATTCGGCTTGGCTCGCCATCGGAACTGGCACTATTCGCAGTCGGCTGGAGGAGGCGTCGCCGCCTTATAGACAGAACGGGGGGCGTTTGAGGTGGGAGTGCCCAGACCTCCCTTCTATAGTTCTAGGCTGGGACCTCCACTCAACAAAAGAAGGCTGGGGGAGGCGCCGCCGCCTTAAACAGAACGGAGCGCTTTTGAGGTGGGAGTGCCCAGTCCTATCCCTTTCGTGGTTCTGGGCTGGGCTGGGACCTTGCTAAGAAGGGCGGTGGCTCGGCGGCTCGCTCACGCGTCCTCCTCGCGACTAAACTCGCGTCCACTACCGAGAGATGGCGCCACTAGCGCAGGAAGCGAATTTAACTATCTATTTTACCCGAACGAAATGTTATGCAGCCGAAATGACTGAAAACAGGAGTTTCAGACCCACGGAAATCGTTTCCCAAAGAAGTTCAATGGATTCGTAAAATTATTCACGTAAATGTACACCATTTCAAGAATTCTGCTCACCAGATTAAAGTCAAACTTCCCAAACAGTTTTCTGCAGGTGCAAAACCACTGTAAACGCATTCAGTTCGCCATATCAACGTTCCGATAACTTTACACAATGATTTAAAGTCGCGAGGTGGGACCGTCAGCCCCCGGCCGTGGCGGCCATGGTTGAAAGAGGGCCGGCGGGGCCGGTGACACGGCGCCTCACGCGTCCGCCTCAAACCAACCTAGAATATATTTGGCAAGTTTTTAATTTCGTGACGATCTTAAGTTATGTTGCAGTTCTTTAGCACAAAGGTATGGGAGGCACTACACATTCACAGGGAACGCAGAGGCAGACTTGGTGAGAGCCAGCCCCCCAGCGGGCCAGCTGTCAACAACCCGCCTTGACAACCACTAAATCGAACCACCAGCCAAGAATTAAAGGGTCCTAGTTTCACATTTGCCACACACTTACCATTAAATGAAATAGACAATTAAAATATTAGGTCAAAACTCTCTGTGAGAGCCCAAATCGTGAATTTTATCCGCCTCACTTTTCCAACACAAACATGGCGCCGAGCGGGCCAGCTATAAACAACGCCGCCTTGGTGTCCACTCAAACCAACTCAAAATATATTTTGCTAGTTTTAGATTTAGTAACAACGTAAAATGATGTTGCAGGCCTTTAGTAAAGAACTGTGGAAGCATCCACGCAATACCACGGAACACAAGAGTAGACTTATTTGTATCTTTTAATGAAAACATGAGCTGAGGATTCACTCTGAGGTTGGCGGTATTGTCACAAGCCCCGCCCAAGGCCAAATTACAGTCCCAGCCAACAATCAGGAGCCACGGCGGCCAGCTAGTGGTCACGTTTGAAAGTCTCCTGGTGGTGAACCCTTTAACATGGCGTGAATCTGCAACGATTCTGACGTGACCACTCCTTGCGTTGACACTTTTGGATATCGAGGTACAAAGCAACAGGCGACCGTTTTCATTGGCTGGATTTTCGCGCGAAATAATGTTATTGGTCAGAGCCGACTCGGCTCCATGACGAGTCGAGTATTACCATAGAAACAAAGATTTTAAATCGAAATTTCTCAAAATTGGCCACCAACTTTGAGCTAGCATTTCAGCAGTGAACTAAGGAGATCGAGTTCTACTTCTCTGCCAAGTCTTATCAAAATCCTATAGAAAAATCAGGATTTAGGTAAGGGGCCGTGCTAATAAAAAAAAAAAAAATCGGATCCTGAGACAAAACCATAAGGCTACTTCGTGCCTAAAAATATTAATGTACACATTATGTATGAGTGACTCCCCCCCCCCCCCCCTGGATGTGTGCATAAACTGCGAAAGATTATTCTGCGCGGGGAGTAGAAGGCCGGCGGCGCTGGAGGCCGGCAGGCGAGCAGGCCGGCACCCTGTATCAATCCGTGCAGCGGATAGTTTTTGGCGGCGCGGGGCGCCGGGGCGCGGCCCCTGTCTGCACGAGCGCGTGGGGGCCATTAAACGTTTTGGGAAACCTTCACGGCCAAGGAGAGGCACATCAAAACACACTGCCCCTCCGCGCGCCCCACCCCGACCCCGCCCGGCACAATGCCACACAGCTACTCAGCATTTTGTGGAATACATTATACAAAGATGCGAATGTATTTCGTAGAGAATACACTTCGCACGAATTTGAGGGGAAATCACTCATACAAAATGTGTGCAATGATTTTTTTGACTGTTGATTTTTTGAAATGATTTTTTCTTTATTTTTTCACACAAATTCTTACTACCAAATTTATGCATAGTAATAAGTACTAAACGTATTGTGCTGTCTTAAGATATGAAGAAATTCTCTAGTATTACTGAACTTTTTTCGAGTAATACTGGAAAAAGGTTTGTAATACTAAAGAATTTCTTCATTACTTATGACAGCACAAAACGCTTAGTAGTTACTAAGCAAATTTGGTTGGAAAAAACTTTAGAGTGTTGTGTTGATTTTTCTTTTAATTTCTCAAAGAAAATTTCTGTCACTTTTTTTTATACATTTTTATCATTCACTCCCATTTTTGAATTCTCTTACTTTTATGTCGATTTTTTTTGTTCACTTTACCTCAATTTTTCGGATTTTTATGATTTTTTCTTCTTTTTTTTTTTATTTGTCAATAATTTTTTTTGGGTTTGTACAGTGAGTTTTCTAAGTGACCCCCCCCCCCCCTCGCACAATTTTACTTTGAGTCAGCTCTGGAAAATCAAGTGTGTGAATGTCGCACACTTGTTGGTGTGCGAGGATCCATTCGTAAACACATATCGCCACTCGCGTCGCCACTCAAACGTGTGGATATCATAGGAAAATTCACTCACGTGTTTGTGGCCAACCGGGTGTTTCTTTGAATGCGTAACAGTGTTGCGGGATTTGAAACTCGCCAACGCTACAGGGGCCATGGCGCCTTAATTACGGGCGATTAGGGTAGGCAAACCCGCAAAACCGTTACGCATTCAAAGAAACAACCGGTACGAGTGAATCTGAATCTTCTCACACCGACAAACGTGCGACATTCACTCACACACTTGGGTCTCGTGTCTGACGCCGTGCCTGCTGCTCGCCGCCTGCGGACGGGCAGGTAGGCAGCCCCGCCGGGCACGCGTGTCGTGCGGGGTGGCCTACCCCTAGGCTGCAGGCGCCCCGGCCCCGAGGGGTCCTTTACTCTAAAACAAAATCAGTGCACACCCTAAACCAAAATCACAAGAAAAATCAATACAAAATCAAGAAAAATTGACAAGAAAATCAGAAAAAATCAAGGAAAAAATTCAGGGGAAAATAAAAAAATCTAGGAAAATTATGATAAAACAGAATAATGATCAGAAAAATCGGTGTACGCTTGAATTTATGGTAAAGGACCCCTCTCCCGGCCCCGACACGGCGATAGAGTGTCGGCAGAAATGTAGGCCACAAGCAGAGCAGCCCAGACGCAGAGGAGTGGAGTCGGGCTGCACCTGCGTTCAACACCCTCTACAGCAGAGATCCGTGCGCGTTGCCTACTCCACTGCCCTCGGGGCCACCTGTTGCCTACTTATTTTCCGGCAGCAGCACTTACTTGGACAGAGGCTAATACAGTAGAAAATGCACAACAAACTCCCGCCGCGCACCTAGCGCGGAATATTTCACTGGCCGAATATGGACGACAGCTTCCGCATCACGTTTTCCAGAGCGAGCCTGACGCCTGAGATGACGCTCTCTCTCTCTCTCTCTCTCTCTCTCTCTCTCTCTCTCTCTCTCTCTCTCTCTCTCTCTCTCTCTCTCTCTCTCTCTCGCTCTCCCTCCCTCCCTCCCTCCCTACCCCTCTAACTCTCTCTCGCTCTTTCTCGCTCTCCCTCTCTCCCTCTACCTCTCTCTCTCTCCCTCCCTCTCTCTGTCTCTCTCCGTCTCTCTCGCTATGGCGCGCGGTGGAGGGCCTGCCTGGTAGATACGATTGGGGACAAGGTTAGCAGTTTCGGGAGGCGGAAGTCTCCGTCCGCTCCGGGTGGGTCCGGGCTCCGGGCCGCCGCGGGCCTCGCGTGGGCCTCCTCCGCCCCCTCTATCCTCCGGGTCCTCCGGGGTCCCGCGGCGGGGTCCTCAGTCGTGACGGGCGCGACCCCACACGCCCCCGCGGCCCCCCTCCTCGGGACCCTGCGCCCCCCCCCACCCGCAGCCCCAGCGCAGCCGTGCGGCTGATGGTCAAGGAGAACCCACTGAGAGTGGGGGCGGAGCCGGGCGGAGCACAATACACCCATAATTTTTTTTTCTCCACAACTGAAACTTTGCATAAGTTGTCGAGGCTGCAAAATCTCTTCGGCTGAAACTAAATTTTGCTAAATCCATTTACTTTTGAAAAATAAGAATTCTTTTTTGCAATTTCACTGTTTTAACAAAGTTTTATATTTATTTTCACACGATAACATTTTGTTGAAGAGGGGTTGGGGGAGAGGGATAACTTTGAGGAACTCCCTGATTTTTTGGATTTTTCCTTGGGAATGGGGGAAATTCCCTCATCTTTTAGATGGAATTCCGACAAAATCTGTCAAATTTTCTTCAAAATCAGGGAGCTTCTCAAAAATTTCCCTTTCCTAAAAGAAATCAGACTTTGCCTTTACCTTGCGTGGAAGTCCAAAGGCTTATTTCTGACCAGTACAGCACTAATAAAAACTTAGGCTGGATTTCAACTGCTAAGCTGAGGTGATTTTCACCGGCTTACGGTGAAAATCATCGATCAGCGACATGTCGCTGTAAGCTACAGTAATGCAACCTGGTTATTCGCCGAAGCTTGCTGTTAAAATCACCGTAGCTTACAATAAAATTCATCGTAAGCTTTTTAGAGTGAGGAGTAGAAACCACTGCAATAAATACGGGTCAGTTATTTGCGGCATAGTTTGACAGTTAGACCGAACAGTGTAGACAAAGAGATGAGCATACCACCAAAGGCCAGGTCCCAAAACGTATCTCGTTTGATCTGCACTGAGCAGCGAGTGCGACCAGAGGCCTGTTTGAGGAACTTCCATACAAGGTGTGTGCTTGTTGCGGGTGTGGTGGGGCGCGGCGGGGCGGGGCGGGGTGGGGCGGGGCGGGGCGGGGCGGGGCGGGGCGGGGCGGGGCGGGGCGGGGCGGGGCGGGCGTGGACCCTGAGCAAGGACGAAATGTGGCCGCCACCTTGCCGCTACATTCTGCCCCACCCCACTCCACCCCGCCCCGCCCCGCCCCGCCCCGCCCCACCCCGCCGCGCCACGCGCTGCACTGGACCACCGCCTCACCTTGCACACCGCGGCCTTCCCTCTGCCGAAACTCGGCACGGGTCTGACAGTCGTAATTAAGGAGAGAGAGAGAGAGAGAGAGGGAAAGAGAAGGAAGGAGAGATAGAGAGGAAGTGGTGAGAGAGAAAGAGAGGGAAAGTCCATTATGAGCAAGGACCCAGAGCGCGCGGTTCCTTTCGGCGACATTGACTAGGAGAGGCATTATTGTATTGCTGAGGATGAGTTCCATCAACTCTTTCTTCTCATTCTTCTTGTTTACTCTTCTTCCTATTTTCGTCCTTTTTTTCTTCGCTCTCCTGCTTCGCTCTTTTTCTTTCCACACTCCTTTCTCGTCATACCTCCCTCACTCTTCTTCCATGATCTTCCTCTTCTCATTTTTTCCTATAGCTCTTCTTTATTCTATTTCTTCAAATATTAACGCGCTCTCGCATTTTCCCTCGCTCTTCACCCCCGCTCTTCTTCTCCCTCGCTCTTCTCCTCTCCGCCGATGTTTGTTGATACCCTGAATGCCAAGCGACTTGGCAGGTTTTTCGGCATGGTTGTGACGTTTTCACCTGGCGCTGGCCCTGGGCGGGGCCAGTCCGGTTCGGCGGCGGTGCGGGGGGGGGGGGGGGGGAGAGGGGGTATCCGTCCTTGTCCTTGCCCGACCAAGGTCCGGAGTGGGGTCCGGCCGGCCCGTGGCCCGGGCTCGGGCTGACCAACGGCGAAACGTGAAAACAAAACTCGTGGCCACGCCGGCCAACACGTGATCCGTCACAATTTCCGTATTTTCCCGGCATAAACTCGTCGTGTCATAAACTTTTTCGGACCAAATTTTATGAAGGTGCTCCAATCTCGCGAAACCATCCAGTATGTTAAAAGATAAAGTTTGAACTTTTCGAGGACTTTCTGCAAAGCTAAGTGTTGTACCACATGACGGTTTAAACTGCAAACCTCAGAATTTCTACAGTTGAAAACGCAACTTTTCGAGAATTAAAGAAGAACTCATGCGTGAAACGCCAATGGAATAATAACAATAATAATAATAATAATAATAATAGTTTTTAAAAAATTGTCTTTTTCCCCCTCTATTTTTATTGGCTTATCGCATTGAAAATAAATTGCAACCCTACTTAATGTAGGACCGTTCGAAAGGAAATTTTAAGCCAGAGATGATGCTGACCTCAGAAGTTATGTTTATAGCCATGGTCGAAAAGTCACATTTGTCAGTGTAGAACTTGTGAGGTTTACAGTTTAAACCGTGATGTAGTACAACATGTGGACCCGACGGGAATGATGTTGCCTACCCTGACTCTGGTGCGTGTGGGGCCCTCCATGCTCTGCCACAGCCTCTGGAACGGGGGCTTGGACGCCGGCATCCGACTTAACAAGTTCGACTTTGGGTCCTTCTTCTTTGCGGGGATCATTTCTGAAACAGAAAGAAAAATCAGTCAGACACAATATTCAAAATCTAAGAACCATGTCATGTCAGAAAAAAAACCTCTTTGCTGTGAAAAATAGTCGTAGGTTTACGGGAAAATTTTCCACAAAGTCTAGTAAAATTACAAATCGTAAAATTACAGGCACTCGACTTGAAATTCAATTACGAACAAGAATGATTCGTCGTAAATTTACAATATTTTGTACACCTCGTAGCAAAAATCAGAGAAATTCAGAAAATTTCGGAAAAGTTCAGAGAAATGCACAAAAATTTAGGAAAAATTCAAGCTAAAATTGAAAGAACAAAAATTATACATATATTTATAAAAATTCACAAAATTTCCTTATTGTACAATGACAGTGTACTACTCAGGTGAGCAACCTCCGTGCGAACCTCGTCTCCCCTCTCCTTTCCCCTCCTACCCCCTCCCCAGGCGCGCTCGGCGTCTAGCCACGGCTAGTTTTCACTTTCTGCCTTTTCCTTCCGCGAGGCGGCGCCTGCGAGTCGGCCCGCTCCAGGCAGGCTCCAGGCAGGCTCCAGGCAGGCTCCAGACCGGCTCCGGCCAGAGTGTACCCCTGCAACAGGCCCTTAAAATGCAGTCTGCATCGACAAGTCATGGTCCCTCTGGCGCGGGCTGGCGTGCGTTTATCGACGGCGGGGAAATGACGGAAGACAAAACGAGCAAATGCGCAAGAAAAACTTTTGTGCCACAAGAATATTTGCGTCATTTCGAACCTTCCTAGGAAATATAAATATTCCCTGGCGAAATCCGTCTTGATACCAAAGTTCATGTAAGACAGGTACTTTCAATTTCTGAAAACCACGTAATGAAGGAATAATAAAGAGTTCAACATTTAAAAAAAAATAAAAAAAAAAAAAATCACAAAATGAATGAAATTTAAAAGAGTTACAAGCAATTCCTAACGCATCGATATCGAGCCAGTAGCAAATGTAAGAGGCGCGCATGTTGCAGTTGCACCACTCTGTTAAAAATTAACGCCTGCGTCCCCCACACTTTTCCCTAGCTGCTTTTACTTTTCTGCAACAGTATTAAAAAATGCAGAAATGGGTCTGTCACAGGGTGGCAATGGCCCTTACCTTCCCTATACGCGGCCGCGGGGGGTGGGGCGGGGCGGGGCGGGGGTGGTGGGGCGTCGAACTGCTTATGCCGCTGCATAATGGAGGAGAAGACTTGACTGCACCTATATGAGCGCCCCGCCCCGCCCCGCCCCGCCCCGCCTCGCCCCGCCCCACCCCGCCCCGCCCCATACTGAGCCGGCCTTCGCGTGAGTGACACGCCGGAGTGACCGGCACGTCCTGCGAACACGCAGCCGCGACATGGCGGACATGTTAGCGACTCGCGCAGTAAGTCGTACGGCGAGTTCCACTTCGCTCGCTTTTCTTTTATGTAGTGTGCTTGCCATATGCCGCGCTGTAAAAGTGTTCAGGTCGATTCGTACCTTCACATATACTTTTCATAAACTAGTAATTTTAATTTTTGAATTAGTTAAAATTGTGAAAAAAAATCTCACAAGTCAAAAAAAAAAAATAATAATTCTCCGGCTTATAGGAGTTAAATTAATTTCTCTATCTATCACGTCATAGAGACAAAACATTCTTAAAAAGTGCCCATGGCAGTGCCAAACGTGCCCGAGATGTAATACCACCCAGGCATTGTCATTCTCAAAATCCTGCAGCAATAACTTTGAATAGCAGCTGGCTGGCGCTATCGGCCGCTGGCCGGTCCACTCTGGGTGCGAGGACCTTGCATCCAAGTGCTTAAAAGACACACATTTGCAGGTGTGTCATTGAATCATCCATTCCTTTCCTTACAGTGGCGGATCCAGCCGGGAGTTCAGGGGGGGGGCGACTCTTGCGGGTTGCCTACCTCCAGGGGGCAGTGGTTGATTTTCTTCCAAAAAAAAAAAAAAAAAAAAAAAAAAAAAAAAATTTCCTCATCTTTAACAAGGAACTAAATTTTACACAGAAAGGAGTAATTTTATCTATCTGTAGCCGTTTAAAAGTTATTTTTCGTTTTTTTCTTCAAAATTCAGCAGAGTATGTTATCCTGATACATCACACTAACCCGTTTCGCGCTACGACGCTAAATTTAGGCTTGAAAGGGGATTGCGCGGTATTTCTTACGGTGAGGCTGGAGCGCGTATGTCAGCTATGTCCTCCGTTTGTAATCCGTCGACGACAAACGGTTGATAAACAGATGCTACATATTGATGACGGAACGCCGATTTGCGTTTGTCATCAGTTTGTCATCAGTATGTCATCAAATTTCATCATCGGATTGTCTTCAGTTAGGCATCCGTTTGTAATCGGCGAGATGACAAACTGTTGACAAACTTATACCATACATTTCCACACTCTAAATGGGAAAGGACATTATTGTATCCAGCTTAGTTGTGTCTTTGTGCACATCTCCAGCAAATACATTTGTTGCTGAGAAGACGCACAAACAGTCTCTTTTGTCTTCGGATTGAAGACTATTTAGCATCCTGGTGAAGATGTGCAAAAAGACACATCTAACCTGGATGCAAAAATGTCCTTTCCCATTTAAAGTGCATGCGGGATGGCACTGCGGCCGCGCCGCGCCGTGCGCCGCGTGCGTGCCGAGCGCTGAGTGCTGCGCTGCACAGCGCGCTGCGCGCGCTGTTGAAAATTTTTCGGGGCGGCTGGACCTCAGGGGGGGGCGACGCCCCCGTCGCCCCCCCCCTGGATCCGCGCCTGTTTCCTTAAACACTTGCCCGCGTAAGTGCGTCGATAAATTTCTGACGGAATAATTCACATCAGGTTGACTGGCTGAAATGTACGAATGAAAGTTGTCGCTCCTCCAGGTGTGCGACATTCACACGCTTGGGTTTACAGCGCATTTATCGCCCACCGGCGCCGCCGCGCCAGCCGGCAGCAGCAGCGCGGCTGTGAATAGCGAGCCAGCAATTAAATCCACAATAGGGATGAACTGCTTACGTCGCGAGGGACAGGGCCAGGGATCAGACTGGCAGACTTCCTCCTCTCGGGCCGCTCTCCAGGATCCCAAGCCCAACAACAACAACATCAACAAGAATAACAACAACAACAACAACAACAACAACAACAACAACAACAACAAAAATAGCAATAATATAAGGACGGTAAAGGCCCCCCCCCCTCCCCTTTTCCTCCCTCGCTTGCGTGCACACGCGGCTGGTTGCAGATTAAGTCTGCAATGAAAACCTATGTGCGAGGGGGAAACTACTCATACAAAATGGGTACATTGTTTTTTTTCCCCCTTTGATTTTTCAAGGATAATTTCTGTCTCTTTTTGATAAATTTTAATATTTTACCTCCATGACTGAATTTTTTTTTTTCAGTTTTATTTCGGTTTTTTGTACAGTTCTTCTCGATTTTTCGATTTTTTTTTCTGTATCTTTCCCCATGAATTTGTAAATTATTTGTTTTGTTTTTTAATGATTTTAGGGGGGGCCGTACAATGATTTTTCGAAGTGATCCCCCCGCTCGCCCAACTTTGTGAATGTTGCACACTAGTAGGTGTGTGAGTATTCATTCTAACACCTAGAAGTGTGCGACATTCATTCACACACTTGGATTTCCGGAGTGTAAGCCGCGTTGGTCCGAGCGCCCTAGAGGTAGGCAGCGGGTCAACACCCCGGTGCCGGGCGGCGCAGCCTACCCTCCAGGCGCCACAGGGCGGGAGTGTAGCGGGCGAGGGCGAGGGGTCACCGCACTGCAAGAGTGTGACTGTGACGCTTTTGTAGGTGTGTGACTTCGCGAGAATTTTCTATTTCCACACGTACGCACTGTTAAAACCTTGCGAAGAAATGCTTCGCAATACGAAGAAAATCGTTCGTAAGCTGCGAAGCATTTGGCTGCTTTGTATTGCGAAGCATTTATCTTCGTAGTGTGCGAAGAAATTTCTTCGCAAGGCGGGGCTTGCGAAGAAAATACTTCGTATTGCGAAGCCTTACGAAGCAGCCAAATTCTTCGCAACGCTGCGAAGAATTTTCTTCGTAAGAATTTTACAGTGCGTACACGGGAGAAACAAAGATGCGATGTCTTACGTTTCCAGAGGTACTTAATTAATTCCCTTTAGGGGTGCTGAAGTGTAAACTTTACTCTGCAGATGCAAGAGTGAGATGTCTCATCAAAGAGGAGCGAGATTTTTCCTCTTGCCCCATTTAAGTGAGAGTTTAGGAATCTCGTTCTTATTGAGAAAGAATTTGCAACATCACTCAAATTAAGTGAGATAAAGGATAAAAATCCTCTCTCAAAAAGGGGCAAGGTTTCCAAATCCTCGCTCAAATAGGGCGAGATTTTTAAGACTATTTCTTTAACTGAGCGAGAAAACCAAACCTCGCTCTGGTATTTACAGTATAACTACTTTTTTTTTCTAAATATTCTCTGTACGAGCAAACCAAACACAATTTAGGATACATTTTTTCAGTCCTCGCAAAATTCCGCGTCGAACGAGCCTACATGTGATCCTGCAAATAAAAATCAACGTTTTTTTGAAAAAGGCTATCAATAGATGCCTTTTTTTGAAAAGAACTCGATCACTTGTAGGCTTCTTTGACGCGGATTTTGCGCAGATTACGAGAGCTGGTCGTAGAATTCAATTTTATTCGATGGGAATAAGGAAATATTCGAAAAGACAACAAACATGAACTGTAATATGCCTTTGGAGCTTTAATGCCCGAGTAGGCGGTCAAGTTGTACAGATATGAAAATTCACACACCTGAAGTGTGCGACACCATGCACACACCTGCAAGTGTGCGACACCATGCACACACATGGGCCTCCAGTGGGTGTTACACGCGGAGGCGCGCAACAGGTCCGGCCGCCGCCCTGAGAACACCATCAAACCGGTCCTCGCGAGGGTGTTACACAGGGCGCCCCGCAGGACACGACCCCGGGCAAGTCCTCACGAGAGTGAAAGCAGAGTGCCTGCCTGCTCTAGGCGGGGCGGGGCGGGGCGGGGCGGGGCGGGGCGGGGCGGGGCGGGGCGGGGTGGCGAGGCAGCCGGCCCAGCGGGGTTCAAGGAACTCCAGCCTCCCCCCCCTCTCTCTCTCTCTCGCTCTGCCCTTCTCTGCTCCTATTCGCTTGTTCTATGATTCTTCTTCTTCTTGCCCCTTTTCTCCTTCTTCTTCTCCTCTTCAATGTTTATTAAGAGTTTATTTTTTGTTCACTATGAAGAAGCCGATTGATACGGCAGTGGGGCTCATATAGCCCTTTTGTATCGATCGTAAATAAATCTATAATTTACAATTACAATAATTTACAATTCTTCTTCCTCCTCTACTTCCTCCTCTTTTCCTTTTTTTTCTCATTTCCTTCTTTACCATCCTCTTCTTCTTCTTCTTCTTCCTCTTTCGTTTCTCTTTTCTTCACGTATCTTTCTGTCACTCTCCTCTCTCTCTCTCTCTCTCTCTCTCTCTCTCTCTCTCTCTCTCTCTCTCTCTCTCTCTCTCTCTCTCTCTCCCCCTCCCTCCCTCCCTCCCTCCCTCCCTCCCTCCCTCCCTCCCTCCCTCCCTCCCTCCCTCCCTCCGCCCCTCTGTTAGAGAGGGGATGTGGCTGTAACAGAAAGTGCCCGCAGCCTCGCACTCGATACAATTACGACTGTTTGAAAGCAAATTGCGCCGATCTCGTTTGCTTAAATCGCCTCAGATTTGGCCGGTGGGGGAGGTTTCAATTTAAGACGCCTTCGTCGTTAGTTGCATACACTCCGTAAGAGAGGACAAGAACCGTAGACGAGTACTGTACGCTACAAAAGTGCAAAAAATGATTTTCCTTCACTAGATATTTTTTTTTCATTTTTTAAATAATAATGCTGAATGAACACAACTTGTGAGGTGGAAAAAAAATGCCTATCATGAAACAGTACTGTACCTCAGCTCGTGCGTTAGCCGCGTGTTTGTTTGCAGAGTATACGATGTTCCCTACTCCGCTACACAGTCGTACAGTGCCTCACTGAATCCACAAGTAGTACAGTCCCGCGGCGGGCGGGGCGGGGCGGGGCGGGGCTGGGCGGGGCGGGGCGGGGCCGGGCGGGGCGGGGCCAGGAGCACTGAATGAATACGTGTATCCGAGCACAGTGCTACACAGCGAAAGAGAGAGGTCCTGGACCAAAAAAAAAAAATTACTTTGGTACAATTTTTTTTCCTTGTGGGGTTCTGACATCCCAAGAATGTGGAGCACTTCAAGGTGTGTCAATTTCCGTTATTCGTTCGTATTCACGCTTGTCCCTTCAAGTATGAAACCCCTTGTAAATATATAATGCGTGCCATTCTTTCATCAATAGTATATGAGGAAGGGACATTCACACACACACACTTTTCCACGTGCGCGTGACATTTATTCACACACACTTCGGCTTTCCCGTGTCAACACTGCTCACTCAATGGTCCAACTAGCGGGAAAAGCAGAGGAGACGGACCGCGGAGCCGAGCCGAGCCGAGCCGACCGCGACCAGTAGCGGGCCGATCCGGTCGTTGGCCTCAGTCAGCTGACGCGCCCCTCTCCTCTCTCTCTCTCTCTCTCTCTCTCTCTCTCTCTCTCTCTCTCTCTCTCCCCCCCTCTCTCTCTCTCCGCTCTCCTCTCCCTTTCGCCTGATGCTGTTGCTGCACCAACAGGAGCCCCTTCCCGTTCCCCTTTTCCTCGCGCCTTTTCCCCTTCTTTTCTCTCTCTTCTATTGTCCTCTCTTTCCCTCTTTTATCCTCTTTTCTTTCCTTTCTCTGCTTTTATTATTTTCTCGTCTCTCTTCTCTTCTCTCCTCCTCATCTCTTTTCCTCTCCTAAGCTTTACTCTCATCTAATGCTATTTAAATGGCTATACCGCTCTGCTTTTTAAAAAATGAAGAAAAAAAATCGTACTGAGTTGTATATTGCAATTACGAGGTTCCTCCCAGAACTGACTCTTCGAAACAAGACCTAAATAGTTTCCACGTGAACGATACTGGAACCTGGTTTTCATAATTTATCAGATATCAGTTATTTTTGAAACTTCGACTAATAAAAAATTATACAAATATTACTCAGGTTATAAAAAATCTTTTTTTAAAGAATAATAATTTTTGCTAAGTGTTTCGAAAAAGTAAAAGGATTTAAAGGTGGTAGTTTAGCTAGTTTTTGAACCTGCCGCTGCTGCTGCAGCCTCTCTCCGCGGAGTCCACAGCGAAAGTGAGAGGAGAGAGAGAGAGAGAGAGAAAGAGAGAGAGATGCACTAAGTGGCGGCGTCCCGGGCTGTTAGTGCCATCAGCCGTTTACATAACCCTTTTAAAAAGCGCGCCATGCTCACGGGCGACACAAAAGCACCTGTCACACGCACCCTCCTGCACCTGGAAACCCAAGTGTATGATGTGGCACACTTGTATGGATATATTTATTTCCGCACGTTTACACGCGTACACGCGAGAATTTGGGCGAGTGTGCGAAAGGAAAGTCAGTCTCGAATGTGTGTGACATTCACACACTTAGGTTTTAAGTATGTCTCTGAAAAAGCAGTTTCGCTTCAAATTCTTTTTCAGCACTCAACAAACACAGTTATACAGTACAAATTCAAGGATTTTCTTTCAGGAGCTTGATTTTGCACAACGAAAATATTGAATATATATATATTTTTTTTTTTAAGGGATTAGAGATTCAAACTTGTCATCGCTAAACGCGGAGAGTGAAGTATTTTTATGTCTTTAAGAAAACTGTGCTGCTCGACTTGACCGGGGCTTACGTAAGGGCCAGTCCGGTACTTCCCTCCGTCTCTCTCTCTCTCTCTCTCTCTCTCTCTCTCTCTCTCTCTCTCTCTCTCTCTCTCTCTCTCTCTCTCTCTCTCTCTCTCTCTCTCTCTCTCTCTCCCCCTCTCTCCCCCTCTCTCTCTCCCCCTCTCTCTCTCCCTCTCCCTCTCTCCCTCTCCCGTCCCTTCTAGCGCGGTCCATTCTGCCCCGCTGGGCTGGCCGGCACCGGCGGGATGCTATCGCCGACCCCGAGCGAGAGGTCGGGACGTTTCGAGAGATCGACTCTCTTTTCTTGTCGGGTTCTGCTCGTGCCAATCACTTCACTTCCCCGCTAGCGGCCCCGCCCCGCCCCGCCCTGCCAAGGGCCATCAGAAGTAAATCAACAGACCACTACTCGCCCTCCATCCCTCCCGCCCTCTGAGTTCTGTCTGTCTGTCTCTCTCTCCCTCTCCCCATCTTGCCGAAGAAAACGAAAGCGCCGCTGCTGCTCTCCCTGCAAATAATAATAAACTCATCTCCAGAAGTTTTGGATTATTCACACCCATTCATAGAGTAAGGGGCGGCCAGAGGACGACGCGACGGCGCGCGGGGCACAAAAATAGTCGTGAAGTCTGCGGGCGGGGCGGGGTGGGGCGGGGCGGGGCGGGGCACCGCAGGAAGACATCCGAGAGGTTCGCGTCGTTCGAGTCGCCAAACTCGGTCTAGCCTGGCGGGAGGTGAGTGACCGGCCTGCCCTGCCGGGCCGTACAGCACCCGCGAGCGTAGCAGAACACCCGCGCACCCCGGGGCGGGGCGGGGCGGGGCGGGGCGGGGCGGGGCGGGAACCAGGGCAACACATTCGACGGCTTCCTTGACGTAAACCGTCATTTTGTACCGCGTGATGTTTGTTGAGTCGTGGGGGTGACTGTACGGAAGAGTACAAGGTGTTCCACTGGGGTGTTCCACTACGGCGTTCCACTGTGGCGTTCCACTGCGGCGTCCCGTAAGGACTCCCAGTTGATTTTTTTTTAAAGACAACGTACTGTTCCTTAGGCATGAGCATGTTCCTCAGGTGGGCGTTCTCCAGGCGGTGCGAGCCCTCCACGAGGGGTGTTCCTCCGGGGTGTTCCTGGCCGGACGCAAGGTCGCCCCGCCCCGCGGGGTCGCCTATCACCCACCCCGCCCTGCTGCGGCGGGTCGACGCACTCGCGCGTCCGGAGCGAATTATATCATCGCGAGCGCGGGAAAAAAGAAAAAGCTTACAAAACAACTGGCACGCGCGTGCCCCTGGCTGCGGTACAGTGTGCGCGCAACGCCACGCCGGGCCGCGCGCGCCGCGAGCCTAGCGGATCGCATTCGCGACTAGTGTTCTCTCTCCGTCGCACCCGCGCGCCCGGCAGCCCCCCCCGGGCCGCACGGCGCTCTCTCTCTCTCTCTCTCGCACCAGGGCGGAAAGTGAACGCCACCGTGTCATTCACCCTGACAGTGGGCCGGCCGCGTCCGAGGCGGCTCGAGCACACCGCGCGGGCCGCGGTGCACGGCGGGCACCGGCGCTAGCGCACCCCGGACGCGGCCCCCGCGTGCGCTAGCGCCGGTGGAGGAGGGTGTTTGAACCAGTCGAACGCAGTCAGTACGGCGGGCGGTGCGTGGTGCTGCAGGGGGCTGAGCGGGTGGGTGACAGGTTAGTACACGGGGTGGGCGTCGAGCAGCACCTCGGGGAAGTCCCGCGGCCGCCGGCCCCGGGGCCCGCACCTGCGGGGAAGTCCCGGACCGGCAGCCGCCACGTGCGCAACCGCTGCCACCCCCGGGGTCCACCCGACGGGTCCACCCCACGGGTCCACCCCACCCCCCGCGGGCAGGCCGAGGCGGCCGCTCTCCTCGGGGAGCTAGGTTCAAGCTCTCGGCCTCCTCCTCCTCCTTCATCTCCTGCTCCTCCTCCTCCTCGCGGTCGGTGACACCGTGCCGGGCTCGCCGTAAGATCACTTTCCCTGTCGAGAGGCGGTCCCGCTCCCGCTCTGCGCGGATCTTGGACCGCGGGGAAGGGGGAGGGGGGGGGATAGTTCACGGAGCAGGAAGCCTCTCTCGCTGCGTCCCTCCCTCCCTCCCTCTCTCTCTCTCTGTCTCTCTCTCCCTCTCTCTCTCTCTCTCTCTGTCTCGCTCCCACCTCCTGCCACCCCGGCCGCGGCTGGCAGCGCGCTCTGTCGGACGGCCGCCGAGGCGCGAGTCCTGGCGGAGGGACCCGTGGCGCCACCGCAGCGGCGACGCCGCGAAGCTCGGCGAGCCGGGCCAGGAGGGCGGTCGGGTTTGAAAACGGGGCTCGGGGGATGCTTGTAAAAACAGTATTAATGATCGTCGCGTACAACCAACGAGTCCGACGAGTCCCCTTGCCATGATCAGACAATAGAAATTGCTACCACCTGCGATTCACAACATGTCACGTGGAATGGTTTTTGAGAACCTGATGTGTGTTTCAGAGCTTGTTGCATTTATATGAAACTAGTGCCATCAAAAGTATTTGGTAAACACCACGCATAAGATGAAGTTGACGATAAATGTTTGGTGGCAGGGTGTGAACATATTTGTCTACATACCTTGATGCGGTAAAAATCTTCTCCCTGGCGGTATTGAACTCGAGGGACTGGCATCTCTACTCGTGCCAGCTTTTTCTGAAGTGCTGCCTGTGGACTGATCTGTTGAGCTCAGTCTTTGTGTCTGGTAGCTTTTCTGAAAAATATTCACACCAACGATGAATCAAATTACTTCTTAACTTTCAATTTACCTAACATGTGTATGTATGTTAAGAATACTGCACACATTGGAAAAATTTACCTTTGGCGGTTTTATGATACCTTCCTGTCTTTTCTTCATTGATTCATAAGCAGCTATGTTGTCTAAAGGTCTTGCATCAGGAACAGGAATTTTAACCTTCCTTGAATAGAGAGCTCGAAGAGCATCAAACTTCGCTGAAGTTAAATCCAGACTCTCGTCGCTACTACTTGAACATTCTTCTTTTTTCTGAGACATTTTGTAGCGATTAATTATTTATTTATCAGAAAAGTTTTTTATGACATAGACTTTAGTTCTCAAAATTTAAGAAATATCAATAACATTTCCAGATGTTTGTTTTGGTCTAGTGGGCGACATAACCTTCAAATGGCGAAGCACTGCTACCACCATCTAATACTGAAAATTCCTTCTGATCCCACCTTGCATTTATGAGGCATGAGGCTTCATCAAAATCTAGCTGTTGTGAATTTAAGAATTTAAAGTATTGCTCATTTATTCGGTATGACATGTAAAACTTTCTTTGCAATTCTACGACAAAATGAAAGAAATTTCGTCAACCCGGGCGCCTGCCCTGCGTCATGTTGCTCCATGTTTTGTTTCTTTTTGTTGTGATTTGACCGTGTTGACGGAAACAAGGGAAATGGGGAGTCAACTTTTCTTGAACCAAAGTGCATTGAAAAGCCAAATAGATGAAGTTAACGCATTTTATGAAGCTCAGTGGTATTGGTATCTGGTTGTTAACTCAACAATGCTTTGTATTCCGTACGCCGCACAAACCACGTTCGTGAGAGAGGTTACTTTTCGCTATGTTGTGGTAGTGAGGTGAACATGATGGGTACACCAGTAAACCCCGCTCACTTAACGCAGGAATCGCTGTTGATTTGGGTTCTTAAAGGTAATTTGGAAGAGTTGCCTGACAGGTTTTTAACTGACAGGTCCCTAATTTTATGTTTGTTAGGCACTCTTGCTGCCTAGTTGAATCTTGCTCAAAGCTAAAGTCCCACCAGATATTTGATGTGTCCTTCCTGAAAAATGTCATGTTTTTCAAAAGTTTGAGTTCTCATTCTAACCGTCTTCCTCTTTTTTTGTTTGTTTCAGTATCACGGCCCCTTGAAGCCTTGTTCATGTGTTGGATCAAGTTTCAGAAGTATCGTGATATTGCTCGGTAAGTATTGCGTTTTGTGCGCCTCTCTTTCTAATACTTTCTGGAATTTCCCATTTCATAAAAATTTTGAGCGAAGAGAGTCACTGTTGTGTAATGTCAGTTCATTAAAGCATCAGCCAGGGCTCGCTCCCAGCGAGCCAGTGGTAGCACAAATTTTAATTGTAGTGATGTTAGCAGAACAAATCCTCTTCTGTGGTGCAAAGCTAATCTCTATATGTCAGTTCACAGTTCAGCCAGGTCTTGCTCCCAGCGAGCCAGTGGCACTGCCAACTTAAATCGTAGTCATGTTAAATGTTATCGTCTTTTGCGGTGTGAAGCTAATCTCTGTGCCTGTGCGTGTGCCTTTGCAGGTCCCTGATCATAGACCCGCCCCTGAGCGTGAGGTAACGGCGAGGACCTGCCCCAGCCCCTCCCCCTCCCCTCCCTCCCCGCCCCCTCCCCGCCCCCCCGAGGGCGCGCCCCCCCGCACCCTGGCCGGCATCCAGCAGCCGTTGCTGAGGGCGGCGCCCCCCGGCCCCGGGCGAGCGCTGCCGGTGCCCCTGCCGCTGCCGCTGCCCCTGCCGCTGTTCGTGGAGCCCAACCCCTCCAGCATGGCGTTCATCGACGAGGACCTGCTGTGGTGTCCGGACGGTGACGACGCCGGGGGTATCGCCGAGCTCGAACAGTGTCTAGTGAGTAACGTCACTCCCAACACTTTCATTTTTTCCCCCCAATTTTTAAAATTGAAATCATGATTTTTATCTTAGTTTTTTTTTTTGATCATTTTTTTGGTTGAGACCAATTTCTATCGATCAATCATTTTTATTATTAGGTTTTATTGATCTATTTTTATTAATGCATTTTTAAAAAAATTAATCAATTTTTGAAAGGAGGTGATTTGTTAGTTTTGGCAGCTCATCACTGGAATTTATGTGAACAAATGCTGCTTTTCCACAGATGAGTGAATCAATTAGCTCACTTGCAGATGATAAAAAAGTATTCTCTCACTTGTTGGTGGGTGAGTAAACATTTGCTCAGGGGCAGGTGTGCACATGGCTGCTAGCTCACCTAAATTTGCTCATTGCCAAGTGTGCAAATTCCTGTTGCCTGATCTGCTAGTGAGCAAATAAATTCACTCATCTGCAAGTGAGCAACATTTGTACTCTTGGGTTTCCTCTGAACTCTGGTGTAACTATTTGTTTTAGTATTTTTTTTTAATTTTTTTTTTTTGATAATGTCTGGGCAGGTTGTCCTAATTAAAATCTCACAAGTATCGCAATGGATTGTGATTTGGGTTGTGGTGTTCACAGGAGGCAGCGACAGTGAGTCAGAGCAAGGCAAGTTCAGACTCTCAACTACAAGGACCAAATGGACCAGCAACAGAGCAAACGCCACACAATGGCCCAGCTCAGCAACAGAGCCAACAGCAAGCGGGAGGTTCAGCTCAAGCCAGTACAACAGGGGTGTCGCAGGGCACCCCACAAGGAGTGCCGCAGCCAGTTCAGCCCGTCACCCAGGCTGTGGCACAGGGGGTGCCCCAGAGTGTGGCGCAGCCTGTGCAGCAAGGAGGGCCACAGGTCGTTCCCTCTCAGTCTGCTCCTCAGGAAGCAGGTGCACCTCCACGGACACCACCTGGTTCCCTAACAGGCTTGGGTGAATTAACTCAGCAAGATCTATCCGGTCTTGTGGGTGACGGCACTGAAGATGATCCAGAAGATTTGTTCCAACAACTGGGCGATCCTCATTTTGAGCTGGATAACTTTTTTATGGCAGAGCTTGAAGAGAAAGTTCGACAAGCAGCTGAACCTAATTTTAAGGTAGGTGTGCGACAACAGAAAAGTGTTTCCATTTGGATAAATTGTCCTAATCTGATCCCATGTTTTATTATTTTTTTCTCACAGGAGGAAAATAACAATGAAGTACTAACTGGCAATGGAAATCCTCAAGACAACACTAGAAATGGCGGCAGTAGGGGCACCTCCAATAGCAGTAGCAGAGGGAACACTGCAGCGAGCAACAGCAGTAATACAACGACAACCACCACTAATAGCAGCACTTCCAGTACCAACCACGACCCAAATATGGCAGCTCTAATCCACGAAATGAGAACCAATCGATCGAAATTCAACATAGCAGCAGCCAACCCCTTACTAGCAGGTAAGTAGGCATACCAAGTAACAACCAAAAGAAAGGAACATCGTACGAAGCAGGAAAGAATGCATTCATCAAAGGCTTTTCCATTTTAATTTATTCATACAACAGATAAAATATTTTGGCATTAAGAACAAACATGACATGCGAGTGCTGCATCTCTTTGCAGAAAAGCTATCTTCGCCGGCCGGCTGCTCGGTCAGCAGCAGCGCCTCTTGCCCCGACGGATTCCCTAGCGACGGCCCGCGCCTGGACATCAAGATGGAGTGCACGGGCCTCGAGCTGGACGACTGTCAAGGTACGTACGTGTGGCGTCCGCGCCGGCGAGGTAGGCAACCCATCCGACTCGGCCGATACCCCTCCGCGCGCGCGGGGTAGCGCCGCGCCGCGCGCCTCCGCGTGAGGCGATACCCCCCGTGACTGTGCCTGCGGGTCCGGTCCGGCGCTACCCCGCGCCGTGTCCTTCGGCTCGGCGCCTACAGAGGGCGCCACCGCCTCCTCCCGCGTCATGACCTAGCCCAAGGAGGCCCTCCTGCTCCTGACATGTGCTGCTGCTGGATGACGGTGACGCACGCCGCGCGCCAGCCGGGAGTATTTCCGCTCGTCAACGGTTCGCTATTTTTAGCGGTTAATGAAACGGCGCGAATTATGTGCCGGTCGGGAAGTCCTCTGCGGTCTGGGTCTGCCTAGCCCGGCCCCGCCCGGCCCGACCCGACTGGATTTGCAATCAGATTGTTGTTTTATGAGTCGGGTGTTTCCGGCTCTGGCGCTCTGGGTTGTACTCCTCGCCCGCGGGAAACCCGCTGGCTGCGCGTCCGCCGTAGTATTTCCTCCAGGGCGATCCTAGAAGTGTGCGGATGTTACTCACGTGAAGGTGTATTGATATCCATCCCCGCGCATTTATCAAGTGTGAGAAATTTTCATGAGAATTCGCACTTTTACTCGTCTTAGAATGCGAGTGGCACTTTTAAACGCCTACAAGCGTGTAGTAACATTTTTTCACACCTAGGTTTCCGGTGCAAGTGCCTTTCGCTCTCTCTTCATATTTCTCCCTCGCGACCTGCAAGTGCAAGAGAGACAGGCAACGGTGTGTAGAAGCGAGGCGGGCGCAGCCGGAAGCCAGTGCTGGTGCGGCGGGCCCCGCCTCGCCCCACCCCGCCCCGCCCCACCCCACCCCGCCCCGCCCCGCCCCGCCCCGCCCCGCCCCGCCCCGCCCCGCCCCGCCGCCCCTGGTCGGGTTATTGCGAATAAAAGCTTCCTGCGAGTGACGAATGCCGCTGCGAATGTGTCCATGGCCCAAAATGCCAGCCCCGCCGCCCCGCCGCCCCGCCGCCACGCCGCGCCCGGTTCCGCCATTTCGTCAGGTGGAATATTTTTAGAAAATTCTCTCTTCCTCTCCCCCCCCCCTTCCCCTCACACACACAAGCACTCCAGGCTGATTGGTTAGTTCAGGGTGCACGTGTTCAGAGAGAAATACAAGTATTCCGGCAGTATGATTTTTTTTTCCCCCTTTTGAAAATGTGAGAAGTTCACTTTAAAGATTTTACTAAAGAAATTTGCCCAATAGCCACTAGGCGTTTTGTGCTGTCATATCTTATCAAGAAATTCTTTACTGATACAAGAAGAATTCCCAGTATTATGAAACGTCTTTCTAGAATTTCATTTCATCGTCATCTAAATACAAGATAAACGTTTTGTTGTACTAGTAATAACGTTTAATAATACTATATATGTTCTTGATAAATTGAGACAGCACAAAATTCCTAGTAGTTACCACGCAAATATCCTTGTAAAAACTTGAGAGTGTTTTTGTACCATAATTTGGTGCACTAAATTGAAGCGTCATGTCTCCTCTATAGCTAAGAGATAGGAAATTTTTTTTGTTGTTTTAACGAATTTTCTTGAAAAGAAGAAGCATGTCTGTCAAACTATTTAACGTTATATATTTTTTTTAAATAGAGGGAAAGTCGTTTTAAACAGAAATGAACCAACTAGCTCTCGCTTTTTTGCGAACGCTGTCAAGTTGTGTAAAGAGAGTGAGGTGTGGGCGGAGTCCTCTGTGAGTGACGTGCGTTAACAGTTGTTGCGGACTGTGAGGACGGTCGACGGCCTGCCCCGCCCCGCCCGAATCATACTCAATGCGGCCGGTGTCCCTCCCTGCTCGCCCCGCCTCGCCTCGCCTCGCCCCGCCCCGCCCCGCCCCGCCCCGCCCCGCCCCGCCCCGCCCCGCCCCGCCCCGCCCCGCCCCGCCCCGCCCCGCCCCGCCCGGGCCGCCCTCCCTGGTCAGCACACAGGTCGTTCGATTAGGCGGTCACTCACCTGCCCAAAAGCGACCCGCGAGGCAAGCGCGCGCGCGCGCGCCTCCTGCACCGCGGCCGTTTTAAATATTCCCGCCGTTTGTGATTTATTATTTCTGAGCGGCTGAAAGTCGGCGGCGGTGGCATCCGCGGCGACCGGCGATACCCTCTCCGTCCGGTCGCGGTGTGGCGTCGTAGACTCACAGTTCTCTCCGCGCCTGCAGGCGTTTGGTTAATTTTGTGCAGAAAAAAAAGAAAGACAGAAAAGAAATACATCCGTCATGTTGCGGAAATTTAAACGCTTAGACCAGAGGGCGGGGCGCGCGACGACGGTTGTTTTACTATAAATTCAAGCGTACTTCTATGTTTCTAATGTTTGTAGTTTTTTGTGAGTTTCCTTGGTTTTCACTGATTCTTTTCTATCTGATTTTTTTTTCTTGACTGTAAGAGGGTCAGTATCCGAATCTGTGTCCCCCATGTTTGCGGTAGATGGCCCCGCGTGATAGTCATGTCAGGAAAACTGATCAGTTTTGTCACAGGATATTGTCAGGAAAATCGACAAATGGAAAGTTATGGCAACCCACGCACCTCACCTGGCAAAGTTTGACGGTGGGGGAAAAAAAGTAAAAGAAATCCGTTTGCAAGGTGTAAAGGTTAGAGAGGGAAATCTGCCAAAGAATCCCTAATTCCTCGTGACGTTCTGGCGTGAAGGTTTTACCTCTTTGGAGGTCAGTAGGGCGAGGATTGACATTTTTGTACACCTTCAAAAGTCGGAAAAATTCATGAAAATTAAGGAAAAGCCCCAAAATCCCACGTAAATTTAGGAAAAATTCTATCAAAATTAACAAAAATTCAGTTTTGAAAAAAATCACTAAAATTCTAGTAAATTCACAAACTGCGTACACCTAAATTCAGACTTGTTACCCCGTCGCCTTACCCCGTGTGGGGCGTCGCCGGGGGGCGCGGGGGGCAGGGCCCCGCCTACCCCAAGCTTGGCTCGCGTGTGGGTGCCATGGGCGGGGCGGGGCGGGGCGGGGCGGTGACGGGTGACGTGGGCGCCGCAAGTCATGCCCAGCTCACGCTGCTGCCGATAGCCGGTCCGGTCCGGCCGGGTCCGGCCGCCGCGGTGGGGATTTGTCCTGGTCACGCGTCACATGGCCTCATCCTATGTGAAAGATCTCATCCGCTCTGCGGGGAAAAAATGTTTTCCAAATTCGGAATATTTAAAACTTTTTTTCTTTTTTTGCACGCATTATTCTGAAGATCATTTCCAAATGTAATTTTCCTTTAAAAAAAAAAGTAAAATTTTCAAAGTATGGTGAAAAACACAAATACATGAAGCAGTTTTTGTTGAAGTGAAGGCGTTTTTTAAGACGACTTAAGTTCTGGTAGGGTCCAAGAAAAAGGTATTTTTGTTGAGATAAATTTGATTTTTAAGACATTGTCAGGATTAAAAGGCAATCTAAAAAACATGATTAAGCCGTGAGCAGTGAACCCGCGGGCCGGCGGCACCCTCGAATGCATGACACAGGAAACACTCGGGCCACTGGCGATACGGTGCTAAGTGGCGCAAAGGGAGAGAGAGAGAGAGAGAGAGAGAGAGAGAGAGAGAGAGAGAGAGAGAGAGAGAGAGAGAGAGAGAGAGAGAGAGAGAGAGAGAGAGAGGCAGCAGGCCTGCGCGCACACCCGCCTAGCGACAGCGACAGCGGAAAAGACGAATATGTGGTGGAAAACGCATTCGAAGTTCCCTTTTTTTTTCCCCATGGAAAAAGAAATTGCGTTACACGTATTTGAACTTTGGTCGCATCACCTGCTGACACCGCTGATTCCTGATCCATCAGCAGACGACCCCCCGTGTGTGACCTTTACCCCGTCGGGGTGGGGCGGGACCGTTCCGCGCGCTCGAAACTTGACCTCCCCTGCTGATGATCGTATTCCGACCCTTTCCTTTTTTCTGGTTGGGTTCGGCAATTTGACCTATACGACCACCACCCCAGCGTCTCGCTTCGACCTGCGCGCGCCATCAACCCCACCAGCGTGCGACGTGTGCCGGTTATTCTGACGCAACATCGGTTTTAGCTCACGTTTCTCGCAATCGCATAAGATAAAATATGAGAGCACGCAAATTAATTAAAAAAAAAAAGTAACGGTTTAGGAACTGAAGCGATTGTGAATTTATTCGGTGTCTGCATTTCCGCTCTCACGCCACAGAATGACAAAAATAGTTGTGAATTTTCCGAGGAGAGTCACACGATTCAACGGATGGAAATTCGCATATCGACGTGAAGTGTTCGACGTTCGCACAATTTTGCGGGTATTCAGGGAAAATTAGAAAACAACAAATTTTTCGTTTCCTTCAAAATGTATTCATAGAATAAATGTCGTGCGACCCTCCTTGGGTGCCGTTTGGCGCTCTTTGCTGGGCGGGGCGGGGCGGGTCGGGGCGGGGCGGGGCGGTGCGAGCAGGCTGTAGGGTAGGGTAGGACAGGATAGGCCTCGCGGCCTTGCGCGAGGCGCAGAACGTTGACCCAGTCTTTGGCGCAAACAGCGAGGCCTGCTGCCGCCCCACCCCGCCCCACCCCACCCCGCCCCACCCCACCCCACCCCGCCCCGCCCCACCCCACCCCGCCCCGCCCCACCCCGCCCCGCCCCACCACGCCACGCCACATGCGGCTTCGAGCCCTGCTGCTGTGTACGACGTTATGCCCTTCGGAAGGTCAGAAGCACCCGGGCCCGCGGCCTATCTGAGGGAAGGGGAAGGGGAGAGGGAGAGATCAGGGCGGTAGAGACGTGCTCCGCTCTCTCTCTCTCTCTCTCTCTCTCTCTCTCTCTCTCTCTCTCTCTCTCTCTCTCTCTCTCTCTCTCTCTCTCTCTCTCTCTCTCTCTCTCTCTCTCTCTCTCTCTCTCTCTCTCTCCCCATGGGAACAGTCATATAGAATCCTCGACGACACAACGTGGGTAGAAACTGTTGACTCGATATGGATCATCGAGTCGATCATCGACGGGAAAACGGCAGTGTAGTCCACGGGGATCGGTAGTGGATGAGTCGCCTCGATGGGCCTATTACGTATCCACCAAAAATTTTTTTTCAAAATTATTTTTTTAAAAGTTGTGGTTTTAGACGACCTATTTTCTTATCCTTTCTTTAGTTTTAGATTTCTGATTACTTACACGAACTTTACCTTGTCACTGTCGAGGGATTTGAACCTTGGACCTTTCGTTCCGAAGTTGACGCCGCTACCCTTCGCGCCACCGGGACATGTGCTTTGCTTACCCTTCGGAAGGCTCTATATACCGCGTGCAAGCTAGTGCATCTATCAATGATCTATCCACGTAGATGCCACAGGGATGGCTTAGGTGGAGAATGACTTTTCAAGTCGTCGAAAAAGAGAAGCAGAATTTTATTCTTGATGCTGAAGGCACGAAGATTTTCGGGAGGAATCACAAGATTTCTTTCGCCGCTGATGAGAAGCATCACGACTCTATGTAGAAATTAAGTTCAATATCGCTGTGGGAAATTCTCTGTAGAAACTACGTGGATAGGTGATGGGTCTGGTCTATGTGGATGTGACAACAATAAGATATCTCCGTGGAATCCGCATTTCATTTCTACGTAGATCTTTCGCTGTAGAAACTATATGGATAAATGTAACTCTAAGTCCACATGGATAGGAACATAGGATATCCTCGTAGAATGGTCGTAATTTATGCTTGTGGAATAATCTCTTTCGAAATCTAGGTGGAAAGTTCGTTGATATTTAGTGGATACATCCTCATCCACGTGGTCCACGTAGATTCCGTCGATTCGACGTGGATACAACATGTTGTTCCCATGGGGCTCTCTCTCTCTCTCTCTCTCTCTCTCTCTCTCTCTCTCTCTCCCTCTCTCTCCCTCCCCGTTTAAAAAAGATTTGCCCGAAAAGTGGACGAAACCAGCCCGAAAGACGCCCGGGAGGCCCCGGGCAGCCCGGAACTAGTCCGAAGCCTCCCCGGTTTGCCCGCTATCACCCCGGCCTCGGGCTTCGACAAACCGAAACTAGCCCGTGAATCGGCCGGCCGGACGAAAACCGAAATCAGCCCGTGATTCTGTTCGGTTTGCCCGCGTTGAGCCCGCCTCGGGTTACACTCGAGCGCTAGGCATCGATCGAAGTACTTCTTCCGTGGATGCGTCATCATCCATGCAAATCTAAATGCTCATAAAATGAGTAGTTTAGGGAATTTCGACTTGAAATTCGGTATGTGGCCTCTTTAGTAAATTTTAGTAGTGCCATTTTTTTTAAATTCAAATTTGAGATCTTTTTCCTGCAATCTCGTAAACGGTTAGAGCTAGGGCAAAACAGAAAGCGGATTCAGCTTCGCCTCGGTTCGGACACCCTACTAGCTTGTCCTAGTAATTTCTTTGACGTATGCGTAACCCTTAAAAACGTTAATAATTGACTTCACAATCTTTAAAGCTAGATAAACATTCAGTTTTTCTTTTTTGCTGTGCAGACTTTACAAGACTGTACACGGACTCTTTTCGGACAAACCCACTCATGAAAAACCCGGTATCGGACCGAATGCTGCTTTCGGGCACACCCAGAAGTTGGCGTTTTTTGTAACATTACGGGTGTGTTTTCGGTCTGCCCGTCGGACAAGCCCGGAAATGGCCCCGCCACAAGGGCTGAATCCGGGGCTGCACATTTTTAAACGGGTCTCCCTCTCTCTCTCTCTCTCTCTCTCTCTCTCTCTCTCTCTCTCTCTCTCTCTCTCTCTCTCTCTCTCTCTCTCTCTCTCTCTCTCTCTCTCTCTCTCTCTCCCCCCCCCCTCTCTCTCTCTCTCTCTCTCTCTCTCCCTCTCTCCCTCTCCCTCTCCCTCTCCCTCTCTCTCCCTCTCTCTCCCTCTCTCACCCTTCCTCTGTCCGCATCTGCCAACGCCCACCCTCTTCCCCTGGGCCCGCCCCCTCTCCGCGCGACCTACGACGTCACCTTTGCGAATTACGCAAGGCTCCCGGGAGGAATGCCTCCCTGCTAATCATGTATTTTAAGCGCCACTTTTTTATTATATATGCATAATTTTAATTTATTATCATTATTTATTAGCCTCCGACCGACAGACTCTGTTGCATCACGGCGCAAAAACAAATTTGATCAGCAGATCGGATGGCGGAATTTGAACTCAGACACGCACAGTACTGCTAGACTCTTCATGTCAGGCCGATAGATTATCTTTGCGGCAGGTCAAGATTGCAGAATATTCCGCCACTGCTTCCGTCTATTGTGCCACACCCTCATAGCAAGTCGTGTGACATTTTCATTAAAAAGGAAGGGAAAAAAAAAAGTCTTTCCAAAAATTGTAGGTAGTGTTCTGTTTTATCGAACGGCCCCTAACATTTCAATTATAAATATGCATGCCGCGTTAATTCGCTGACCACAAGGCTAATTTGTGTGGCGCATTGTTTTTGGTGGACGCACTTTGATGCGACTACATTTTCGGTGGGCCATGCTACCCTGTGCTACTCTGAGCTATACGCAGCAGTAGTGTTTTACCGTGCTGCAAAGTGCATTTCACCGAGCTTCACAGTGCTACACAAATGCCATAGTCTAGTCAGACTTCATATAGCGGCGCGGTGCTTCTTTTGGCATACAGGACATGTTCTCGGTCCAAGTACACTCCCCATCCAAACTGCCCCGGGCTTGTGCTTCACTTCCTCTACGTCCCCCCCCCCTCCCCCCACGCTCCCAAATCTCTCTCACTCACTCTCTCCTACTCTCACTCTCGCTCACTGACTCGTAGTACTCGCGTGTGTGCAGTTTGGTCCCTCTCTTTACGATCCATTTGATTCGTATCGGTATTGGCGCCGGACCAGCACGAGTTGTGTGCGTTGTCTCTTTTCACCCCTTCCTCTTCTTTTTCATGTCATAAGAGTTGCAAATCTAGGAAATTTTTCCTAGACGAACCCTGCCCAGTAGACAACCTGTCACACAGTGGTGTCCGAGTGCTGCATAGTAGGCAGGGTTTGTCCAGGAAAAATTTCCTAGATTTGCAACTCTAGTAGTCATTTACGGGAGTGCGGGGAAGGAGTTTGAAACTTTGTCATGTTTCTAAATATTCCGTATCCCGAACACCCGCACTTCAGTGATGTATCTGGTGCCACCCAATATGCTCACCGTTAAGTCAGTATTAGTGTAGTTCAAATCCTTTAACTTGTGCACGGTTGAAACTGTGGGCGGCCGGCTCGGCGGCCGACTTGGTCACAGTTTTATCACGCTCCGGCCCATGAAACAAAGCCCTGCATTTAATGTGTGAAGTTACAACTTCCCGCGTAAATCGTTTTAAAAATGTTCCAAGTAACACGCAATCCATTTTTGTTTTCGTTGTTGCCGTTGTTTTTAAAGTAAAACACGCACACTCGCCGTGTGCTTTGCTGTTTCGTTCGGAAAATTGGGTTGACAGTCATAAGTCACCCCTGAGGATTCTACCGCGGGGCGCGGAGTTTTATTTTTATTTTGTTTGTCACTGTAAATTGGCCGTCGCTGCAACGACAGTCGGCCAAGACGGCCGGCGGGCGGGGTGCGGTACACAGACAGACCTGCTGGGGAGGCGCCCAGGGAGGTACCAGGGGAAGTACCAGCAGGGGTACGCGGTACCCGATGAAGTTACCGATATAAACCCATCGGCCTCCACGAAACGCCATGCTGGGACTCGGATATTTTACGCTCCCTGGGAGCCCTAAGACTCTGAATATCGCTCACTATTGTATTTACGTTAATTCCCATTCTTTCATACTTGAAACGGTGAAAGTGCGAATAACGTTTCCACGAATTTCACAGACTCGCTGGGGGCAAGTCGAGGGGTAAACAACTCTGAAATTTTTGTGCACCACGCAATTCATTTAAATACAGAACAATTAAAAAAAAAATCCGCCAAAAATTGCTAAGAACTTAACAAAAATTCAGGAATATTAAAAAAAAAATCGCTAAATTTGCACATCAAAATTCAGAGTTGTTTCCACCTCAGGGAAAGTGCGCGCACGGGAATTCTCACACGTTACAAGTGTGTGTGACAGTGCGCACATTTGGGTTTCCAGTGTTCACAATTTTCGCGGTGCAGCGGGTATGCAAAGTAACCCGCGGGCGAACGGGAATTAACACGGTGGTGCGGTGTATCGGATCCACCGCTTGGAGAGAGAGAGAGAGAGAGAGAGAGAGAGAGAGAGAGAGAGAGAGAGAGAGAGAGAGAGAGAGAGAGAAAGGTACTCGTATCGGTATCAAAGAGCAGCGCAACAGCCTTCGCCTGCAGCCCGGTCCGGTCCAACGTCAGGCCTGTGTATTTCTCGCGCTGGTTTTATTTTCCGTGCAGCATCTCTCAGTGAGATTGGAGACGGGCCGGGCGGGGGCGCGCGGGGGCAGCAATGGGGTCGCGACCCCGCTCCACCCCGCCCCGCCCCACTCTACCCCACCCCGCTGCACCCCGCCGCGCCCCGCTCCACCACCGTCGCTCGTATGTATGCGTCAGGCTAAATCAAGGAACAGTACTCATGCAGAGTAACGGCGTGGTAATACTCTGACGTAATTTTGATAATTTTGTTTATTTTTATTTTATTTTTTTGGAGAGACGCACCAGACACCCCATAGTGTCTGGAAGTGTTTCTCATTTAGTAGGTGGGTAGATTTCAATTCGTGCACTTGAACTAGTAGAAGATGAAAGTGTGCGTTGGCAAATTTATACACTTGGTTGTGCGGAGATTAATACTTACACACTTGATTAAAAGTTTACACTCGTGATTGCGTGAATGGATATACTTACGCACTAAAGTGTGTGCGGGGCCTGAATTGAGTTTCGAAATAACTAGAGAACGCGTTTCACCTCCTCTTGGTGTCCTTAACTTTTCGTAGCACGGGCCAGCCCGCGCCGTCACGTCTCTCGCCCCACCCCGCCCCTTCTCTTGAGGGGGCAAACACTTTAGGAATCATGTGTGCGCAACCTGGGAATCATCAGGACAAAAATCTGTCCAAGTCAATACACACAGTTGAACAACAAAGCTTTTCGGGAAGCAGACAGATTCAGCTCCCAGCTCTAATGATTCGCAAAATAAGCATTTTCTGTCACCAGCAACCTTATGGAATTATGAAAAAGGAGATGGGAATCAAGTATTCTGGGAATCTTGTGCACACATCGCCTGCACGGTAAAAACAATGTTTTCCTAGGAAAAGGGAAAACTTAGAGGATTCTATTTCTTAATTTGAGGAAAATTCACAATTTTGAGGAAGTTTCCTTAAAAATTGAGGGAAATTTTCCTTCTTTTTCCTTTTTTGAGGAGGATTTTAAATGAGGAGTTTTCCTAAAATTAAGTTTTCCTCAAATTAAGTGAGTTTCTCAAAGTGGGTTTTTTACCCGTGCTGCTCAGTGGGCGCTCGAGGTGAGCTGTGAGCTGGCGGCGAGGGTGCGAATGTTACAAGGGATGCTGCCGCACGTCCCTCTACCCCTGTGTGTCCTGGACGCATCCCCCACGGGGGCGCGCGTCCCCCCCGCTCCCTTCCCCTAACCCCCATCTTCCCCCTTCCCGGATCCCACCCCCACCCTCTTACCGTCCGGGGTGAACGATCAGCGGGGGCGTCCCGTGTCCCCGGCGCGACCCCAGAGCTACCCCCGCGGTGGGGGGTGGGGGGTGGGGGCTCCAATCGATACCGACAGTCTGGGGGAGCCGGTCGGGGCCCCGGGGTGTGGGGGGTAGGAGAGGAGGGGGGCAACCGAAAGTGAAGTTGGTACCCGCGCCCTCCCCCGTACCCCCGCGACCCCGGCGGCAACTTCCTCCACCCCGCCCCGCCCCGCCCCGCCCCGCCCCGCCCCGCCCCGCCCCGCCACGCCCCGCCCCGCCACGCCCCGCCGCAGACTCTCGTTTTCCGTCCCCATTTTTCACGTCGCGGCGTCTTTCTTTTTTATTATTTCCTTTTCATTTTCTTTTCCTCCCCGACTCCTCTCCTCTCTCGCGAGCCGCTGCTGCTGCCGCCGTTACTGCGGCGTGGCTCATCCTTGTTACTCCTCGGGCCCCGCCCCGCCCCGCCCTGCCCCGCCGCGCCCCGCCCCGCCCCGCCGCGTCGGCGTCTCTCTTTGGATACATAAAAATAAAAAGGGCGCGTGATGGCTGCTTCAACTATAAAGTGAATGCGACTCGCGACGCGCGAGCTGATCCCCTGCCTGCGGTCTTGCGCCCCTTCTCTCTCTCTCTCTCTCTCTCTCTCTCTCTCTCTCTCTCTCTCTCTCTCTCTCTCTCTCTCTATCTCTCCCTCTCTCTCTCTCTCTCCCTTACTGTCCCTCTCCTCGCGGTTTAAGCACCCTGCCTCTGTCTCTTTGCGAAAAAGAATTTCCGCGTGTCCGTTTTCGCGACGGTCCGGCCGTCGCCTCCTCTTTCTCCACTCTCAAACTAAAAAAAAATTAAGCGACGTTGCGCATTTTCAGCGGTGGTTTGAGCGCGGGCCGCGGTGGTGACGGGCCCGGCCGGGGCGATGGTTGCTTTACGACGAGCGAATAAAGTGTTTGAGCTTAGCGGAAAAGAAAAATGAGTGTGTTTTTCCGCGCCGTGCGTCCCCGGGAGGTTCGTGCGCGCGACTGTACGCGTACTCGGTACCCGGGGCGGGGCGGGCTGGGGCGGGGTGGGGCGGGGTGGGTGGCCCCAGACTGCCATATACTGTATTCGGGAAAAGCCAGCGGCAAGCAGGCAGGCATGCACGGTTGCATAATTTATCAGTTCAGTTTTCATGCTTCCTTCCCCCCCCCCTGTCCCCCCACCGCTGCCGTGGCACCTGCCGCCCCGGCGAAGAGGTACCCGTCTGTGAGAGTGAAGCCCTGGCGCCTCTTAAGTCAGAGATAAAGATGGTTCGTCTCGTTTTATTAAAAACAAATTCGAGAAGTATCACTATAGCACTGCTAAAATGTACTCGTTCTTTACCTATTAGTTTTTTCCATTGTTCGTTATCTTTTCTATCCCCGAAGCTATAGCATTTGCAAGTTTGTTAAGAAAATTAGTTTTTGAGAGAGTATTAAACTGTGAAGGAGAAATGTGTTTGGAAAAGATGTCATGATGGTGGCATTTCAAGGGATTCGCATTACAAATTTATGATTTGAGTGGTTTCCTCTCATCTTTATAATAGAACTGTTTTTCAGTTGTGTGGGTGCAATTTAGAACACTTGCTGAAAGGAAGAGTAATTTAAGGACTGTAGTGCCACATTCATATTTTTTTTTTACCCTCGCATCGCATCGAGGATGAAGAATGTACTTTTATGACTATAGACTATTTCTTTCATAACTAAGACCTTTTCTAAAAACACCAATGGGGTTATTCAGAAAATTATACGTCGTGTGTAAAGACGAATTAGCCCATATTATACACTAGTTCATGTAAGTTGATAACATATTAAGAAAATGTCAATAGCAATCTTAGAGCGTAAAAGGAACAGATGTAAAATGCGTAGCAAGTTCTGTACAGTCTTGAAATTATGTTCGACAAATTAATCTACACCCTCGGTTGACGGCAGAGGGATTAGACCCCGCAGAAGTACCCAAAACTGTGTGTGGCGATAGCGATGCGATAGGCCCCGTATCAGCCGATATTCACTTACACAAGGTAATCGACCGTGCAGCCGAGACGAGGGGTACAAATGTCCTAAATTTGTGTGAATTTTCATTGAATGTTTGCAATTTTTTGCCTCATCTTTTTATTTTTTTTTCATATATATTTTTTTCTTGAATTATTCTGAATTTTGTTTGCATTTCTCCGAATTTTTCTGAATCACGTGGTTTACAAAATTTTTTGAGCTGGCTTCCCTCGAGACAGAATGGCCTAGCTTGTCGAAGGTGCCGCCGGCCCACAGTGTCCACCCGCGCCCACCCGGCCGCACTACCGCGGCAATATGAGCGGGGACAACTCGCTTTCTCACTCTCTCATTCACCCTCGTCACCACACACTGTAAATCCCAAAACAGGTCGTGAGATGACCCAATTTTTTACCGCGGCTTTTTAAATACGAGTGTTGGGGATACTTTGATGCCACTTGGGTGTAGTGTCATGTCAAAAATAAAGAAGGAAAACCTCCACACACTTCGCCTCTAGAAATTGCATGTTATTTTACGAGGAATTCAAAACTTTGGAACAAAATAAGGTCGTCTCACGACCTGTTTTGGATCGACGGATTTACAGTGCAGTCCAGTTTGCTATGACACGCCGTGTGTCTGATTCTGATGACGAAAGGTCATACAGCGGGGAGAAAAAATCGCCACATTCGTGGTACGGTAGCGTTTTTATGGCGTGCTTAGAGAATAAAACAACTGTATCTCGATGACGTGGAACGGATGTGAATTGCCTCGACATTGGCGCCCGCGGGCCGGCCCAGGTGAAAGGCCTCTGGAGGAGGCTGAAAAATTGAAAACAACAACGCCAAGAAAATAATGTTGGCATTTTGGTTTGTAAATATATAAATTTAGAGAAATTAGAGCATTTGATAAATTTAGTCTTGGGGGCGGAACAAATTAGAAGTTGCTGCTCTGTACATCGAAATATGTAAATGGCGCACTCTTGCAGGTGTGATTCGTGCACCTGTCTCTTCAAATGTTGAAAAAAAATATGGAAGATACATATTGTTACACGGCTATGCGTATGAAGGGGAGTTGTCAGACCTTAAATAATTTGTTGTGACATACCACGCGTGTGGAAAAAAACAAAACCAAAACAAAACCAAGAAAAGAAAAAAAAAACACGAGTGCCACTGATAATAAAAGTGTGGCGTGCAAGTGTTTTACACTACGTTGCACACTTTAATGTGTTGACTGGAAATTTGTATGCTTAAAAGTGTTAAACAGTAAATTTGAACACTGTATGCTATCCAAACCTGCACGTTTAACTCTCAAGTTTAACACTTTTAAGTGTTCAAATTTACAGTTCAACACTTTTTAGTATGCACATTTCTAGCCGAAAACCTAAACGTGTGCAACGAAGTGCTCAACACTTTAATATGCACGCCAGTTGAACACTTTGGTTATCAGTGTGTTTTTATTTTATTTTCTTCCCCGTTATGTAACACATCAAAGCTAATTTCTCCCGCGCCGCCGCGTGTAATTTCCCGCACCTGCAGGTGTTTGGCGGGGGCAGGGCCTCCACCACCACTCTGCACCGGCGGGCTGGCTCCCCCGGGGCCCTAAGTGTGCTGTGTGTGTGTGTGTGCTGCTTGATAATTTGCCGCAACAAACACACTCGCCACGCCATGCCACGCCTCGGGTTGCGCGCTCCCCCCTACGCACAGCGTATGGTGAGTGCCCCGCGCGCGCTACCCCCTGTACCCCCACTACCCCCTTACCCCCCTTACCCCCCTCTACCCCCCTGGGATGCGGCCTGGGCACGGCGGCAGACACGGTAGCCAGGCTGGCCCAGGCTGGCCCCCCGCTCACCGAGTTCACTGTCCGGGCAGCGCTATTTTTCGGGCGCGGCGCGCTCTGGCTGGTGCGGTGGTGGCGGGGCGGGGCGGGGCGGGGCGGGGCGGGGCGGGGCGGGGCGGGGCGGCGGCCGCTGGGCGGCCCAGAGTACTGTACGAATAACCGAAAGTAAAAATAAAAAGGAACTGCGCATCTGCAGGCCACGGGTCCGGTGTAAGCACACATACACACGCTCACACTACTCTCAGCTTTTTTTTTTTTAAACCACAGATTTTTTATCTTATCGTGGAAATGATTTTTTTGCAAATTGTTAAAGTAGAAAAAGAATCTGCGCATGATTCGCTGAGTATATAGTTATCCGTGAATCACAAGACGGCGGTGCGTGGTGGGGTTGGGTGGTCCTGCGCAACGCCCTACACCTGGTCCCGCAGGTTCGCACACAGGTGCGCCCCGCCCCGAACGCGCCGGACTAGACGGGTAGACAGGCCCGGCCGCAAACTTGCTTCATTCAAAGTTGGCGCCAAGGACCGGCGTCGTGGGGTGGGGCGGGGCGGGGCGGGGCGGGGCGTGTTCCCGTCGGACTCTCGAGTTTCTCGATTCGAGATAGCGCCTTCCTGCTGCTCCTGTATACCGACTCTCTTGCTTTGCTTGTTTCCCTGCAACCATTTCCAATTTTGCCAATTCTCTCCCGTCTCTCTCTCTCTCTCCCGTCTCTCTCTCTGTCTCTCTCTCTCTCACACTCTCACTCTGTATGGCTCGCTCGCTCTCGTCCCTAGTTCCTCTCTCGGCATGGCGCCCCGTAACTTGAGGCCCATATTTCATACATTTTGCCGTCGCTAAACAGTTAGCATCTGCGTAGTTGTTACGCTCTTTCTCTCCTTCGTCCTCGTCCTCCTCTCCCTCCTCTTCCTCTTCCTCCTCCCTCTCCTCCTCCTCCCCCTCCTCCTCCTCCTCCTTCTCCTCCTCCTCCTTCTCCTCCTCTTTCTCTTCCTCCTCCCCCTCCTCCTCCTCCTCACTCCCCTATCTCCTCGTCTCAGCGAAGGGAATGTCCGAGCGAGCACAGGGGTTGGTCTGCTAGTCGTGCCCTCTCCTCCCTCTGTCGTTTGTTTTTGTTGTTTTTCTTCCTTCTCTCCTCCTTCTCTCCCGGCTCACGCTCCAAGACGTCTCCGTCTAGCCTGGTTTTCTCCCATTCTATGACACCCCACCCCCCGTACCCGTGCGTGGGCGTGGTGGGGTGGGACGGGGTGGGGCGTGGCGGGGTGGGGCGGGGCGGGGCGAGGCGGGGTGGGGCAGTCTGTTGTGACAAATCGAAGCGTGTTGATGGACGCGCTGGAGGGCGGCGAACGACGAGTGGTCACGCGGCAGCAAATAGACCCTCTCCCCTCTCTCCATCTCTGGAGGAGGTTTATGGAGAGATCGGTCTGGTCGCTGCTGGAGAGGCGACCGGGAGACTCTTATCCGCGGGACTATAATCCCCCTCACCCCCCTCCCTCCTCGTCCTTGTTTGTCCAGCGGTGGTGGAGAGACATTGTATCCATTGTCCTCTGCGCGGCCCTTCCGCCCGGCCCGCCGTGTGGGCGGTGTGGGGCGGGGCGGGGCGGGGCGGGGCGGGGCGGGGCGGGGCGGGGCGGGGCGGGGCAATAAACGACCCGGCGGCCCAAACCCAAAACTCAGCCAGACGGGAAATGGCCGCTTGGCGTGCGCGGTGCAGCGTGGCGCTGCTGGGCCCCGCCGCGCCGCGCAGGCCAATGACGCGCCACCAGGAAACCCCCGACAACTTTTGCTTTCAGTCTCGTCTTTTTCACCCTTCTCTAACCCCTTCCCTCCCCTCTTTTTCCCCCTTGCTCTCTTTCTCTCTCTTCAACCCTCCCCCCACCCCAAATCTTTCTGTTTATCTCACTCTCAATTTCTCTCTCACTCTTCACTGTAAAAAATAAATAAAAAAGCTCGTAAAATAACAGGAAATATCTGAGAATTTTGTTAAACGACCTGACCTAGAATTTACCTTTCATTCGTGTCCATTTTCAAAAGAATTTTGTAACCCTACAAACTTTATCTGTTTGTTTCGCGACTTTTCTTCTTGTAAAATCTATTCAGTTTTTCATCTAACTACAGGAAAAATCTGTTTACCGATTTAACAGTGCGACCAGTGAATTTGTTTCTCGTTTTATTTTCAACAATTGCTCCTGCCCGTAAGGACACGGATATGAATGCGTATGTTTCCCTGTGGCCGTGCTGGCCGGTACGGTGCGGGTCCGGTGCGGGCGCCTGTGGGTAGGCAGACCCGCCGGACACGGCCGTCTTGCGGGAGTGTCCGCCGCGCAGGCGCCCCGCCCTGCCGTGCCGTGGTCACTGGTCACCCGCCGGACCACACCACTCGCGCGGGGAAACGGAAAGGAAAGAAAACTTCATAAACCATGTACTCTACATTGCTGATTTTGTGTCTCTTCCGAACATTGTGTGCGCCACTTAAGTTAAGGATTGGATTGTTGTAGATTTACGTGTGTGAATGTCACACACTCTGCGTGTTATTTTATTCCGTCCGCACACTTAAAGAAGTAAAAGTTACAATTCTTCCTAATAAAGACTGTAAATGTCAGAAACTTGCAGTGTAGTTCCTCAAATTCTTTTATCTTGCTCGAATTTTTTTCCGTGTTTAGTTTTATGGCAATCTCGAAAACATGATCTATGAAAACATAATTAATGAAATCTTGATCATTTTTTGGGAGATATTGAATCATTACTTCACAGTAAAAAATCTTACGGTGACTGAGGCCTTGCGCTACATGTTTCTGTAAGCCGCTGGTGCATGTCATTGCTGCTCACACTGACATTCTCTCGAGGGGGAAACAACTCTGAAATTTTTGTACACCTCGTAATTCAGAAATATTCAGGAAAATTCAGAAAATCAATAAGTATTCGTCAAGTAAAAAAATATTAAAAATTCACAAAAACTACAGAAAATTTACAAAAATTCACAAAATTTGTACACCAACACCAAAATTCTGAGATGTTTCCCCTTCGCATTCACCGCGCCGCGTGCACGGTGAGACGTGACCCCGCAGGCCACAGTAGTGCCGCCGCGCTTCAGGATTCACGCTGTATAGCTTCGTGTAAAATCGCGCCCGCGTTTTATTGGTGTATCCCCGCTGCGCTCGCGGCGCGCGGTCACTCTTAAGTGCGTCCACTCACAACAACATTGTTCCGCGCGGCGCCTTTGGTGCGGGCCGGGGCTGGGGCCGGGGCTGGGGCCGGGGCTGGGGCCGGGGCTGGGGCCGGGGCTGGGGCCGGGGCCGGGGCCGGGGCCGGGGCTCCCTGCAGGCCGATTCCGAAGATCGCTCTCGTATCTCCGTCCTTGTCGCACCTATGGCGGTGCCCCACGTTGGGGATGGCGGGGCCCCACGAGTGCGACAAGGACGGAGGAACAAGAGCGATCTTCGGAATGAGCCTGCTGAGGGCCCCATGTGGGCCCCCGCAGCCCCCCGGGCCCGGGGGGCGACGACCCGCTTGCGCGTGCGCGTGCACCGCAGCAGGCTAGGCCGTAGGTTTGCACCTGACATTGTGAAAGGTTTCCTGGCGAGAATAATATAGCTGTGTGTGTGTGTGTGAGTGTGCGCACCGGCCTGGTCAGTGGCGGCCAGTAGTGTGGCAGCAGCGCTCTGTTATTGTTGCAGAAGCATCCTCTGACATTGCGAGCAACGTTAGGATCCTGCCGCACGGCTGACCCGTGCGTGCGTGCGTGTGCCGGCCGCGCGAGCACCATGCGTTTTATCGCGCGACGTTCAAATTAATCTAACGCTCTCTCTCTCTCTCTCTCTCTCTCTCTCTCTCTCTCTCTCTCTCTCTTTACCAGAGCGCACAAAAGTGCTTTAGGGAAGTCGTTTTATCCACTTGGCAGCGATGAAGTGCGGCAAACGCGACAGTGTTTTAAATGCGACCGTGTGCCAAAATGCAGAACAAAACAGCGCGGCAAAAAAAGGGAAAGAGAGAAATTTAAGACAAACGCTAAAGCGATTTTCCCTCCATACACTGTGAAAAATAATCGGGATTTTACGTGAAAATTTTACACATGGTGTATCTGTAAAATTACAATTGCAAATCGTAAAACTTACAAGCACCACCTATCGACCTAAAATTTCATTGCGAGCAAGAATGTTTTTTTTTTTTTTTTTTTTTTTTTTTTTCGTAAATGTACATCATTTTTTTTTGTAATTCGTAATTTACAAAATATATCGTAAATCTACAAAGCTATTTTTCACAGTGTAAAATTTTTTAAAAAATACATAAATTAAAATTTGGTTTGCTTGTGATGATGGGGGCACGGCAGGGCTGCCACCTCTGCCGCCGCACCTGTGGCCGTGCGCCCCCTCCCCTCCCCTCCCCAGCTGCAGGTGCAACAGCTGCACGCCGCGGCCTTGTGTGTGTGCAACAGTTGGCAATAGTGCACCGACCACTTTCGCCGGTGCAGCGCCGTGCCGCGCGGCCCGCTGCTGCTCCACATCCCCCTGCCTACTCCATGCCTCCTCCCCGCCCCCCGTCTCTCACGGCGGACGGGACGCTTCTCAGCGGCACTGTCAGACAACTGCCCTCAACAAATCATTTATCCAACTTACTTTTGTCACTGTGAAAAAATAAGGGCACGAGTGTTGACGGAAAAAATTTCCTTGACAATCACGGGAAAAACTTCGTCCCGATTTTCAAGCAGCCCCATAAGCTCATGTGTATGTTTTCCATTAGAGCTGCTTGTCGTTTTTTTCTAAAACTGCTTTGAAATCAAGACGTCGTTTTCTTCGTGAAATGTCCCTATAACTATAACGACTTCTTCGAGTGGTAAAATTACGAGTATTTGCTTTTACATTCTGTGTCGACCAAGTTTTCGTCAACGGTGAAGAATTTGCTCTCGTTAATTCCCGACTGTGGTCGTCGACTTACGACTCCGTATTGTAGTCGTCAAGTATTAAAAATACGTAAATTTACAAAAAAAAATTTCACAGTGTGAAAAATTACCGTGTGTTTTTTTCCTAAATATATTTTAAGAAATGAAACACAATTTTGTCAAGCCATGTTTCTGACTCGAGATCACATTTAAAAAAAGAAAAGAAATTGAAAAGATGTTGAGAGGATGCTGGTTTACAATGGCTGCTTGAAAAAATAATAAAAATAATCCCGAGTTGTCTTGAGGCAGGTGACATAATTTGCACATCGTTTTCGCGCCTCGCTTGGCCTCCTAACGAGCCGTGCGGCGGCGCTGTGTGTCGACGGCGGCGGGGAGATAGAATTGCCATTTCTCTCGGCGTTTCATGTTTTCGCAGTAATTTGCACTTTTATAGGTTGTCGTGAGGGCTCACTCCCACGCTAGTCGGCGGGCAGCGGCAATCGCCATTTTATCAGATTAAATTTTTTTCCTTGAAGTCAAGTAATTGTTTTTGTTTGTGATGGAATGCAGAAAAATGGGCTAAAGCCAGTTAATTTAATATTTATTTTTTTGGTGATACTGTCACTTGTAAGGGAAGTGGGGTAAGTTATGGTAAGATGTACGTGAAGAGGGCGTACGTTTGTTTCCAGTTGTGAGACTGTGAGCTGGCGACACATCTGCTGTGGTACTGCCTTCCGCCCCGCCCCGCCCCACCCCGCCCCGCCCCACCCCGCCCCGGGCCGCGTGGCCTGCATGGCGCCAGCAGAGGGTCTTAATGCCACGACGATTAGTGGCGCCTACACTCTCATGATTCCGTAGTTCACAATAAAAATTAAAAAATAAATAAAATTAACAAAATTAAAAAATTGAAACAGTTAAGTCGAGCCAACCTTCAGCTTATCGAATCACTTTCGTCGTGACAACCGAATAACAGTCGTGAAAACGGAGCTTAATCGGTTTGTCAGGCAACAGTGAGACCGTATAATTAGCGCGGCGAAATGGTAAGTTTGTCCAGCGGAACTGGTGCGTTAAAACCGAGTAGGGGATGATGACGATGCCTCAGCATATCTATGGTTTATCATTATTTTACGAAAATAAATTATTCCTTGGATCCTTGTTTATATTTTTATTTTTCTTGGCTTTCCTTTTTTTTATCTCATGAGTCGTCTGTTTCTACGGTGCCGTCAAAGGGAACGCGCAGACCCGGGCTGAGCCGGGCTTGAAGCAGCCCAGCCGGCTCCCCCCCCCCTCCCCCTCAGGACTTTATCTTCATTTCCTAAACAAAAGCGAAAACACTTGCGCGCTGGCGGGGCGTGGTGTGGTGGGGCGTCCTCGGGAACGCCCCGCCCCACCCCACCCCGCCCCGCCAAAACACAAGACATAATGAGCCCTGCATGCGGTTCGTTCACCCGCGGCGGGGCGGGGCGAGGCGGGGCGGGGCGGAGTAGAGTCTGCGCTGGGGAGGATTCTTGTAAATGGTATGCTATCACAGAGGGGGGGCCTTCACCCCCCGGCCCGCCCCGCCCCGCCCCGCCCCGCCCCGCCCCGCCGCAGTGTGCGGAGGGCTCGCGGCTGCTGGTGTTCTCTCGGGTCGTGCGCGCGGTGTTCTGTTTGATGGCTCGGCCGGCAGGTCCAAAGGTCAGTAGACTTGGCGGCGCCCCGCCCCGCCCCACCCTCATGCAGCTCGTACAGCTTGATGGAGAGGAGCGCTTTGGCTGCGGTGCGCTGGTGGTGCCCGCCCGGTCCTCCTGGGCGGAGCGCTGACGGGTGCGGGGGCTGGCTGCGGTACGGTGGAGCAGATAGCAAGAATATCATAGACAGGAATTCTATAATGGCGAGGGGGAAATAACCGCTGAATTTGGTGTACAATTTTCGTGAATTGGATGTGAATTGCCTTGCATTGCCTATGAAATTGGACTAAATTGGTGTGTGAATTGCCTTGAATTGGGTTTGAATTTGTTTGAATTGGTTTTGGATTGGCTTGAATTGGCTTAAATTGAATTGAAATTAGATTTGAAATTGGTTGAATTGGCTTGAATTTGTTTGAATGGGACTGAATTTGTTGAATTAGTGGTGTACACCAAAGTCCGATGTTATTTCCCCCTCGTATAATGGCCTTAATTTAAGTATACTTTATTTTTGGAGGTGGAAAACTTTTTTGTGAAGAAGTGTGTAAGCAACTTCGATTGGAAAAATATTTATCCCAGCCCAGCTAGAACTTGTGTAGTGCAGTCGAAAAATTACAGCACTAAGTCCATATATTTTTTTTCTCGTATTTTAAATTCGCCAAAGATTGAGCAAGTAATTTTTTGAAATATGACCCATTTTAAAAAAAGCAATCATTAGTCCTGTTGGAAATTTCCTTTCTTTCAATAATTCTAAAGAAAAAGCGTTCCCTGATTTCCTTTTTTTAAAATTGTATTTAAATAAAAAATGTCGCTGCTCTTGAAGAATGCCGCGTATGCGTGGCGTGGCGTGGCGGGGCGTGCACCTGTCGGGTCTGGTCTGGCACCCGGCACGCCCCTGTAGAGGAAGTCTCCCCTCCAACACTCCTCCCTCATTTTAGACTTTTTTCTTTCTTACCGCGGCGGTAGGGTGTGTTACAAGGAAGGGCCAGGGGCCAAAAGCGGCAAGGTGCTGGGGTGAAGCTTGTGTGACTTGTGACTCCGCCTCTCTGCGTGCGCTGTGACCTGCTCGCGCAGTACGACGCTCTCTCTCTCTCTCTCTCTCTCTCTCTCTCTCTCTCTCTCTCTCTCTCTCTCTCTCTCTCTCTCTCTCTCTCTCTCTCTCTCTCTCTCTCTCTCTCTGTCCTGACAGGAGGAGATGGGAGGGGCTCTGGTCCCGCCCTCTCCGTCTGCTGGTGACAGACCGTAATGTAGTACTTTTAGTGCACCGGCAACGAGTTTGTACCGATGCGTCGGGGGAGGAAGTTCTCTTGTGTGAGTGTGTGTGTATGAGAGAGAGAGAGAGAGAGAGAGAGAGAGAGAGAGAGAGAGAGAGAGAGAAGGGGGTGGGGTTAGGGAGAAGAAATGATCTGCTGGCTCGTTTGTCTCTTGTTACTGTGTGCGGCTTTCTCATCTTACTCTGGGGATCGAGCCAATTTTAGGAAATTATGACATCTTTCACACGTTCATGTATGTTGTGCTGATATAACTACCCCTTTCATTTCTTTTCCTTTTTTTTTTCTTTTCTTTTTCTGATCTCTGAATATGGCGTCCATCCACGGACTTATTACGTGTTCAACCGGTAGGCACCCGCAAGTGTCCACGACCGCGATGCGTGCTTTCAATGTGGTTTACAGGCTTATGAGTATTGTAAAAGTCTTAACTTTAACTTGTTCAAACTCTGTTCAACACCGTAGCATTGATGAGGCAGTTTGAGAAAATTTTCCACGGAGTGCAGTTGTAAAATTACAATTACAAATCGTAAAAGTACAAGCACTTCGTATGGACTTGAAATTCAATTACTAACAAAAAAAAAGGGATGTCGTAAGTTTAAAACATATTTCGCAAATCGAAATTTTCAAAATAAATCGTATCAATCTACAAATATTTTTAACAGGGATTGAAACGTCGTGTTGAATGAATACATGTGCGGTGCGTTTGCCAGTTGAATGAATACTTGATGCTACATTGCGAGCGCTTAGTACCCCATCATGTCGCGTGGTAATGTTGACGCGTCCTCCTCCCTCCGCTGCCTGAGGAGGCTGATTCCGCATCGTGGTCTCGTCTCTGCTCTGTCCTTGTCGCACTAATAGGGCTAGGCCACAAGGAGCGAGAGAGAGAGAGAGAGAGAGAGAGAGAGAGAGAGAGAGAGAGAATTTGAATTGAATTGAATTTATTTATTTTTAAGGATTATGTACAGTAGAGCTAAAGAGCTCCGTTACGTAAACAATCCACAGTCCATTGGAACAGAAGTGTGAAAAACCACAAGAACAAAAAAGCAAGTATAAATCAAAAGAACAAAAGTGTTGATGGCACCAGCAGATTAACAAGAGAGAGAGAGAGAGAGAGAGAGAGAGAGAACTCTACTTAACGCTGTTCGGAACCACCCTGCAGACAGGCCCACATTTCAAATCATGTCCCGCGCCGTGAAACATGGCGGAAGTGTCCGTGGCGCTGGCCGGGCCCGGCGCGGGACTTTCAAACAGAAGGGGAGGACGTGCGGGTGTTCTACTCCAACCAAGTCATCCGTTACCCGACATTGTGTCTGCCCCACTGTGAAAAATAGTCGTGAGGGTTACGGAAAAAAATTGTCATGATGAATCTCGTCAAAGTTACGACTTCGAGATGTATATGCATAGTGACGAGGATTTTTTTTAATTTTTTTTTTTGACTTCGTGAGTTGACTCACTTTTTCCTCAACGGTCACGAATTTGCTCTGTTTCCGACTGCGGTCGTAGATTTGCGATTCCGAGTCGTAATCGTCAATTTTAAATCGTAAATTTACAAATATTTTTTCTCACAGTGACATGGCGCCCCCGGCACGGCGCAACGGGGACTGTCCTGCACCAGACCGGCTGCGTTTAGAAATATGCGCAATGATGGGGGTTTGACGAAAATAAGTTTAGAAAGGCTCGTCGAATTATTTATTTTCGAATGATGATTGCTCACCTAGTTTTGCGATTAATAAAGGCTAGCATTGAAGTAATGCTGGTTTTGTGATCTGTTTAGTGGAGATCTCCTAAGTATCTGAATGTCGTTCATGTGTGGGGGAGTGTGCATTTTCATGACATAACAAATTCTGTGGTCAAGCACCTCTTTAGTTGTTCGCGTGTTCAAATGGTTTTTCATCCACTATCAAGCGTACATTACAACACTTTTTGTCATACCATTTTAATTTTTTAAATGTTTAATTTTAAGTGTAGAGTGTAGACATGCGGGCTCATAAAATTGGAAGACGCTAGCTCTGCCTTTGACGGAATCTCACGTCCCGTAGAAGTGACAGATAGGGATTGACTCCGCCCACCTCGCCCTTACCGCCCCGCCCCGCCCCGCCGCTACCCGCCCTACGCCTAGAAGGCACGCGATGGCTTATTCCATTTTTTAGTCTAGTTCTTATTAATTTCTGCGGGGACGTCTGGCGGTCGCGGGGCGGGGCGGGGCGGGGCGGTGGCCGCTGCCACACTCTCCCCTGCGGTGTGTGCCCGTGCGGACACGTGCCTATGCCGACCGAACGAAACCTTACATTCCGAAAAGTGAAAGAACCCATTTCTCACTTGTATTTATGTTTTATTTTTTGTGAGGCTGACATTTCCTTCGTCGTAGCTCCAAGTTAATTTTTTCTTTGTAACCACATTTGCTATTATTTTGCTGTTTGATTATTTTTTGAGGCAACGCGGAGTTGCCTTCTAAAATCCCTGTTTTTTTTAAAAAGTTATTTATATACTTAAAAATTTATTTTTTAGTATTGTTCGTCAGTACAGTGATGGTTGGCGGGTGTCGGGTGTCGGCGCACGGTAAAACCAACCCCTGCGGGCTTCCCAGGGTAGTTGGTAACCGGACCTGCCCTCGAAATGATTTCCAGGAAATCCCCTAGCAAATCCAGGCTTCACCCTGGGAAGCTTAGGGTGTAACCCTGAGATTTCCAGGGGATGCCCTGGAAACTATTTCCAGTGCATCTCTTGGTCTCCGTGCGGAGTGCGGGGCCCCCGCCGACCTGAGCACGAGCACGCTGTCCCTCTCACCTGCTGACCGCCGGCCCCAAAACGGGACGCATCAAAAATGAATAGTGGTTTGATTGCGTGCGGCGGGGCGGGGCGGGGCGAGGTGGAGAGGCCTTCTGCTCCAGTGACCTCTCTCGGAGAGGGTGTGTGAAACCTCCTCCTGCTCCTCCTCCTCCTACCTTCCTATCCTCCCCCTCTTCCATCTTCCTCCATCTCCTCCTCTCCTCCTCCTTCCTCCTCGTACTCCTCCTCCTCCTCCCCCTCCTCCTCCTCCCCCTCCTCCTCCCTCCTTCTCTTCCTCCTCTTCCTACCCCTCCCCCTGCCGGCCGGGTCCTTGCTGCGTAGGCGTCCGCCGTGTCCGTGAAGTTAATATTACTTCGTGGAGGCTTAGTGTGACGTTGACGTTGCACCCCGTTAAAATGGAAAAAAAAAAGGTAAAAAATTATGGCATTCAACAGGTTCCCGACGTGCCTCACTGGAAAATTTGGGGTTTATTTCCTTGGTTTCCTTGCGATTACCTGAAACTTTGTTGGTGACTAAAAGCGCGCGCTGGGAGTTGGGGGAACTTTCTTTTCGTTTACCAGCACCGCTGCACGGGAGCAGTTTTCGAAATGAGAATTGAAAATTATAGCATATCTTCTGCATTTTCACATTTCTGTTTTTCAAAGTGCAAACTAAAATTATATTTTAATTTAATAAAAAAAAAACCTAACAGAGTTTGTTGTTTTGTTTTGCAGGTAAGCACGGCAATGACGCTTCGCTGCAGGTGCAGGAGCTGGGATCAGGGCAGGTAGGAGGGATCCTGCGAGGGGGAGGGGGGAGGGGGGGTATACGTCCAGGAGGAAGAGGAAAGAGGGGAGTAAGACAGGAACATTGGAGAGAGAGAGAGAGAGAGAGTGAGTGAGTGAGTGAGTGAGTGAGTGAGTGAGTGTACGAAGGGTGGCGAGGTACTGCTTGTAGTGTACCGGAGTGGGATGACGCCAGCCGCAGTTATGCCCGGCCCGCGCCTGGCCAACGGTGGCGGAGAAAGGGGGAGAGAGAGAGTGAGAGAGAGAGAGTGAGAGAGAGAGAGACCGAGGGAGGGAGAGGTCAGGCGTGAGAGGGCACGCTGCCGGGGGTTGAACGCCCTACAACCCCCGACCGCCCGGGGAGGGCACAGGGGTTGCACAACCTTTCTCACCTGCTTCACGCCAAAGGGGTTGTTTGGTGATATTGATTCGAAGCAAAGACCATAAGAAATGTTGCCTTTCTCATATATAAAAAAATAAAAAAATAAGAAGAATCGAAGACATTTAGGTTTTCCAATAACGTCTCGGGTCCATGCCCTTATTAGCAGAAGGATAAGTTCTTTCTTATCCACTCTCGGTTTCCACGAAACCTACCGTCGTGCGCTGGTGTTGGCCGCGCCCAAGGCCGCCGCACTCCACCCCGCCCCGCCACGCCCCGCCACGCCCCGCCACACCCCGCCACGCCCCGCCACGCCCCGCCACGCCCCGCCACGCCACGCCACCTAGAGCCATCATGAAATTGTTTCGCGGCTCGGGCCTGACATCTCTCAGCTTTTTCCTCATCCCTTTCCCCGGAGTTAGATGAAAAATTCAATGTAGTGAGGTCGAAGCGGTCGGGACCGTTGTGGTGGTCGGGGGTGACGCGACCTTGCGGCCCGGGCCGGCGAACACACCTGCGGCCGGTGCGTGACTCGCACGTGACAACGTGACAGGAACGTGACTGGAACGTGACCAGGGCGTGACTCTTTCCCGGCGGGGCCATAGCGGGGGTGCGCGCGGGGAGGGGGAGAGTGGAGGAGGAAGCCGAGAAGTGCGCGGCCGAGTCGTGGGCGTTTTGTCGGGGTTGTATGCCGAGGCCCCGGCGGGGGTGTAGGGGTTCCAGTGGGGGCGGGGTGGCCCTACTAGTAGTCGACCCCTTCAACTTCAACTAGGGGTTCTAACGGCGCTAGTTTTTTAATGAGGCTGAGGTGGGCATAAGCAAGCGCGTTGGCGAAATAATTTGCAAATTTCAGATTTCTTCTGCTAATTAGTGAGCTGGCACATATGTTGTTGTGTTTTTTTTTTTCAGGGGGTCGGGGGTAAAGCGAGGGTCACTTCTTTATTCAAGCGCTCGGGTTTTATGTTTTTATGATAATATCTCTGGATTGTAATGATTTTTTTTTTTAAATATTCTTTTTTGTGCTTTTAATTTTTTTTTTGTAGTGAAGGACCTCTCGGGGGTAAAGTGCCTGCCGCTATCGCCACCGCCTTGTGTGAGTGCGCGCGCTCGCACTTTGGCGGCCGGCCCGGGCGGGGCGGGGCGGGGCGGGGCGGGGTGGCACTTAGGAAGGCGGCGAGGCGGGTAGCGCCAGTAACGCGTCCCGTAACTCACCTTAGCGCGTCGGCCCTTATGAGCCGCGCAGGGCACGGGTTACACAAAAGCGACGCTCAAGGACGCGTCATATCATTATTTTGTTTAATTTAAACATAATTAAAAAGAAATACATTACTTATTTAACAAGTTACCAAAGGAAAATGTATCAATAAGTGGCACGGGAGAAAAATCAGCCCCCCTGTGCTACATCGCAAATACATTTTGAGGGAATTAAAATTACACCTGTAAATAAGAAGAAAAAAAAGAAAAAAGAAGAGAAAACGGGGAAAAAAAAAGAAACAGCAATTAGCTGCCGGTCCGCCTGGCGGCACCCACCTGCGCCCCTCTGCGCTCGCGTGTTCTGCTTTATTTTTTTAAATATTTTTTTTCTTCGCTCCTTTCAGCGCGATTGGCACTTGTCCGCGCATTACGAGCCGCGTCCTTGGTGACCTTGGCGCGGCCATCCGCTGTATAGAGTTAGCTTTTTGGCGGGAGTGAGTGAGTGTGTGTGTGTGAGTGAGAGAGAGAGAGAGAGAGAGAGAGAGAGAGAGAGATGGGGGGGGGGGGGTTGCTAAGCGGTTATCCTAGGCCAGCTAGTCCCCGGGCGCGGGCCTAGCCCACGCTGTCCCGTAGGGTAGGTTAGGGTCGCGGCCTTGGGACTGGCGGCCCGGGCCGCTGCGTGGACGTAGGCGTTCAGATTACCCTTAGGGCAGGTTCGGGTCAGTGGCCTGGCCGGGCCGGGCCCGCTTCGGGTAGGTTGGGGTCGTGCGGCGGGTCGGCCTATGCGGTGTCCTTGGGGCAGGTTAGGGTCGCTGGCCTTGACGGGAGGCTCGTAGAGGATTGCTGCGCTCTCGTATACCTCCGTCCTTGTCGCACCTGTGGCGGTGCCCTCTATGTTGGGGTTGGCAGGGTCTCTTGAGTGCGACAAGGACGGAGCCGTGGGAGCGATCTTCGGAATCACTCGGAATCAGGCGTCCACGGCCATGCGGGTTGGATGGGCGCGAAACGATTCCGGCTAGTCTCTCTATATTTTATCTATCGCGTGTCCCACTGGGAACCCAAGTGAGTGAAGCGCACACACTATGAGGTATTTTCAATTGTTCTCTTATTTCAAAGTCCTGCCAAAACTCGCGCGAGAGGAGATTCACTCGCCTACAAGCGTGTGACGGTGAAAGCAACTTGCTTTCGCGCCGGGCTGCTGATCTTTGGCACTTAACCGCGGCGGCGTGTTGGTTTAGGCCGGGTCCCGATCCCGATCCCGCCCCGGCGTTAGCCGTTAGCCCTGAGGTCAGGATAATCCCGGACCGTTCCCTCCCCTCCCTGGGCCCCCGCATAGTGCTCAGGGCAGGGCTCGCTGGGCGCGCAAGGCCTGTAGCAGCAAGGGGGGGGAGGTGCCATGCCCAGGGACAAGGTCGAACGCTGAACCCGAGTCCCTGCCTCTCGCTCTGTCTCTCTCTCTTTCTCTCTCTCTCTCTCTCTCTCTCTCTCTCTCTCTCTCTCTCTCTCTCTCTCTCTCTCTCTCTCTCTCTCTCTCTCTCTCTCTCTCTCTCTCTCTCTCTCTCTGTCTCTCCTCCAGGACACCGCGCAGTGAACACCGCTTTCCACTCGAGTTGTGGTGTGGCGTGCCCGGGGCGGGGCGGGGCCCAACCTATCCCAACGCGCGATGTTGCGGCACACCTACCCCCCGCCCCGCCCCGCCCCGGTCGAGAGATAGGCCTACACCCTGCCCTACCCTGCCTGCCTTGCGCCCTTGCCGCGCCCTTGTCAGACACTGCCGCTACCGCCAATGGGAGGGCGCGGGGCGGGGCGGGGCGGGGAGGGGAGGGTCCGGGAGAGGTCGACGGCGCCGGGAAGGTCGTTCGGAGAGGAGGAGGCCCCTGCCCGGGTCGACGGCCAGCCTTGGCATTAGCGCACACACCCCTCCTCACCCGCGCAGCACCTCTCTGCTACCGCCCATTTCTATTATTATCATTAGCCCGCGGGCTGTGCGACATCGTGGACCATCTCGCGAAAAATCATGAGAGCGATAGACAAGTTAGATTTGTGAAAACATGGTCTGTTTGGCAATACCGAGGGGGTATACATTGACCCGACTGTTACGCATATTACGCTCCGAAAAATGTACAGATCGAGCCAAAAACAGGCAAAACAGCCCAAAACGACACAAAAAAAAAAATTAGGAAAATAAGGCGAATTTGGGCTATTACGCTCCTCCTATTACGCTCCTATTACGCTTCTATTACGCGCACTATTATGCCTTTATTACGGATAGAGAAACCCGACTATTACGCGAGTGCATACCCCCTGCTCGGGCAAAAGGTACCCAGCCGAGCCCAGCCCTTCCTACCGCTACCTTCCTACCCTCTCTCCTTCCTCTGTACGCCCCCCCCCTTCTGCGGTCCGGAGTCGGCCGTTCTCCCCACTCCCCTTCGATAGACTCGGTCCCTACCGTGCTTCCCTTCCCCCACCCTATTTCCTCTCCTTCTCTCTCCCACTCCCTTGTGGATCTGCCCTCCCTCTCTCTCTCGCTCGCTCGCTCCCGTTTCACGTTGTCGGCAAATTTCCAGAACCGAGGCAGCTTGGGATTCGGCCTTGGCGCGTCACTTGGCGTAGTGAGAGAGAGAGAGAGCAAGCAAGCGAACGAGTGAGAGAGAGAGAGGCTCTGGAGGGGTGAAGGGCCTGGAACGGAGAGACCTTGAACTCGGCTCGGATCTCTCCCGGGTTCGGCCGCGCCTCTACGTCCCCGGTTCGTCCTTTCCCGCTCTCTCTCTCTCCCTCTCGCTCCCTCTCTTTCTCTTCCTCCCCCTCCTGAGCTGTCGCTCTCGCTCGCTTTTGTGCCAGAATATTCGGGCCGCTAGAGAGCGCGTCCCCGCCCCGCTGCCCAGCGCGCTCTGGAAGGTCAGGGCGGACACGACGGTAACACTCCCCTCCCGGATCCAGTGACGCGAAGCAAGTCGCGTTTCCGAAAACGAATTTGACTCCGGGGAGGACTGCGCGTCTGCGGCGCCCTCTATTCTCGCTCCCTTGTGCGGGAGAAAGTTGTGTGTGAGGGAGAGACCCGGCGGAAGTGGTACGGGTGTAGTATTTGGCGCCGTTCGTTCGGTGACGTGTACACGATGTGCGTTCTCGAGGGTAACTTTGGGCTTATTTCGCCCAACTTTAGTTGGCTGTCCCCTCCTTTGGTCGGGCTTGTTTCGGTCCCTACCCTGCGTGGTCGGTGGTGGCGAGTTTTAGTGGGAGGTCCGACGCGAGGCCTTATTGGCTCTCGTCGGAGTTGTGATAGGCAGGTCATGCCAGGTAAACCGCCGGTCATGTGATTTTCGTACATTTAAACGCGGTTTGAATTTCCGGGAGTTTTCTTTCCTTTTACTTTTCTCTTCGAATGTGCACACGATTCCTTGAAAAATTTACACACTTAATGGTTGGTCGTTTAAGTTTACAAATATAAATACGCACCGGTCGACATTCGTACAGTTCATCTGTCTATGAACTGATTGATTCAAATGAATGATTTTTTCCCTTTTTTTAAAAAAAATCTTTTTTGATGTTGCACATATTTTTTTTTCTGTGGAGGTCTCGTCGGTGTAGCTATGGCACAGTGGCGCCGGCCTTGAGCAAGGTTATGGGGCTAGCACAAGGGGGAGACAACGCTGAAGTTTTTGTACACCTTGTAATTTAGAAAAATTCTGAGAAATTCACGAACATTCAGAAAAATGCAGAATAATTCAGGAAAATTTGGAAAGCTCACAAAAATTTAGGTAAAATTCTAGCTAAAATTTACAGAAATTCTATGAAAATTCACGAAAATTCACGAATTTTTTACACTAAAATTCAGAGTTGTTTTCCCCCTTTGGGCTAGTAACAGGGAACCGGGCGGGCATTGCCAGGCCCGGCCAGCTGCGACTTATTCCGAAAAGCGCTCTCCTCGCTCTGTCTCTCTCTCGCACCCACACGGCGAAGCCCAAGAGTCCGAGAGAGACGGGGGGCGAGGAGAGCGCTTTTCGGAATAAGTCGACGCGGGCGGGCCGCCGGGCCGGGCCCCCCAAGGCTGTGTTAGGCAGGTCATAGGGCGGCTATGGGGCCGGCGCCGCGGCCGTGGGCTAGGTTATGGGGAGCAACAGGGAAGTGGCCGGGCCGGCCGCCCCGCCCGGGGCTGTGTTAGGCAGGTCATAGGGCGGGGCGGGGCGGGGCGGGGCGGGGCGGGGCGGGGCGGGGCGGGGCGGGGCGGGGGCCGTCTGTGGGTGGGGCGCCCCGCTATAGGCTTAGGCCGCCCGGGTTAGGTTAGGTTTAGGCACGCATGCGCGACCAACGATGGCGAGGAAACAATTCTGTGATTTTTGGTGTACAAATGTCTTGATTTTTTGAGAATTTTAATTGATTTTATTTTAAGCGGCAATTCTCGCCTTTTTTTTCAATATTTTTTTTTCTCCTGTACTTTCCTTATTTTTTTTTTTTTTTTCATTGGTCTGAATTTTTGTGTGTGCTCAATTTTCATAGCTGTATCCCCCTCGGCGCCTTTGTAAACTGTTTCCGATCCGCGTGAGAAAGTTCTCACACTTGCAGGTGTGCGAGTTTCCATCCGCACAGTTGAATGAGGAGAGGTGTCAATTTCCCTCCAAAGTCGTAATTGTCCTTTAATTTGTTTCCTGTGGTTATTTTTTTATCACGCATGAATATGTTTTTATTTCTTTTACTTTTTGGTAGTCAGATTAACAAATGGCACAGCACAGGTTATCCAGTGTACAAAACTAGGCTTTTGGATACCATCACGAAGACAAAGTTTGAAAACAGAAAAATCGTCAGTGCTGGACTGCGAAGAACAAAGAGACGTCTCTAATTAAAAACCCGTTCAGAAATTTTGCAGCAGCGTCTATTTCTCCTTTCTTTTGCGGCCTCCCGAATAAGTTGTAACACTCAATGCCGGCGCGCTCCTCTTCAAAGAAAAGCGAATTTGCCTCTTCTAAAGGTCTCTCCGTGAACGAGTCCTCGAATCAGCGATGCCCTCGGCGAGCTGCGGACGGACAGATAGGAGGAAGACTAGTGAATGAGAGAAGTGAGAGGGAAAGTGAGTGAGAGAGAGAGAGAGAGAGAGAGAGAGAGAGAGAGAGAAAGAGAGGGGGAGCCCTGGCGGTGGGAGCGAGAGGGACGGTGCCGCATCGACCGGGCTGGCAGTGAGAGTGTCCTTGAGAGCGTTGTCGGCACTGCGGCGCTCGGGGGAGGAGGGGGTTGTTGCGGGGCCAGCCTATGGGGCCAGAGCTCGCCCTAGGTTAGGCTCGGACCGTCAAGGTTAGGTTAGGTTAGGGGTGAGTCTAGGCGGCGTCTATTTCGGTCGGCGCGGGCGTGTCTATAGAGCGTCGCGTGGTGGTTGTTGTCGTTGAGGAAGGAGGAGGCGGGCCCTGCTCGCGCGTCAGAGCGGCGGGGTGCGTGCTTCCAAGGAAATGCTTGTTAGGGAGGAAGGCGAGTGCTGCACCCGGCGGGTAGTCAGGGTCACACAGGGCACTGACACTCAAGGGGGAAACATCTCAGAATTTTGGTATACAAATTTTGTGAATAATTGTGAATTTTCGGGAATTTTTGTGAATTTTTAATGGATTTTTCTTAATTTTTACTTGAATTGTACTTTTTTCTGAATTTTTTTGAATTACGAGGTGTACAAAAATTTCAGAGTCGTTTCCCCCTCGCGGGCACCGCACTGGAAATCCAAGTGTATCAATGTCGCTCACTTGCGGAGGAGCCACTTTATTCGCTGAATTTTAGGCGCGCGTGAAAACTGTTTCGCTCAGTTGTAGGTGTGCGAATAAAATTTCGCTCGCTTTAGACAGTTGTTAAAAAAGAACTCGGCCACTTGGCTAAACGAATTTCAGTGAGCTAATACTTATTCCCACACCCACACAAGCGAACTAATATTTGTAGCTATCGCTAAGTGAGCGAATAATTGCACTCACCTGCAAGTGAGTTACATCCGTAACACACGTGGCATTACAGTGCAGGTGGGGCATTTTGATCGCTGCCTTGTCCCGCGTGGTGAGTGGACCGCATTGCGCGGCGGCGGACGCCGGCCGGCGAACTCACGCACCGGCGCTGAAGTTGCCCGGGCCCAACTTGTAGTGGCGCGGGGCGTGTAAGGGCGGCGGTCGTAACTCCGGGACACGCGTGGTTACTTACGTGGTCGTTGCAGGTAATGTAGTGCGAAGCCCTCTCTAATGATGATGGAGGAACTTGTGTTGTGCTCAAAGTGTCGTTTCCTCTGTTCGCGCGCGTGACTCTGCTCTGCTGCTGCTGAGGTGCGTTGGTTCTCCCAGCCACACGAGATAATGCCGAGGGGCCCTTCACTATAAATTCAAGCGTACACCGATTTGTCTTATTTTACTAGTTTATCGTGGTTTTCTGTAATTTTTTACTGACTTTTTCTGATATTTTTAAAAATATTTTCTTTCGTTTTTTCTGCAAATTTTTATTTTTTTTCTTGATTTTTTATTCCTATTTTTCTTCCCTTATTTTGTTTTAGGGTGTATAGACTTATTGTTTTGTGAGTGAAGGACGCCTCGGATAATGCTCCACATTTCTACCTAACGAGATTTTGCGTCCAACGGAAAATAGCGTGGACCTTTGTGACAATCGGGCGATAATTGATTCCACCCCGGGCAGAATCATTGCGCGACCCCAATTGGTAGAGGGAAATGAGGTGCCGAGGCTGTTGCTAGGTCGAGTCTGTCCAACGAAGAGGAAAATGGAACAATGATTTGGCTGTGAGAGGCTGCGGTAGCTACACGGCCACGACCTGCGGAGGTGCGGCGGGGTAGGTCGGAAGAGGGTCGCCGACGCTATAGACATTTGGCTCTTGTGGCTCTCTCTCTCTCTCTCTCTCTCTCTCTCTCTCTCTCTCTCTCTCTCTCTCTCTCTCTCCAACATATTTCACTTTCACCACCCTCCCTAGCGTCGGATCGACACGTGAAGGGCGGTCGTCTGCCGGCAGAAAGGAAGTCGGTGCCAGACTGAGTTGTACTGTTCCTAGCATTGAAACTTGAGATATTTTTGGTTGAATTTCATGTGGACTGCAGTACCAACGGAACAAATCTACCAAATCTGCCGTTTGTGACTCCCGATTCCTGTATCTGTTCCCTTCTTCGTGGCGGGCGGGCAACCTTGTACCAAATTTCGTTTGATCATCAAGGCGCTTTGCACGCTCTAATTAATTCCAAGGCCTTTGTAACAAGGTTCTCTGTGTTAGTCTGATACTCCCCCCGGCTCGCGGCTGAAGATCTCTTCCCGCACGCGTGCGTGCTCGGTACCGTTTGCCGTTGTCCATAGATCGGAAAGAGATGTGAAAGGCTTTCAGACTCTCCATTTTCCACGAAAAATGGCATCCAAATATTGGATTCGAATTGGAAACTGTGAGCGTAGTCCTCCACGCAGCGGCAGTGTTTCCACGGAGCAGAGTGTTCTCCAAGCTGATGGCCGCGACAATGACGGCGCTGGCGGTGGCCTTGAGTCTGCCTGCCGCGCGCGCGCCCCGGGCTGGGGTGCCTTGAGGAGGGCCTTCACCACCTCCTGCTGGGTGAGAGAGGCTGGGCGTGCCGCCCGGGGGCCCACTGCCAGCGCTCTGCAAAGGGCCCTGGCAACCGACCTAACAAGTCTGTTATACCGGTGAGCACTGCTGCCGCCGTCGAGGGGGAGGAGGGGTGGTCTTCAAAGCTCGGGGGTTATACGCGCTGTCCGAGGGGGATGGATGGATAAGGGCCTTGAAGGGTACAGGAGAGGAGTCGGACAAGGTTGCTCAAGGTTTGCTTGAAATACGCGGACCTCTTCTGTGAAGAGGGTGTCGATTACGTTCCTCGAGCAGCTCAAGCCTCTTGGCGCGGACATTGCTAGACCCTCGCGAACATCGCACGCAGTAGTTCTAGCCTGATGGTGCGTGAGTCGTGAGGAACTTTGGCCGAGGGTAAGGAATCCACCAACACCAAGAGATCCTTTCTTCTTCGAAGGATTGCCGCCAGGGATGTTAGATGAGTGAGGGGAGAAGATCGTACCAGCCTCCTACCCAAAATTATCGTACTCTATTATTAAACTTGAGTCGAAATTATCGTACGCTGTACAACGCTTATGGGAGCCAAGTCATCAAAAATATCGCACTGTTAAAACTTTGCGAAGAAATGCTTCGCATTACGAAGAAAATCGTTCGTAAGCTGCGAAACATTTGGCTGCTTTGTATTGAGAAGCATTTTCTTCGCAGTGTGCGAATAAATTTTTTCGCAAGGCGGGGCTTGCGAAAAAAATACTTCGTATTGCGAAGCCTTGCGAAGCAGCCAAATTCTTCGCAACGCTGCGAAGAATTTTCTTCGTAAGAATTTTACAGTGCGTACTTAGCCCAAATTTCAAAATTTTGCGTCGTACTGGACCCTCGATAATCGTACGTGTACGACAATTATCGTACGTCCAACAACCCTGATTGCCACATGTCAGAACAATGTCAGGATTTAAAAATTCTCTCAGGATAATCAGTAAAATTTTAGGATAATGAAATGAAAGTGTCAGGAGAGTTAGCTGCTTCATAAGGTATTGGTGTCTAGCCGCCCGTGAGAGGGTTGGTCCGACTCTGCACCTCTCAAGTTTTCAGTAGAAAGACGGCTCTAGAGGGTCACGCCTGGGAAAACAATTGCTTTTGTCAGGATATTTTCAGTAAAACGGCAATAGGAATATCAAAATCTTAGGTAGGAAACTCGCTCCAACCCTGTTATTGACCTCTTTTTGCACTTTCCAAGTCCTGTCTGCGCAGCAGGTGCCTGCGGCTCAAATGTCAGCTGAGGTTATCTCTGGCAGCCGCTCGCGGGGCAGGGCAGGGCAGGGGGCCTCCAACCTACCCGTTCTAGGGTCGGAAATGGGTCACGGGGGGAGCCCAGACAGGAAGCGGTGCCATGCCGCAGGGCCGCAGGGAGGGAGTATTGTCTTTCCTCTGCTCGCTTTATTGGCGGATCCAATCTCGCACAGCGGCCTGGCTCCGAAGATCGCTCCCGTACCTCCGTCCTTGTCGCGCTCATGGGGCCCTGCTGGGCACTGCCATATGTGCGACAAGGACGGAGGTACGGGAACGATCTTCGGAATGAGGCTGCAGACTGCTCGACCAGGGGCGCTGGTGTCCTCCGACCTCGCCCCTTGCTGTGCTCGCTCTGTGTTTGACTTCCTCTCAAACACGTACGTTTTTAAACCAAGTGTGCTACTTTTTGCAACATTTTATTGCAAGTGTTCAACTCACCGGTTTTAAGTGTTTAATACGATAGTTGTTTACTTGCAAGTATTCAGCTATGCAGCACAATGCTAACCTTCTTAAACGCTTGCAAGTGTACAACAGTCGAGTTGAACTCTTACAAGTAGTGTAAAACTAGCGAGTTGAACATCCAGAAAAATGAATTCTTGATTGAAGCCAAAGTTCGCCTTGTTTTCGCTATTCTTATTTCTTTTTTTCTTTTTTTTTTTACGCTAATTTTCTTGAACCAAGAAAAAAGTTTCCTCTAAAGAAGAAAGTAAAATTGATTGAAGCAGAAAATCGCCTTGAAAAATAAAAAAAATAAGCCAAGAACACTGCTTTCTGGGTGAACACTTGCGATCGCTCAACTGTTGGGTTGACGGCTTGTACGTGTTGAACTGTGAGTCGTACACTTACAGGTGTCTAGCAGTTACACACTTGTATCACTTTCCTCCTCCCCCTTTTTTCTGCCAGTGTGTCTTTGCACTCTCCAGCCGTCCTCTGCTGTGCGTCATCTCTTGACAACATCAACACTCCGCCGCGTACCCTTCAAAGTTTTAACCACCCCATCCACTCCGGCTCGCGGCCCTTATCACCGCCCCCGCCTGTCCTTACAGTTCCACCCCCCACCCCCTCCACCCCCTAGCAGAACGTGATCGCAGCGCCCTCTGACATGAGCTCATGCCCGGGCATAATGCGCAAGCGGCCCGTTAAAAGTAACCAAGTAAATACGGAAAATCTAATTTTTGAAACTTTTTTAGGAATAAATAACAGCTGCATCGTCATCGTGCGTTTACACCCCACGCAGGCGCTCGCTTATTGTGTCGTTCTCCCCTCGGTATAACGGCAAAATTTAAAAACAAGCCGCAGGAAAAAAATGCGAGGCGATCAAAACTCCCGGTTTTCGGCATAGTTTTTAATTTGAGAGTTGTTCTGTCAGAGCAAATGTTCAGGAACATTTTGAGATGATTGGGTGTAGGTTAGGTTATGGTGGTATGACCGTGGCGGTATGACCTCTACTTCCTCTTCACCCTACGCGAGTCTGCCCTCCTCTCCTGTCTCCTCTCTTCTCCTCTCTTCTCTCTTCTCCTCTCTTCTCTCTTCTCCTCTCTTCTCTTCTCCTCTCATCTCTCCTCTTCTCTTCTCTTCTCTTTTCTCCTCTCTTCTCCTCTCTTCTCCTCTCTTCTCCTCTCATCTCCTCTCATCTCCTCTCTTCTCTTCTCCTCTCATCTCTTCTCTCCTCTTCTCCTCTCTTCTCCTCTCTTCTCTTCTCTCTTTTCTCTTCTCCAATCACAAATTAATGGGGCCTCTGTCTGTCTCGGCCTACTTCACCCTCTCCCTCTCTTTATCTCTTTCTCCCTCCCTGCTTCCCCTCCATTCGCTCCGCTGCGGTACTTCTCCGGGTCGGGGGAGGGGGGAGGCAGGGAGGGGAGCCCGGTACGGCGGCGACCTGTGGAGGCTGCCGCTGCCATGGCAACCAGCCCCCTCCCTCCCTTATGGCGAAGGTGAAAGTGGTCTAGCCGGGGAGTGGCTGCTCAGCGAACAGGGAGGAAAGAGAGAAAGAACGATAAGAGGAGTTCGGGGATGAGCAAAGAGAGAGAGCGAGTGAGAGAGACATGTCCATCCTGAGGCCCCGGCAGCTTTTTCCCTCTGCTGGTAACGCGGCGGGGTTTTGCCGGCCGGGGGTTTTGCGCCGAAACATTCTCTCTTTTCTCTCTCTTTCTCCCCGACTCTCTATTTCTCCTCTCCGGCTTCTGCATCTGGCTAACGCCCTCCGGTGTCTTCTTTTCTGTTGCAGGTATGGCTGGCTGCTGCCAAGGAGAACCAAGACGTGGAAATGGTGCGGAGGGGGAGCATGAGGTGGGATATGACGGCCCCGGAGCGAAAGTGTATGTGCGAGAGAGAGGGACAGAGAGAGAGAGAGAGAGCTGAAGGAAAGGGAGAGGGTGGGAGGGAGAAGAGCACGGCGCAGGATGCTGTCTGGAGGGGGGCCTGGCTGAAGCAGCCGCCCCCCGTCCCAGGGCCTAACCCCCCGGCGGCGCAATGTCACCTTGCCCCGGCGGAGCGTTGAACCCGGGGCCCCGCGTCAGCCCAATTCGCTACAGATTATTCACCTGAGAACGGAAGGGCGCGGGGCAGGGCAGGGGCAGAGGCAGGCGGGTGGGGGCCTGATGGGGTGGGGCTACTCATTTAGAAGTTAGCGCTCGCGGCCGGGCGGGGTGGGGTGGGGCGGGGCGGGGCGGGGCGGGGCGGGGCGGGGCTCGCGCGGTGACCTCCAGTGGCGGAGAGGATAAGGGATGGAGCAGCAGGGGATACTGGCAGGAGGACGCGAAAAGTGTGACAGATGACACGGCGGCCGCGCGTACATGTTCCATGTCTGTTTCACGCGTCAGCGCAGGTCGGTCTGTATGGAGATAAAGTAATACATTTATTAGAGAAGAAACACGACCGCACTCTTACATGTTTAAAAAGTAAATTGTCGTATAAAAGTTTCCTGTGGAACCGTAATTTAAAGTTTCTACATAACACACACAAAAAAAATAATGGTTATCAATAGAAAGAAAATTTTGTCATACAACTAAATGGGCTGTGAAGCGGAAGAAGGGGATAAGTCCAAAACCCATACTTTTCAGGAAATCAAAAAACTATCCACAATAGTTTTTTTTTTTTTTTTTTTTTTTTTTTAATGTTATGATGTTAATGGGGTGTGATTTCATGTAGGATATTACTGCCACTTTGAAGTTTTTAAATATAATGCTCCGTTACTGAGATTTAGGACTTGACTCCTTCTGCCAACGTAAACTTATGGACATTAGTCAACTTAACTCTTTTGACCGGTTAAGAATTTGGAGTCAAGTCATTGAAAAATCGACAAAAAGAGTTAAGTTGATAAGTTGACTTAACTCTAAATGCATTAGTTGCTAAAGGAGATAAGTCATATTAATTATTTTATACTTATTAATATAATATGGAACTCCGTAAGCTTTTGAGAAATTAATTTCCTGTATATAATTACGGTCGCACTGTATTATATACGAAAAAATTCTTTGCAGAAGATTTAGAGTGCAAGGACTTTCGAAATCAAAAAAGGAAAACAGGAACTGAAAATATTTTTTTTCCGCACAAAAAGAAATAAAGATTGTATTTGTTGTGATCTTTAAGAAAATAACTACTAAGCAAAGAAATAATCGTCTTTTTTCTTGTTCTGGAAAAGTTCGAGGCGAGGTCGCGATTTGAGAAGGAGGGCGTCCAGTGAGCTGGATTGAGGTGATTTTCAATGACAGGCGCGAGCCGCCCTAGTTGGTGGGGCGGGGCGGGGCGGGGCGGGGCGGGGCGGGGCGGGGCGGGGCGGGGCGGGCGGGGCGGGGCGGGCGGGGCGGGGCGGGCGGGGCGGGTCAGTGAGCCACCCCCGGAGGCCCCCACAGGAACGCCGCCGTATCCTTTCATCTTTCTTTTTCTGTCATTTTTTTTCTTCTTCGGTGGAAATATTCGCTGTGCTTGTCGGCGGCGGGTCCCGCAGCCCCAGCTCGGAGGGACCTTTTGCCTTTTCCGCATGGGTCGGCCTGCTCCGAGCAGCGGGTCGGGAGGGGTTGGGGCTCAGTATCAGCGTATCTGCCGTATGAACTGCAGGGCACAGTAAAAAAAAAAAAAATTCTCATCAATTTCAAGACTTACAGTCTTGGATCCCATTGGCGTTCTCCATAAAGATCCAAGACCTGATCTTGAAATTCAAGAAACTTTGTTTTACCGTTGGGGTGAGGCGCCGGGAGAGACTGAAGGGTAGCAGCGATGGGTCGGAAACACGGAGCTGCGCTACTCGCGACCTAGTCAGTTTGAACCATGCACACGTTTTTCCAATAGCGGTAATTTTTTTAACAAACTGAAAAAAAATAAAAATTGAGGACTTAGAGATATTTTTTGAAAAAGAATTTCCGTAAAAAAAATTTATTTGCACAGTGGAGTCGTAAGAAATACTTTTTTTTTTAAGAATTGCCGAGGAAATTTCTATTCGCATAGTGGAGGCGTAAAATTTCAAACATTTGTACCATTACAAGCGCTGCCTATCAACTCGAAGTTCAATTACAAGCAAGTATGGGTTATCGTAAGTATATTTTTAAATCGTAAGTTGTAACTTACGGAATTTGTTGTAAATATACAAAAAATATTTTTTCCACTGATTTTTTGTACACTGGTAAAAGTAAGGCGTAGCCTTACGCCCCGTCTTCAAGCGTACTGAGATTACGCTTGAAATCAAGCGTAACAGGTCTATCCGCTCCTATTCGTCCTATCTAAATGTATGGGAGAATTTCTTTCGTACGCTTCATTTGAAGCGTAACGTCTTCAAGCGTAACTGTATGCTTCATTAAAGCGCAAACAATTACGCCTTAGTTTTACCAGTTTACTAATATTGAAAAAGAATGAAAGGAATACGATAGAAGTCTGCTGTCACAAGCGGAGTACGCAGTGCTCACTCCGGGCAGGGCGGGGCATCCTTGTTGTTGGGCTGGTATGTCGGGCACTCGCTCCCTTGTCCAGTCTGGGCTTTCTGCCTCGCTGGTTGCGTGCCGGCGCGCCGCCCCCGACAGTCTGGGCGCACCCCCTGCCCCCTCACTCCCCCCTTGCCCCCTCACTCCCTGCGCTCCACTCCCCGGCGGCACACTTATTTTGGTATTAGTACACGAGACTTCGTCATTCTTCATAACCCTCACAGACCAAATTTAGAACTGCAACCGTGGGGTTCTTCATCAACTACACTACAGTTTCTCAAGGGTGGTCACTTGGAAGAAAATCATTGTGCGGCCCCCCAAAAAATAATATATTTTTAAAAAATCTAAATTAGATTAGGAAGAAAGACACTGAAAAATCCGAAAAATTGATTACAAACGAAACAAGAAACAAACAAAAAAGGGCAGAAATGGGAGAAAACGATCAACATTTATCAAAAAGTGACAGAAATTTTCCATGAAAAATCGAAAGAAAAATCAAACCAAATTAAAAGAAAATTAAAAGTCAAGAAAATCACTGTACACAGTCCCCGGACAGTGCCTCAGTTCAACCCTTGCTGTCGCTTAGGGAGGCAAGGAAGAAAGGGAGGAGAAATCTACCCTTTTTTCCATTCTGTGTGGTTCTCTTGGTTCTCTTTATGAATTTGCCTGGTCCGTATTTGTGCTCTTTTCACTGTTGCAATATTCCGCGACCTCTTGGGGGCACTTTGTTGTAAAGTGGGGGAAGAAACTGAGGCACTTGAGCGACGTAGGAGCGAAAGGGTTGAAGCGGAGGGAAAAGTTTTGCACGGCGCGCGGGGGTGTGCTGTGGCAGTCGTTAAAAGTCAGGCTCTCGAGATGAGTCGGGAAACGGGAGGCGGGCAGTAAACAGACAGATAGATAGATAGATAGATAGATAGATAGATAGATAGATAGATAGATAGATAGATAGATAGATAGATAATCTTAAGACATGAGGTATCATGTAAGTGCCCGAGTCATATAGTTTGAGGAGGCGTGATATGGTCCTTGAGCTTCCAAACGATGTCGAAAAAAAAAAAATTGGAAAATTGTAAATGTAGATTACGGCTTTTACAAAATCAATCTGGTAAAAAAGTAAAATAAGAAATACTGCTCACACGTTTCTTTGTACGAGTTTATCGCTTTTCTTTGGGAAAACACACACTTTTAGGTGTTCAAGTGTGCGAGTGCGTAAAATTCACACATCTCCACGCGCATGTGACGATCACACACATGGTTTATCAGGGTGTGGTGAATACAGGTGCCTCCGCCAGCCTGTATCTGTCTGGGCCGATCCCCTCCGGTGTGTGTACAGTAATCCTTTTCCAGCTCGAGCCGTCTGGGCGTCGCCCTCAGCCCCCCCCCCCCCTGTCTACCCCTCATAGGGCTCAACCCCACCGCTCGCTGTGAGGCGCGCCCCCAATACCTGCCATGAATATTCATAAGTCCGGCGCGTACCATGTCTGGGTACCTCCATCCCCTTCCCCCCTATACGCCCTGCCGTGCTGCAACCAATATCCCCTCCCCTCCCCCCGCGGCGACTCACCCCGAGTACCCCGCCCCTCGCCGGCCCCCTACCCCCAGCTCTGCTACCCCACGACGCGACTGCATGCCTGGGGCCCTTCCGGCTTTCGCTTCTTTTCCTGCTTCGGGTTGTTCCACCCCGCCTGCGGAGGTACGAGAGGAGAGAGAGAGAGAGAGAGAGAGAGAGAGAGAGAGAGAGAGAGAGAGAGAGTAAAAACCCCTGAGTGCTTGCGTTGAAACATGCATATCGCCGCGAGCCACGTCACCTGCTCGGGCAGAAATCAATGAGGAAGACGTCGTCATACCGCGCTTACTTTCGCATTACCGCACTGACTGGAAACCCTAGAGTACGTATGCAAATATCACACTCGACTTGTAGATGTGTGAATTTCGATAATTACTCTTTCGAACGAGTTGAAATTGCGATCTTTCCTGGAAATGTCATTTCATTTGTCGAATAAAAAAAATTCTCACTAATGCAAGTGTGTAACATATAATTCACTCACTCCGGGGGTATCCACGGAAAGAGGAGACAAAGTCTTTGCGCCTGCAGGGCGTTCCGGGTGATGCGAGGTGTTCCGTCCGCAGAGGAGGACTGACCCCGCGCGCCGTGCACGCCCCCCGGGGGCCCCGCCCCGCCCCGCCCCGGCGCCGCCGCTGCCGAATATCAAAGGCAGAATTTATATGCATGTGGAGCTTGAGGCGCGCGGGGCCGCGCGAACCAGACGCACCCGGTGTCGCTCTTTCTCTCTCTCTTTCGCTCTCTCTCGCTCTCTCCCTCTGCGGACGCTGAAAGAGGATATTACAGGAGCATCAGGCGGAGAGAGAGAGCTGGCTCAGAGAAGCGATGCTCAAAGCAAGGATCAGCCCCAAAGATTGGAGGGGGAGGAAGGGGTAGGGGTGGAGAGTGCCAGCTGCAGAAATGCTCTGGAGACTCAAAAGTGTGAATGTCTTACATTTACAGAAGCGTGAATTTCCTTTTGATTTTTTTCCCCTTACGTGTAAAAAGAAATCACACATTTACGAGTGAAATAATGTAAATAAAAATGCGCACACGTTCAATGTGCGACATTCACGTGGTGTTCAGGGGAAGCTCTTTATCGGTTACATTTCTCTATAAAGTGTAAAACTTACACGCGCAGTAAAAAGTATCTATGCACGGTAAACGAAAAACTCGGATTCCGAGGCATGAGAATAGATAGGATTTTGATTTTAGGAACTACAATTCTAATTTAGTTAGCTTTGCTCGGTTTCGAGCATTCAAACCATGATTCCGAGTCGCTGAGCTCTAATTCCGGCGATCGGTGTCAAAGTCGAGGCAAGCTGTCTCGGAAACGGGAAGAGGACAACTCTCTGTTTCAGGAATGCATCCCTCCGATTTTACACACTACCGGCTTATGTACTTTTTTGTACGTAGCTATGTAAATCTATGTGCATGCGTAGCTTACGTAAAATTTATTACATAATTATGCAAAAATTCTTACGTAATTACGTAAAAAGTGAGCCTTTTTATGCGTAACTATGTAAGAAATTTTTACGTAAGTTACGCATGCACATAGATTTACATAGCTACGTACAAAAAAGTACATAAGCCGGGAGTGTGTAGGTGCCGCAGTTCGAAATCGAGTCAACCTCTAAAATCGAGATCGATGCCTCGGAATCCGAGTTTTTCGTTTACCGTGTGTCGTAATATCGTGTTAGGAGAATAAACTTGTCCGCGGAGCTTTTTCAGAGGCTATCGAACCTTATTGCCCTGTGTCTTGGGTACTTTTTCCTCGTTGATGGAACGCCGTTTTGTATAGCAGGTGTTTGCATCATAATTTAATTTGAGGAAGCCCAAGAGCGTAAGCCGTGTGCCGGGGAAGCAGCGGATATGAACTGTGGGACAGAGAGAGATAGAGAGCGTGGGGGCGGGGACGACTCATAATCCCGTCAGCCCGCTCGCCAGCGGCTAAAATCGTTATTGCCATTTTCGCCACTTTTCATCAAATGTCCGATCGGGGTGTGGTGGATGATCCTCAACACTGTGTGACGAAACTCCCCTCTCTCTATGCTTGCCCAGCTTATTAAGCGGCAGTCGACCTTTCAGGCACCTGCTAATTCGCGACGGGAATCAGATGTTAGAGATATAATTGTCCAAGGTCAAAATATTTATTTTTCTCTCATTTTTTCCATTTTTTCCCCCTTTCTTTTTTTCTTTTTCTTTTGGTGTGTGGTTCGTGTTCCCACCATGTTCCCACTCGCTCCTGTGCGGGGGCGGCTAGGGCGGGGCGGGGCGCCAGGGAGCGAGCTTCGCTAGGGATGCCGCCGCGCCCCGCCTCGCCCCGCCCCGCCTCTTCCCGCCCCGCCACGCCCCGCCACGCCACGCCCCTGCACACGGTCCATGGCCCCGACATCCCCCGATGGGGCCTCGCCCATGCCCTGCGCGCGCTCACTTTCGCCCTCTCTCTCCCTCTCTCGCTCTTTCTCTCTCCCCTCACGTCCCATCCTATGTGCTTTCGACGCTCCGCCCCTCCCCTCTACCCCACCTCCCAGGGTTGTTACTTCCATCCCAACCCTCTTCCCACTCACCCGTCTCGGTTTTACTGCTTGTCCCTCTCAGTTGCTGTCTACATAAAAATAAAACTTAATTTTCTTAAATCTGTATAATTTTAAAAATTATATAGATAGATTGTGAGATAATTAATGAATTAATTGTATCCCTTATAAAAGAAAAACAACCGTTGTAGCTCGTGTTATGTCCGTATGGGATCGTACAAGTACGCGGAACTAACCGGAGTGGGTTCTTTGCGTTTTATTTTTATTTTTTCAAGTCCCCCTTTTCCCGTGTTATCTTCCTGTTTGCGCGCCGGAGGGGGTACTTTCGGTTCAGGGAAGGGTAGCGGAGCGAGCGTTCTAGGCCGTTGGGGTAGGGGCGGGCGGCGTTGGGGGGGGGGGGGTTAGTCCCAGACCATTCCCAGGCGGAATCGATAGCAGACGGAGGAGGGGGTGTGGGGGCGCGAGGGCCGTCGGGCGGGGTGGGGGTGGGGGGCGGGGGGAGCAGCCACGCTAGTGAAAGTGCTGTGGAACAACCCCCACCCCCTCCGCGCACGGTCCCTGCCCCAACTTGTACTGTACTGTCCCTTCTCGCAGCGCGCCCCTCACCCTGCGCGGTCTATCGCCCAGTCTCTTTTCCTCCCCAACAGGCGCCTCTCTCTCGCTCTCTCTCCCTCTCCCTCTCTCTCCCTCTCTCTCCCTCTCCCCCCCTCTCCCCCCCTCTCCCCCCCTCTCCCCCCCTCTCCCCCCCTCTCCCCCTATCCCCCCTTCTCTTTCTCTCTCTGGCCCTCATTCACCCTTATACACCCCCATGAGTTATTACGGGTGAGCAGCATTGTTTGTATCCATTGATTTCGTCTTGGTCAGCGGAAGCACTTGGCTCACGACACGGAAGCATTTTACACTGCAAGAAGGCGGAGAATCCAGTAGGAACAACGAGGAACCGACCCGGGTAGGAAAACACAATCCCGACGACTAGTTTCACGCGAGGTAATCCAGTGGAATAATTTTTGAAAGTCCCTGCTTTTTATAGCGTTCTCTGGAAACGTGTAACTGTCATATATTTGTTAATATTATTTTAAATTTCCATTTGCACTCCTGAGCAGTATTTTTTTTTTAAAGGAATTATAGTAAGTCACACTTGGAAGACACCATGTGTATACATGCCAATTGTCACTCGCGTTCAAGTGTGTGACACATTGTGCGGGTCTTCATGAGGACATCGTGTCCCCCGCGGGTCTGGTTGGGTCTGCGGACGTGATAACTTCAATTTTCTCCTCCCTTTGAGTCTGGGAAGCCGTGCTGTGCCGGGGCGGGGAGGGGCGGGGAGGGGCGGGGCGGGGCGGGGCGGGGCGGGGCGGCTGGAGTGTAGAGGTGAGCCGAAGGGCGTGGCCAGGCCGGGAGGGGGAGGGGGGGGGGAAGGCGTGCCAAGCCGGGCGGGGCGGCGACAACGGGGCGGGACGTTTCAATTTACACACCTTTTTAAGTAAAGTGTTTCATTTTTTATTTTTTAACGTCGCACTGAAATTTCTAGTGAGGGAATTTCGCCCCACGTGTTAGTGTATGCCCCCCTGTTTTATGTGAACGACATTTTATTAAACGACGATCGCGTGGCCTCTAGACAGTCGCCTGAAAGGTAGGCAAATTGTGCTACAAAACCCCTGTATGTAGGCAACCTGAAGGGCACCGCCCCCCTCTGTCGGTCGGACCTGGTGACCGCGTGTCGGCTCATGAATTCGCCATTAGCACGGAGAAAGCAAGTTTTGGAAAAACCAAGCCAGCTACCTTATGCAGAAAAAATACACAGGGTTTCCGTTTGGGGCCACTTCAAAACAGGTGGGAGTTTTTTTTTTGCGCGCACGCGAGAGAGAGAGAGAGAGAGAGAGAGAGAGAGAGAGAGAGAGAGAGAGAGAGAGAGAGAGAGAGAGAGGGGGGGGGGGGAGAAGCTCGCAGTAGAGAAGCGCTAGGGTTATTCACACACCCACCCAACGCAATGTTTTAGGAAAAAACAACAACAGCAACAACAACAACAACATTGACACCACCGCCGCCGCCGACAACAACAACCAAACCAACAACAACAGCTACTACTACTACTACTACATCTACTAAACCATTACCACCACCGCAAACAACAAGTGCGACGATTCGACATTCTAGGGACGTTTCGCTGCGTTGTGCGTTGTAGTATTTATCAGCCAATCGGGTGTAACAACCCCCCGTGTGTTGTGTGGTGGTGTGGACACAGCGCGCCCCGCCCCGCCCCATACCCCTACGGCCATCAACGCCCTGCTGCGTGCGCCGTACCCTGCTCGCGCAGTACGACGCACCCGCTCTCTCACTCTCTCTCTCTCTCTCTCCCTTCATCCCCCCCCCTCTCTCTCTCTCTCTCTCTCTCTCTCTCTCTCTCTCTCTCTCTCTCTCTCTCTCTCTCGCCGCGTCCGGGTCGCGACCCCATTGTCTGTGAAGTTTTACACGAAATAGGAGCTGATGGTGTTAGCCTGTCTGGAGCAGGGCGGGGCCGGGGCCGGGGCCGGGGCCGGGGCCGGAGGGACTGACCCACCCGTGCCCACCCGTCAGAGCAAGGCGCCGGTGCGGGGCGGGGCGGGGCGGGGCGGGGCGGGGCGGGGCGGGGCGGGGCGGGGCGGCCCCGGGGCCTCCCTGGCAGGCGAGGCGGACGCCGTCATTGGCAGAACTGGGGCGTCTGCGGCGGGGTTATTTGGGGTGTCGGGGGCGGCGGGGGTGGTCTTGGGGGCGGCGGGGGCGGCGGGGGCGGCGGGGGCGGCCCGAGGGGTGGCTCTTAAAAGCACTGCGCAGGTTAGGTGAGGTCGAGGAAGTGGCCGTGGCCGTGCATGCACTGCAAATACAAGAGTGTAATGTCTCATCAAAAAGGAGTGAGATTTTTCCTCTTGCCCCATTTAAGTGAGAGTTAATGAACCTCGCTCTTATTGAGAAAGAATTTTCAACATCACTCAAATTAAGTGAGATAAAGGATAAAAATCCTCACTCAAAAAGGGCGAGGTTTCCCAATCCTCACTCAAATGGGGCGAGATTTTTGAGACTATTGCTCGAATTGAGCGAGAAAACCAAACCTCGCTCTCAAAGAGTGAGAGGAAATTTCTCGCTCTCCTGAGGGCGAGAATCCTCGCTCTACGGCATTTACAGTGTGTTGTGCCTTTCACTAGAAACCCGAGTGTGTGAATGTGGCCCATTAGGAGGTGTACGAATAAATCTTCGTACACCTCCAAGAAGTGAGTGATATTTACACTCATGGATTTTCAGAGAAGGGCCGGGAGGATATCCAATTCGCGATTTTGCGACCGCGATTTGTGCGGCTTGCGCTAGTTGTTGCGCCTACGAAACCTCAATACACCCGTTTCGATTCTATGCTGCTTCCATCACTCCACACCACACACTCAACGGCCCTCGATTCCTGCGGGGTAGATAGAATTGGAAAGGGTTTTCACGGGCTTCGTAGACGCAAAAATGTCGCAAGTTTGCAAGTCGCTCTCACTGAATATACTTCGGGCATAATACTCTCATGCTTCGGGAATCCGCTGCCAGATCCGCCCGGCAGAGCATTTAGATTCCAAAGGATTTTGGAGACTTTCCGGCTTACTTTCTTTTTAATTTTTTGAGCGAAGGTATTTTTTCTTCTTCAATATAATTTATATTACAAAACGGTCAACTGGTCAAATAGAAATCAACACGTTGCCCACGCCTCGGAAATATATGACTCCTTATGATGGAAAGGGTGCGAAAACGCGATGTAAATGCCCACAAATCCATCCCCGAGAGCAGCGGCCATCCTGTTTTCGTGACCACCCCCACCGGTAGCGCTATTGTCCATCCACCCAAACAAGGCCCCGGTCCTGCCCGCCCCGCCCCGCCCCGCCCCGCCCGAAGGGTGCCTCACCTCCCCCCGGCAGCGCCGTCCTTGGTAGAGTCTACTGACCTTATTCCCCCTCCCCGCCCTCTCCGGGCGCGGCGGCCCGGGGCTGCGACAGGGCGGGGCGGGGCGGGGCGGGGCGGGGCGGGCCGGGGTGGGGTGGAATGGTCTAGGCCCACCTCGCGCTGGGCCCCTCGCTCGCACCCCTCTTGGGGCTCGCAGTCCCCCACCACCCCACCCCGCCTCACCCCGCCCCGCCTCGGAGCGAACAACCCCACGACTTTCAACTGACATTGGCGCGCTGGGGGCTGTGCCCTGGCGCCGCGCGGGGCGCGCTGGGGTAGGGTAGGGCGGGGTGGGGTGGGGTAAGGCGGGGTGGGGTAGGGCGGGGCGGGGTGGGGTAGGGCGGGCACGCCGCGCCCAGTACACACCCCGCTGCGTAATTTGGTTCAATCTTCGTCAAACAGCGCGCTCCGCACCGCACCGCCGGCGCCAAGGAATTTATGGCTCGGCGAATAACATAATAAAAAACAGTCTGCCGGAGACGGGGCGGCCTGCCGGCGGCCTCGCTGCCCGTCACGCGCCCGTCCCTAGCGCCCCTTCCATTGATTTACTGTTTTCCTTCCCTCTGCTTCGTGATCAGGAAACTTAACTCGAGTATGCGATCCTTTAGGAACTGAAAGGCAGCCCATATGTTCAAATTGAAAACCTGCCGTAAAGTTTTTTCTTTTTTAAAACTCCTTATTTTATTTTTTTTCTGCACCAATTTGGAAGCTAATTTGTCGAGGGGGAAACAACTCTGAATTTTGGTGTTCACATGTTGTCAATTTGAAGAAAATAAAGAATTTTTGCGAATTTCCACTCGAAATGTACATATCTTTTTGTGAATTTTCCTAATAATTTTCGTAAATTTTTGTTATTTTTTTCTGAATTACGAGGTGTACAAAAATTTCAGAGTTGTTTTCCCCTCGTTATTTGTTTATGTGGCTACTGTTTTTGTATCTTTCATACTAAAAATAAAAATAAAACGCATCTCCTGTCAAACCTTACAAAACCGTAGCTTAAGACTGCCGCCCGCCCCGCCTCTCACCTGTCGTAATGAGAACGCTGTAATATTCAGCCCGCATCTGGCGGGAGGGTTGGTTCGCGTGTGAGAGGTGGTAGTATAGGCCAAGTCGGTCGACAGGTGAACGCTTCGCGCCACGCCACGCAGCACCGACCCAGACAGCACTGTCAAAAATATACATTCTCGTAAATCTACTCACAACATTTTTTGTAATTTGTGATTTACAACTGATGGAGTGAAGTTTGCGACAGGAATCGTAAATTTACGATGGCCTTATTTTTTGTTCGTTAGAGAGCGACAAGTCGATGTGACGTGTCGCTACAGTATGTCGTTACATCACAATGAAGTATACCTTTACGATGTTTTTCGTATGTATAGTTTTCCCTTGACCCGGACAAAGGAATATATTACAAGGTATTACAAATTATATAAAGCAATACAAATATTATTAGTAATACAAAAAATACAAGATAGTGTAAATAATACATGGTAATACAAGTAATACGAGGGATTAAAAGTAGTAATATGAAGTATTACAAGGAATACAAAGAAATCAGGAATACAAGTAATGCAAATGTAATACAAATATTATAAGTAATATAAATAATACGTAGTAATATCGGTAATACAGCAGTAATATAAATTATATTTGATATTACACTGTGAAAAATACTCGTAAGGGTTACGGGAAAATTTTCCAGGATAATAGTCGTAAAATTGCAATTTGAAATTGTATATTTACAAGCGCTCCCTATCGACTTGGAATTGACCGACGAGCAAGAATGGGCTGTCGTAAATTTACGACTTATTTTGTAAATGAAAATTACAAAAAATGTCGTAAATTTACGTGGATATTTTTCACAGTGTACAGGGTAACAAGTTATACGAGTAGTATAAGTAATACAAAGTATTAACATGGTCCGGGACAGAGGAATACGTGAGTTATTTACCCCTCGCCTTGACCCCTACTCAACCATTTCTGACAGCGAGTGGCGGGCCGGGCTGCCAGACGCATATTGAATTATAACAGTCGTAGAGGCCACGCCATGGCGCACCGTCTGCTGCTCGGGGGAGGAAATGCGGGAAATGGGGGCGCAAGCCGGGGGGAGCTGTTACACTGGAGTAGGGAGTGATTGTGAATCTCCATTGGGGTCACAAAATTGCGTCTCCAGCAGGTGCGTTAGTTTTCCCGAACGACTTGTACGCGCGCTGGACTTATTCGCGCTTATTGCAACTAGTGTACTCTTACAACAAATGCGTGGCAGGCGTATGGATACTCGCCTCTCCAGCAGTTCCTGTGCCGTGCGTAGAAGCTGGCAGCCGCCTTCCCGCACTTCACAAAATCAACATATGTTTTGAATGTTTGTCAGTTGTTTTTTTCTGATATGTTTCTTTTCAATTTTCTGGAATGTTTGTGAAGTTTTCTTGAAGGTTTTGCTGTGCTTTCTTTAAATTCGTCTTAAAATCCTATTTATTTCAAAATTTACGTTTGCTTTTGTATTTTTTAAAAATCTATAGTTTGGTTAATTTTCTGTTTAATATCACTCTGGAAATCTATGTTTGTGTTAATGTCGCATACCACTCCTGTAAATGTGCGACGGATTCATTCGTTACACTTGGCCAATCAATAACGTGTGAACATCCCAGAAAAAATTAACACGTTTGATTGGACGAATGTGCACGAATCCTCGCTTTACCTAAAGTGCGTGTGACATTCACTCTCTTTGTGGTTTCCAGAGCAATTTATTTTTGTTGTTGTTGTTGTTACAAAAATGCAACTTGGTAAAAAAGAATTGCCTGTTTTATACGCCCTGCATTAGTATGACGGCGCGTTTTTCTCTTAAAATTATAGTTCAGTGCTCACTTTAGAATTCCGATGAAGGATAAGTTTTGTAGGCGGAGGTGCGGCTGGCGGTGGCCGGCGGTGGCGCAGTGCGGGCGCGGGGCCGGAGCCCCTGCGAAGTGCTGGATACCCGCCCGCGGCGCACGGCTGCGGAGCGGGCGGCCCGCCCTGCAGGCGCCCGCCGCGCTGCGGCCCGCCACAACAGCCCCGCCCCGCCCCGCCCCGCCCCGCCCCGCCCCGCCCCCCGAGCGAGGCGCCCAGGCCCCAATGGCCGAATGGAGATTATTTTGCGCGCTCCGCGAAAATAGCCTGCTGCTCCTCGCGATTGCGCGCGCCCGGCCTCAAATCGAGAGTTGTTTGCATTAAACCCTCGGCGGGGTGGTAGCGGGGAGGGCCCCGCTCGACTTTGCACGCTCTCACGTGAGCACTTGCTAAGTTCCCGCCTAATTTTTCCCCTTTTTACCCATATATTGTCTTTCTTCTTTCCCTCTTTCTAAATTTCCCTTTTAATCATTTTACTATGGCGGTGACCGCCGATTGTCTGAATGCTGCAAACTCACAATACTGGACCACCTCGTCGTATGACGTCGTTCCCAACTTCTGTCCCGGCTCGTATGCAGGGTTTGAGCCGAGGGGGCAACCACTCATCATCCTAGTAGAGTACATAGGAGTTCTTCTTTATATAAGAGATTTCTGTGGATTTGCGTACGATTTTACCGGATTTTGTGAGAATTTCGTCCTGCAAAGATGTCACAAACTTTTACTTGATATTGACTAAATTCCAAAGGATTTGACGAGGTTTCAGGGGATTCCACAAGGTTTCATGAGACTAGATTTCTGTGAGTTTCTGAGAGATTTCTATGATATTTCAGGAGACATCTTAGATGGATCTCCCGTGATTTCATCGCGATTTCCGAAGTTTTCATCGTGATTCCGCCTGGTTGGTTCGTTCAAAGGATCTCACGAGTGGTCGCCCCTCTGGTTTGTGCCGCCAGCTAAAATACGACTAAACTGCTAAAGTGCGACTATCACTCGCCCGGTACTCGATCGGAACATCCATGACCTTGTCAAGCTTTTCGAAAGTGCGGCGCACCTCGAGGCGCCTGTGCCCCGCCCCGCCCCGCCCCGCCCCGCCACGCCCTGCCATGCTGTCGCCCGGTGGCCCAGCCGACTCGGATTCAGAAGATCTCTCTCGCGCCCCCGTTATCCTTGTTGCACTTACGGTAGAGCCCCATGCTGGCCATGGTACTGCCCCTTGTGTGCGACGAGGACAAGTGAATGAAGAGCGATGTTCGGAATCGGTCGGCTGGCGCGCGAGATAAGGTGCCGACGTACGTGGAAAGTATCGCGGGCCGGCCCACGATAAGGGAGGGGCCCAAACTGATTTCGCCATGGTATCTGGGGCGGCGCGCGCTCCCGCTGGTGGCGCAGGGGAGACCCGCTCTCAACTCTCGCCCTTTTGGAAAATAAAAGTATTTGAAAAGCTGGAATGAGTCCCTTTAAAGTAAAAGATAAAAAAATGTGTTTTTTTTTCCTGATTCGAGGAAATTTTGTCCTAGTTCGAAGAAAATGTAACTGCTCACTTTAGGCCGAGTGAAATTGCATAGCACAAGCTTTCTCGAGTGAAGGAAGTTTTCTGTCAATATTTCGTTAACCTTATTTATCCTCGAATGAGAGGAACCATTGGCTAGGTGCAATCCTTTCGGGGCTTTCGAAAGTTGTTACGGGTATTGCTGATGGGGCTTTTTTTTTTTTTTTTTTTTTTTTTTTTTGGTCTGCTGCATACTTTGGTGATGTTGAGAATGTACTCTGGTCAGTCGTCCTTTTGGGGCCTCCTAGAACGCCAACCACTCCCGCCATACATTCACTTCCGGCATAATTCATCGGAAAGGAAGAAAAAAAGAGTATTTTTTTTAAAAATTTTTAAAATATTTTTTTTAAAAAATGGAGAGAGAGAGAGAGAGAGAGAGAGAGAGAGAGAGGGAGGGAGGTTGAAACTGATCGCTCGGGTGTGGCATCCTGACGTGTTGTATAGACGTTTGCCACGCTGATTCATGTTTCGCGTGCTTTGGAGTGATCCGCCGTTTACATCCCAAAACCGAATAATTTCTTTCCCTCTCTCGTTTTTTCTCGTTGAGGCATTTGCGTGATGTAATTTTCTTTTTTACCACGTGCCCGGACGCGATGTTGCGTTTTCGTCCGCAAATATCCCAGAATGAAATTTAAGAAAAGGAAAAGAAAGCGTACGTGCTTTGTAAATTATTCGCAGTAATTTTTTTTATTATTAATTTTTTTTTAATGTCAGTGGTTTAAGAAAGGACTGCGGTTCAAGTTGAGCACATTTTTAGGCATGGAGTAGTTTTCTTCATGTCTACTTTTAACTGTGTGACTGTCACGCGCTTGTACGAGTGAGTAACGTCACGTTAGCCGCGCCCCCTCACGCCATCCTGACCAGCCTCACCGCGCGGGCAAACATCGCGGTCTTATCGGCTCTGATGACCAGTATAGCGCTTACCGCGGCCCTCCAAAAAAAATATAATAAAAAAAATATAAGTACTAGAAAAAAAAAGTCATATAACGTGACAGACTGGTGTTGTTTTCATTGCATTTCTCTCGGTGGAGGGCACGGACCGTTCCCGCGTGCGTTGCCCTTATAGGGTGACGCCCGCGTTTACAGCGTTACGACGAGCCCTGGACGTGACGGGGCGGGGCGGGGCGTGAGGCGCGCAGCACTGCCCTGTAACGTTACAGGAATCTGCGCATGACGGCCACTCACTTTGAGAGATTATCACTCGCCCGTCTGGTCTGCTCCCAAGGTCCGCTATTGCGACTTTATCTCACATTTACCTCCCCCCACCCCCCACCCTTCTCCTTTTCCCTGGTTTTGGGTTGTACTTCTAGTGGCCTCTAAATAGCTAGTCTCTATGGCTGGCTAGACAACTCAAGTCTGCGCTGTCGTCTCAGCTCGTTTGCGACCTGGACTCGAGAATAAGAAGAGTGAGCGGTTTGGCCTCGGCTGGTGTAGTACAGTATGCTCATTCGGTTTAACCTCTCGATTCTTACTGTATACGAATTCAGAAAACCGGACGTTTCTCATTTAAAAAAAAAGTAGTAGTATGCTTAATCGAGGTTTCCTTTTTTTTCCTTGCACAACGTACACACGTAAGACTTCTGAGCTTAAATCTTGAGTTTCTCGTACAAGGCCCGGGGAGAGCAATGTACCTCTCTGGCCACGAGTACAGTAGCTGCGAGTGTATCTCATCACCATTGCGGTAACGGTTGTGAAAAGGAAAGCAGCACCCAGAAAATGGTTTCTTTGATAAGGAATATTTTTTTCGAAGTCCGGCACTCGTTTTTCAATCGTAATTTTCCTTTTAAAGAAAATAAATAATAAAATAAGAAGGTAGACTCTCCCAATACAAGGGAAAAAATTCATTGTCCTTTTATGAGTTAAATTCGACATTGACGTATATAAGGGATTTCTCAGGCAGAGGCAAATAACCCACCCGCGCGTTCTGCTGAGCGCTGTCCCCTACAACAAGTGACCCTCCATATAACGGGGTCTTTTTTACTTGATTGGCGCTCTTCTGCTCGCAAGAGTTTCTTTTTCTTTTTTTCTCCCTGACCTTTTTTTTAAATTATTTTTGTATATTTTCTTGTTCTAAAATTGGTGCCCCTGCGCGTCCTACGGCCTCGCGTGGGCGCCGCGAGGGAGCTGCACGGCGGGGTCCTTTCTCGGAAGGACGCGCGGCGCCGCGGCGCGCCGGCGGGAGGAGCGAGCGAGGCGACTGCCGCACCCGATGACGTCAAATTGTGTCCCGCGCGCCACTCTTTCGTAACCGGAACGCCCACCCCACCCGGAGGATTCCGCCCGCGCTCAAAACAAAATTAATTTAAAAAATTTAATAAAATTAAAAAAAAATGTTTAAAAAATAAAGAAAATATACTGGAAATCAAAGTGTGTGAATGCCACACACTTCTATAGGTGTGCGAATGTCCATTCGTGGTGTTGGAGGCCAAAGTGTGTGTGTGAATTTTCCAAGGAAAATTCATACTTTTACGCCCTCTAGTGTACACTCTAAATGACCATGGACTTTTATTGTTACCAGCCCCTGGACTTTTTTAAACATGCCTAAGCCGGATACAATATTGTGTGTAGTTAGTTACATTTAAGAAAATTTTGTAACTAGCTAGTAACAAAATTTTCAAATATGTAACTAACTATACACAATATTGTATTCGGCTTAGGCATGTTTAAAAAAGTCCAGGGGCTGGTAACAATAAAAGTCCACGGTCATTTAGAGTGCACGAATTGGCATTTGCACTTATCCAAGTGTACGACATTCGCACACTTGACAGTGTAACTATTGGCAATATATATGATCAAAATCCCTCGGGAAGTTTTTTTTCAACTCGTAAGGGGTCATATAAAATAATTCACGCATGCGTTTCCCATGGCGATTTTAGAAGACAAATCCGTTGCCAAAGAGAGAGATTTAAAAAAATGATGAACGGTAAATTTCCGTCCCCGCGCGTGGGCTCCGGGGACTCCGGCGGGCACTTACCGACCGGAGCTCGCAAGTGTGACATTTGGGACGGTTTGTCCGCGCCCCGGCGGCGGCTAGATGAGGCCCGATAGCCTGTTTATGACTATGCGCGCGCGACTTTGGTCTGACCCGAATAAAACGACGCAGGCCGGCAGGCAGGCAGGACGGGCGTCCGGCTAGAGGAGGAGCAGCCCAAGGCCGGTGAGCGGCGGGTCGCGCGGCGGGTCGCCTGCCTGGGCCAATCAGGTGTCCTTCCGCTGCGTATCCGAGCGAGGGGCCCAAGTCGCCAGCCGGAGGAAGGGGAGGGTGGCCGTTATGCCCCATGCTGCTACGCGATGTGTTCGGGGCCGTCGCACGTCGTATAGGGATACCCCGAGGGGGGGATCACTTCGAAAAATCATTGTACAGACCCAAAAAAAATCATTTAAAAAATCAAAAAAAATCAAAATAAAATCAAGTAGAAAGTTACAGAAAATCCGAAAAATCGAGAAAAAATGACCCAAAAACTGAGAAACAAAACGAGAAACAAAACAATTTTTTTTTATAAAAGTAACGGGCAATTTCTTTCCTCTCTAGAAAAATCAAAAGAAAAATCAAAATCAAAAATCAAAAAAATCAAAAAAAATCGAAAAATCATTAAGAATCAAAAAAATCATTGTTCACATTTCATTTGACTGATCCCCCCCTCGGGATACCCTCTCTGGAATTCCCTAGGAGTACGAATGTCGCTCACCCGCGGAAGAGTGAATTTCTTTGCTCACTTGCAGGTGAGTGAAAAAAAAAAATCGCACTCTTGCGAATCATTTTTCGCTCTTTCTGCAGGTGTGTGAATGTGCAAATGGCGTACCTGCAAAAGTGCGAATGTTTATTCGCTCATCTACGAGTGAGCGAATATTTTTCGCACACACAATAAGTGAGCTAATAATTTCACTCACCTTTGAGTGAGCGACATTTCTACAGTGTGATTTTCAAAGTATGTTTAATGAAAAATCTTGACATTTTTTGAAAGGAGAGTGTGAAGAAAATATTTTAGATAAATTACAGAAAAAATCCGTTAACTTTGCGGCAGAATGACAGTTCTTGAAATGTCAGGGAAAATCTTTCGTTTTGTCTAGGACAAAATGTAAAAGTTTTTTCATTATTTTTTTTCCAATTTTTAGTTATGTTTTCGGCTGTGCTTCGCAGAGATGAATGATGAAGTGACTCGCGCAGGGATGGTCCAGGTCGATCCGTTCAACTAACTTATCAGTGAATGTGCGCTTCTCTGAGCTGTTGTCTTATGGGTTGTGGAGGCTTGCTACTGCGAATCGACTTTGTAAATGCAGTAATCCAGCCTTGGGGGAAAAAATAAAAAAGACAACTGTCGATCACAGTACGCGTGACTCAAAGATACCCGTTTTCTTATTCTTTCGAAGCCTTTATTTCTATAATTGTTATTTGGCTTTGCTGGAAAGAAAGGCGGCCACAAGAGTACGTCAGCTCGATAAGTTGATAAGGCAAAAGAAAATACATTTTTTGGTCATCTTTTTCTTCTTTTGACGACGGCCGTTCCGCAATTTAGCCGCAGGCAGGCAGGCAGGCAGGCAGGCAGGCAGGCAGGCGGGCAGGCAGGCAGGCAGGCAGGCAGGCAGGCAGGCAGGCAGGCAGGCAGGCAGGCAGGCAGGCAGGCCCGCGCGTACAGACGTGTCGTGGAGGTCAGCTGGCCGTCCCAATAAGTCCACCGCCGTTTCCTCAAAAACTCGAGGCGGTTGCCGCGGCGTCGCGGGGCGCCCCGGTGCCGCCAGGCGCCGCCCGGGCCGGACAGCACCTGGGCGGGGAGTGTTATCTCGAGGGCGGCGGGGCGGGCCGGGCCGGGCCGGGCCGGCGACTGCTGGCGTCAAGCGACGCACCGGAAACGGACTGCATGCTCGGTGAAAACGTGACGTCCTGGTTTCCAACCCGTTTTAGGAACACCAAGCATAATAGCTCCTATGGAGAAAATACACTGGGTGTCCGGGGCTCCTTGAAAAACGAAACGATTTTTTTTTCCCGTGGGCATCAAAGTAGAAGCTTAAATTGAAATCTCTGACAAGTTTTCTTTCTGTGTTGCTGATATTTTTCATTAGCAATTTCCCTCCCCCCACCCTCCCCTCCCTTAAGAATCCTTTTGTTTTCTTGAGAAATATTATTTATTTGATTCAAAGTGTTGTTTTTTTTTAGTTCAATATAAATCCACCGGAATGCTGGGGGTGGCCAAACGCTTGTATTTTTGTGCACACTTTGCTTGTGCGAATTGTTGTGGAATTTTTTGGTGGTGTGTATTACATTTTTTTAAAAAAAAAAGTATTACGATGTATTTTTCAAATATTTTCAGTATTTTTTAGTATTTCTGTGTAAGCTGTTTTGGTAAGCTATTACCGAAATGTTGTAGGGAATCTGTGCAAAAGGGTCTCAAAGATTATCACTGGAGTCTTCTAGGTA
>JAHWGI010001356.1:535000-540000 GCA_029379305.1 Frankliniella fusca | reverse complement strand
CTCGTGGGGCCCTGTCATCAGGCTGCTCGAGAGCCTGCAGTTGAGGCCGGTGCAGGGCATCGGGATTCTCTCCCTAGTTGCGATGAGCAGAGCAGGTCATCTGGTATCTGCCTCCTGCTCGAGAGCCGTGACCAGCGTGTTAGTAAATGCCATAATCACGGATCACCACTCGTAATCACATAATTTTCATGCCGCCTTATAAACACTAACAAAAAAAAAGAGGTTAAATAAAACTAACTATAAAGTATACTTCAATAATTAAAAAGGAAGGTATTCCTGAGTGTTTATCAAAAATAAACTGTCTAATGTTTACTGTAGTAATTCTGTGGGCTGAGGCTGAAAGCGCTGCTGTCAGTTTAATCACATCGCATGCAGAAAAAGGGCTGTGCGGAACGTTACGGGCCGCACGTGTGAGACCCAACTCGCGCTCCGATTCGAATTCGCGCGCCCTCGCCCGGTGGAGTTGGAAGGCAAGGGGGAAAAAAGTAATAAAACAAATTGAGGATCTTGTGCCTTCTGTTGCGCTATTTTAATGTCGTCTGCTCCTGGTGGGCGGGGATGGAGGGGGAAAAAGAAGGAGAAACGAGATGAGAAATAAAATGAGGAGCCGAGAATGTCTGATGGCTGAGCGACCGCGCGATGGTAATTGTAACAGCCAATCCGCTGCCAACGAGGGTTGCACGGATACCGTCCGGAACGTGAAGGAGAGAGAGAGAGAGAGAGAGAGAGAGAGAGAGAGAGAGAGAGAGGGAGAGAGAGAGGCGCCATTTGCATCTCACCAAACCCGTCTGCCATAAGGCTCAACAAACCGCAACCACCCCTGCTATTTCTTTCTTCCTCTCTCTCTCACTCTCACTTGCACTCGCGTGCCCCCCCGCCCCCTCCTGCACACATGTGCACCCGGGTCAAGTTTTGTTTCATTTTTTTTTCTTTTTTGTTGAAGTCGTTTTAAAGTTAAAATTGGAATGGGGCCACTGAGCGAGCGCTGTAGGGGATCGGCGGGGGGTTGGACCGGGCACTTCCAGGGTCTCTCTCTCTCTCTCTCTCTCTCTCTCTCTCTCTCTCTCTCTCTCTCTCTCTCTCTCTCTCTCTCTCTCTCTCTCTCTCTGTTTAGACGGGAGCGTGCTTGCTGAGGCGCTGAACCAATTACATCCGCTTTTCCTCTTTTGGGTCCAAACAGCAGTTTATTTTCCGCGCCAAACTCGACCTCGGCCTGAATCGCTTAATCAAATTAACGCACGTCTCGCAAAAAAAATAAAATTGTTATGCGAGTAAAAGTCGAGCAGGTCGGAGAGCAAACTGTGTGGATGTCGTGCACTGGTTGGTGTCTGAATTTTTTAACACTTAATGTTCCTTTAAACGTGGTGAAAACTAGCAAAAAAATTCTGAACTTCATTCGTTTTTAAAGATACGAAAGTAGCCACCCACTTCCACGTGTGCGCGACATTCACACGGCGTGTGGTTTCTAGTGCATCCTGTCAAGCGTATATATCGTTTTGTTCTCGACGTCGTGCAAGCTAACGTGTTTGCTCCGCACTCGCGCTACAATCTGTGTGCCTGCCTGCCTGCCTGCCTGCTTAACCCTCCTGCTAATTGACGACGCTCTCTCTCTCTCTCTCTCTCTCTCTCTCTCTCTCTCTCTCTCTCTCTCTCTCTCTCTCTCTCTCTCTCTCTCTCTCTCCCTCTCTCCGTCCCTCTCTCCCCCTCTCTCACTCGGTGTATTTGACGTTGCCGAAATTCGCGGCCCGCTCCCGTGAGGCCCCGCGCTGCCGCGGAGGGGCTTAAAGACATTGCGGAAGTCACTGATAGGCCGCGTGCTGTTTGGACTTGGCCCGGGGTGGGCCCGCCTCGGCTTGGCACTTGGCCTTGTAAGATTACGGGGCCTCCTCCTCCTCCACCTCCTCTCAGATACAAGCCGACAAATAAGGCAATTGTCCTAACCTACCGCACTCGCAATAGTGTTCACTGCAAAGTTGTTTTTTTTTCCCTTTACTATTTTACTATTTTTCTTTTTTTAAAAAAATATTTTTTCCTTTTTTAAATTTTTGGTCTGTTGTTTGCGAGGCCCAGGCCACGCGCGGCCTTCGTCCTTCGAGTGCAACGCCTGGCGCCGCCGGGTGCATCATAGATCTGTCACTATCTCGCGAGCTCAGTTCCTCATAGTTTTGAAGTTGTTTTTTTTTAGAGCACTAGGATGCGCGTGTACGTACTCGAAGGTTCCTCGCTATTCCCCTTCCTCTACCTTTTTTTTCTCTTTTTTTCTTTTTCGATGGTATGCAAGTGCATTAGGTGTACTAAGCTCTTTTGAATATACATTGTAGCGGTAGCCCTCCTCATTCCGTTTAATCTTTGTCTTTTTTTTTAGTCACATTTTAGAGCGATGTGGATTTCAAGACATGTATTGAAAAAAAAAAAATACTCTGTTCTGTGTCATTCCTCGGACTATATTATCGTCTTCTTCTTCTTTTTTTTATTTTTTTTAAAGTATTGGTGTGGTTTTATGAGCAAGAATTAAATAAATAATTAACGAGCACAGTTTTTATCATTTCCGCGTCTGTCACGCCTGTCTGCAAATTAAACTGATGCATCCAGACAACTTCCGGTCGACTGCTAATAACGATTGTAACCCCTCCCCAAATGTTTCCTATTTTCCCAGCAGCAGCGCCCCCTGCAGGATCCCAGGGTCCCAAATTAATACGCGGGCCGAGAACGTATCGCAGGCGCGGGGCGGACTTTGCTTTCGCACACGTAACGAGCCTCTGTGGCCTTTTGACACCGATTGTGTCCCGTTGTTACCAAGACATGCAGTGCGTGCGTGGGAGAGAGAGAGAGAGAGGAGAGAGAGAGAGAGAGAGAGAGAGAGAGAGAGAGAGAGAGAGAGAGAGAGAGAGAGAGAGAGAGAGAGAGAGGAGAGAGAGAGAGAGAGAGAGAGAGAGAGAGAGATGTATAGGCGGTGGAAGTGTTAAAACGGAAACGATTCTTGTGTTCTCGTTCGTTGTAATTTTTGTTTCCAAAGCTACTTTAGTGTGTTTTTTTAATCCTGTATTACTTTTAATTTTTTTTTAAATAAATTTATGCATTTACACTGATAACCCAAATGTGCAACTGCTCAACACTTGTAAGTGTGCAGCTTCCAGTCTAACAAGTACAAGTGTAAGACTCGGCAGTCGTGCAGTTGCAAGTGTCAAACTTGCCAGTCGCTCACTTGTAAGTGTTCAACTCGACAGTTGTGCACTTCCAGTGTTCAACTGTCGCGTGCAACACTTCCCTTGTTGAATACTTGCAAGTGCACAACTGTCGAGTTGAACACTTTCAAGTGTGCAACTGCCGAGTTTTGCACTTGTACGTGTTCGACTGGAAGTTGCACATTTACAAGTGTTGAGCAGTTGCAAATTTGGTTTAACAGTGTACATTTTTTTAAATATAAAAAGCTCTTTTAATTGAAGAATGAAAACTTTTCTTCCTGTGAGCGCATCACTAAGTGACCACGTCACTTCACTAGTTCTGCTTCCCGGTAGTCGTAGATTAAGGTGACCGCAACCCTGACACCTCCGTCGGTCGCAAAGGTAATTTTTTTGCTCGTTATCTAGGCTCGCGCATTAATCTACGTAACGAAGACGAAAGCCTGTATCTTATCTGACAGAGTCGCCGGGTGCGCCGTCACCGAAAGTGCGAGTAAGAAACGGCGTTTCCTTAATTTTGTTTTGAGTCTCTTCTTTTTAAAAAAAATATATTTAAAGTCTCTTTGTCTTCGAACTGATTAGGGTCATCGCTACGACCACATTGTATTTTATAGCTATTATATAAACTCATGACATAGCCAGTTCAAAATGCAAGTGGGCGGTATAACGGTTCGATTCTTTTAGAATACACTTGTTTTTTTTTCAGCATATGCACCTGTTAACAACAATAAAAAATAATCATGAAACGCAGCCCGCTCCAAAAACAAAAGAGGAAAGTAAAAAACGTGTGCTTTCTGCTTTTATTGGTGCTGTTAAACTATTTCTGGTTGTCGAACGCGCCCGCTGTCCTACTTAGGCCCGGCCACCGGCCGCCACCACCACCCTTCGCCTCCCCGACTGTAAATTTTCTTTATCCCCGCGGAAAGCGAGAGGAGGACGTACGTATTCCTCCCCGGCACCACCGCCGTCTGAGCCGAGCCGAGCCAAGCCGAGCCGAGCCGGGCGGGCGGCCCCGGGTACCAAAAATAAATGCACGTAGCGCGTACTCTATTTTTCTGGCCTCTTTCCTCCCCCGTCTCCTTGTATTCTTTTTTTCATTTTCTTCTTTTTCCTCATCATTTATTTCTGCCGCAAGGGATAGCACACAGAGGGAGGGAGTGTGCGAGAGAGAGAGAGAGAGAGAGAGAGAGAGAGAGAGAGAGAGAGAGAGAGAGAGAGAGAGAGAGAGAGAGAGAGAGAGTTGGAGTTAGAGAGAGGGAGAGACTTGTGTGGCGTCGCCGCTGGTGCTCTTGCTTCGAGGAAGTGCGGCGGAGGGGAGGGGTTTTTGGCAGGAAGGGTTTGTGTCCGGTCATCGTCCTCTGGCTGCATGGAGGAGCCATCTCCTGAGCGAGGAGCAGACGACGCGGTTTTCGATCATCGATTTGATGGATGTTCCGATTCTCTCTTTCATTTATTTTCTTTTTTTTTATTTTGTCTCCTCTTCTCCGCGCAGTTTTCGTCTTCTCTGTTCGTTATCTGCGCAACTTTTCTGCGTGTTCCGAAGCTCGCGTCGCGTCGAAGGAGACCAAAGTGGTTTATAGCGGCTACACCCGTCGAGTGGAAGCGGGAAATCGATGGGGTAGTCACGGTATTTCTTGCTCGGAATATATGGGCGAGTTACGTCATCAACCCCATTCAGTATTATTTTCGAGCTATATAAAAAGAATATTTTAAAAAACTAAAACCATTAATAAATTTAAAACAGTCCTTCTACTGTCTTCATAAAGCGTAGAACTTATCCCCATCCTGCACTGAAAAATTAAGCGAAGAGAAATGCAA
>JAHWGI010001356.1:437500-530000 GCA_029379305.1 Frankliniella fusca | reverse complement strand
GGCAATCAGCGCACCTGCAGATGCGTTGCACGGTCGCCGGCGCGGCGGTAGGCAATCAGCGCACCTGCAGGTGCGTTGCACGGTTGCCGGCGGGGCGGAAGGCAGCCGCAGATGCTCTGCGCTGCGCCGCTCTTGCGTTGCCCGGCAGCCGGATTGCCTATGCAGAGGCGCCCGGTGCAGAAAATTCCCATATCGCAAGCAGCTGTGGGAGGGACGCCCCCTGGAGAAAGGAGTGGGGCGGGGGTGGGGGGTGGAGGGGGGGGATCCGCGAGCAGCCCGGCGTGGCGTGGCGTGGCGTGGCGCGGTGGGGCCCGCTGCTGCTGCCGCTGCTGGCGTCTTGTGAGTTTTGTAGGACAAGGTTTCTGCCAGTGTGTTGCAATACTGACTCCACGGGCGTAGCGAGCGCGCTGCACGACCGCTCCCCCTCCACCTCCTATCCCTCCCTCTCTTTTCCTCCTCCTCCATCCTCCTCCCTCCCTCTTTTCCCTTCCTCCTCCTCCTCTCTCCTCCTCGGCTCGCGAGGGTCCGCCATACACTCACAATGTCGAAGTGACGCACCGCCCATTCCACTTACCCGAAGTCCATTCTATCGATTCCGCTCAAAATTCATCTCCCCACGCTCCATGCCATTAAAAATTGGCCGGTTGGGGAAATTTGCAATTTTTATTAATTTTCATCGAAAGTTTTCTGTGAGATTTTTAGCTTTGCTTGAATTTTTCCTGCAAAATTTTAAGCTTAAACTTCCGCGTTTTTGTTGCTGTTTTTAAAATCGCGGCTTTCTGTTCAAAGATCTTATGGATCAAGTTCAGAAATTTTATGTCTTTATATTTTCTATGAATGCTCCTTTGTTTTGGACTCTGCAATCCCAAGAATTAAAAAACGGAACGATTTCGGTAATAGTTTCTCGAAGATTTAAAGGCGGCCAAGTGCCCAGATGGAATGTTTACACGCCGTCAAGAGCATGACATTCACTCACTTCCAGCGTGCGCGCGGTGGGGCTCTCTATAAGTGAGGCTGCTGCTGAGGCAATCCCTAAGTCGCCGTGATGCGGCCCGCGGCCTGCCGCCGCGCCGTCCTTGTCGCACTCATGGGGCCGAGCCGGGCCCGGCATAGGCCACCGCCACAGGTGCGACAAGGATAGAGGCACGAGCGCGGCCTGGCCTGGCCTGGCCTGGCCTCCGCGCGCCCGCCGCCGCGGCCTGGGTCGTCGAACCCCAGCGCCAGAAGGACACCCGCAGCCAGGCGCGGAGGCGCCGCGGCGGGGCGGGGCGGGGCGGGGCGGGGCGGGGCGGGGCGGGGCGGGGCGGGGCGTTCTCGGAGAGGAGTGCTAGCAGCTCGCGGTGCGGTGCGGTGCGGGGCAGACCGGTGGTGGTGTTGCCAAAGACAGTCCACAATAGGGACACCCATTGAGCGCCCTCAGCGGGGTGGGGTGGGGCGGGGTGGGGCGGGGCGGGGTGGGGCGGGGTGGGGCGGGGCGCGGGAGCCCTTGGTGGTGGTGGTGGAGGCGTTGTGGCGCCGCTGCGTCTCCCGCGCGCCGTGTGATTCCCTCGCGCGCGTCGTGTTGTAAGAAAAAAGCGTTCAATGGGCGCGGCTCTCTTTAGCAGCGGGGGGACGTGGGCCCCCCCGGGGGGGTCCTGCCTGCCTGCCTGCAGGCGGGGGGGCTCCTCGAGTGGGGCACAGGACTCTGAGCGATAACGCTCGGGAGTCGCGTAGCAGGGCCCCAGAGGAGGGCCACTGGGAGGAAAGAAAAAACTGGAGGGGGTAACAACTCTGAATTTGTGTGTATAATTTCATCATTTTTTCTAAATTTTCGTGAATTTTTGGTTGAATTTCAACCAAATTTTTTTTAATGTTTGTAAATTTTCTTGAATTTTCCTGATTCTTTTCTGAATTTTCTTAAATTTTCCTGAATCACAAGGTGTACAAAAATGTCAAAATTGTTTCCCCATCGTAAGAATGTCACTCCACTGCAGATGAGTGAATGTATTGGCTTACTTGCAGGTGAGTGAAAAATAGTTGCACACTTGCAGGTTGTGTGAATAAAAATTCGTGCACACGAGTTGAGCGAAATTTTACTACAAGTGAGTAAAAAAAAAATTACTGACGTACACGAAGTGAGCGAAAAAATGTAATCTGCTGGTGGGCGCCCAATTTTTAAACTTGGATCTATAGTGCTATGTTTCGAAACATTTCTGTGGTATATCTTGTCGTCTTTTTGCCCTCCCCCCCCCCCTTTTTTTTCCTTTTTTTTTGTTTAAGTTCTTAAATTCTACGTAGATAAACACTCCTGACTACAGAGTGCCTGACAAGCGTTCCACTGCAGTCCCTCCACTGCAGCTCGACACCCAGGATGGTCAGGACTCCCCTGTGGACTGGAGAAGTCCCTCGAGTCCAGTTCCAGGGCGCCATTGCAAGGGCTCTCACTCGCGCACCCGCTCCCTTTGCGGACTTCATTTCGCAACCGACTTGTATGCTCTCCGTTCTCGTATGCCGTTTTGCATGGAGCTGCCCGGCCCTGCCCTGCCGGCCGCGTGGACGCTAGTCGGCCAGTGCTGCCAACCTGACGCTAGCGTAGAGGAACATTAAAATGAGGCGTGTCACCAAACTTGAACGACTCTTCAAAATCAACTCATAAACACTGTAAAATTCTTACGAAGAAAATTCTTCGCAGCGTTGCGAAGAATTTGGCTGCTTCGTAAGGCTTCGCAATACGAAGAATTTTCTTCGCAAGCTCCGCCTTGCGAAGAAATTTCTTCGCACACTACGAAGAAAATGCTTCGCAATACAAAGCAGCCAAATGCTTCGCAGCTTACGAACGATTTTCTTCGTAATGCAAAGCATTTCTTCGCAAGGTTTTAACTGTGAAACCTTACGTGGAAAATTCTTGTATTCCAAAGAATTCGCTGCAATCGTAATACAAAGTCAGATTTTATTATTTGTAACTCAAAGAACAAAATTTTAAATACAAAGAAAAATCTGTTGTAATACAAGGAAATTTTTTGTAATACAAGGAAATTTCCTGTATAGTACGACTGCTCAGATCACTTTAGATTCTACGGTAAAAATTTTAGTAGAAGATTTAGAGTGTTTTTTTTAAATATTTTTTATGAAGAAAGTGTAGTAATGATAAAATTTGCGTTGCATTTGAAGCGTGCAGGCCGGGGCGTACCTCAGCACGGCCGCCCTAGGACGGGGGTTGCCTCATCGGGCGCGGCGCCCCCACCACCCCACCCCACTGCACCACGCGCCGGCGGCCGGATGGTTGGTAATACCGTGGCCATGCAGTGGCGTAGTCGAGATGCTGAAAGCGAGAGAGATAGAGATAGACAGGCAGTGAGAGATGAAAAGAGAGAGAAAGAGTGATAGAGGATCTTTGATCACTGCAAACCCCGGAATCCAATTTCTCACCCAAAAATAGGAGAGGACACTTTTCCATGCTTAATTGGAGTGAGAATTTTTAACCTCACTCTTTTCGAGCGAGATATTTTTTAGCCTCGCTCTATTTGAGTAAGGATTTTTTTAACCTCACTTAATTTGAGCACGAATTCTCACGACTTTATTTGGGCGAGGTCTCAAAATTCTTTCTCATAAAGGGCGAGGAAAAAAATTCTTACTCTCCAGAGAGTAATAAAATTGCCCTCAAATTCTCACTCGTGGGGGGGGCGAGAATTATGACTCCTAGATTTTCAGTGATATGCTGTGAAACTAGGAATAACGCCCAGAAAGTCTGAGTTTTGGACTCAAGCGCCTTATGCCGCCGTGGATATCGGTTGTATAGGTAGGCGCCAACACCTACTGACTGCCGCTCAGCTCAGCTGTCACCGCACGACGTAGCATCTATACTCTTCGCCAATGGTTTTTTTCCGAGCATTTCCACACGTCCGTCGTCTCTCTCTCTCTCTCTCTCTCTCTCTCTCTCTCTCTCTCTCTCTCTCTCTCTCTCTCTCTCTCTCTCTCTCTCTCTCTCTCTCTCTCTCTCTCTCTCTCTCTGCTCGTGTCAATGAACTAGTGGCAAGTCTTTATCTCTTGCCGTGCGGAGCTGGGCGGAGGTGCGACTGGATCCAAACCGGTCCAAGTTGTTTGGAAGCGCCGTACTGGTGGGGCGGGGCGGGGGCCTCGCGGCCGGACGGCGTAGGCCCACCCCACCTCACCCCACCCCACCCCACCCCACCCCACCCCACCCCACCCCACCCCACCCCACCCCACCCCACCCCACCCCACCCCACCCTACCCCACCCCACCCCACCTCACCTCACCTCATCCCACCTCATCCCACCCCACCCCACCCCACCCCACCCAGCTCCGCCAGGTCCCGCCTTTGCCCCGACACTTTGGCTCGACTCTTTCTTAATGTCAGCACTGGCTCAATAATCGGTCTTTCTTTTCCGAGGGGTAAATAGCTCCGAATTTTGATGTACACCACTAATTCAAAATTCACACAAATTCAAACTAATTCACGCGAATTCAAAACGAATTCAAAACAAATTCAAGTGAATTCAAAACGAATTCAAGGAAATTCACAACAAATTCACAATAATTTCAAAAAACTTCGCAATAAATACAAAAAATTCAAAGCTAATTCAGAACGAATTCAATTTAATTCAGACAAATTCAATTCAAATTCACGAAATTTGTACACCGAATTCAGAGTTGTTTACCCCTCGTTTTTTTTTTTCACTTTTTCTCAACTTTATTAAAATTTTCTTGCGTTGTGTTCGTTTTAAAGTGTCGTTGCCTATACCTTTTGTATAAAGAACCCGACTGCTCCACGAAAAGATGACGGACCCTTTGCTGCGAGGAGGTTTTGTCAAAGAACTTCGCGTATCCAATCCATTTAGGCGAACCATCCATTTAAATCGATGTAATTTTGAGAGTCGTCTGTTTCGCGTACTCCGGTTATTGCTCAGAGCTCAGTACGTTCATAGACAGTGAAAGTTGTATTTTTCTTTAACCGGCTCAAAGCTTGTTGCTGTACGTGCGCGTGCATGTGTGTGTGTGTGCGTGTGCGTGCGTGTGTGTGCGTGTGGACGACGGTAGCTGCGATGATTTCGTAAATCTGCTCTCCATATCGAGGGAATGCGCGGACAGGTCTATAACAGGCTGTGCGGGGTGAGGTGAGGCGGGGCGGGGCGGGGCGGGGCGGGGCGGGGCGGGGCGGGGCGGGGCGGGGCGGGGCGGGGCGGGGCGGGGCGGGGCGGGGCGGGGTGGGACAGGACTCGCTGCGCCCAGCGAGCGCGCGGCAATGACCCAATTCCTGGAAAACACCGCCGTCTTCTCCACCGAGCCGAGCTCATCGAGACCGCGCCCCACCCCGCCCCACCCCGCCCTGCCACGCCGGCTAGCGTCACAGGAGTAGTGGTAGGAGCCCCGTGGGCGGGGTGGGGCGGGGTGGGGCGGGGTGGGGCGGGGCGAGGTGGGGTGCACCACGGCGGATGCTTGCATAGCACCTGTCCCGCTAAGGTCCATACACAACGGCTCAGTCATTGTGCCGCTACCCCCTCTCTCTCTCTCTCTCTCTCTCTCTCTCTCTCTCTCTCTCTCTCTCTCTCTCTCTCTCTCTCTCTCTCTCACTCCCCACTCCTTCCCCATTCCTCACTCGCGCGCTTCGCTTCCTTCCGTTTATGCAGATTGGGTCTCGTTTTGGAGTGGCGGCGCGTCGGCTGCCTGCCTGCCTGCTTGCCTTAGGTCACTGCCAGCGTGTACACGGCGAGAAATGGGTGTCATCAATTTTATTACATTTTTTTTAATCGTGGCCCTCCTTTTCGCTTAGGTCTAATTTTTCTGCATAATCTAATTTTTTTTTTATATTTCTTTTTTATCTTTCTCAAATTAAACATACCAAATGTATACTACTAACATTACTAACTTTGGTCTCTTTTTTTTCAAGCGCATCAATAAGGCTTTGTTAAAATAATTACACTTGCGTTAGGAGAAGTTATTATGTAAATGTTGGTTCGCGAAAAGGCAGCGGTTCATTACGTACTCGATGTATCGTGATTACGTACTACATAACAATAAGGTCCCATAATAGAACTCATTTGCATGTATGCATTTTCGTGGTTTCATCCAAAATTTTTCGTTTTAAAATGTTGAAAAACAAACAAAACAAAAAAAACCTTGTTTCATTTGGAGGTGGTCTTTGGCGGGCGGCACTGTGAGAAAAACCGTACCTCATATACAACTAAACAACGGTTTTGAATTAACGGTTTACGGTTTTCGTTGCCGTACATCACTAATTTACCCTATACCGGGTACAATTTTAGTACAATATTTTATTGTACTTCGAAATAACGGTAAAAAATTGTCGTTCAATTGTAGTTTTTTCGCACAGTGGGGGCGGGGCCCCGGGGGGGCTGGGCGCGGCCGACTGCTGTGTGTTGCGGCTGCTGCCGGCGGCAGACACGTGGCCAGCTTGCCAAATTCCGCTACCTGGAGAAGGTAAACGAAAGACAGGAGGTGGAGGGGGGGGAGTGTCTGCACAGGAGCACCATACCCTCTGGGGCGCGGCGGGCGCGGCGGGCGCGGCGGGCGGCGCTAGTGAGAGTGGTCTGTAATTGTTTTCTTGGTGCCTGATGATTGCACGAGTCTCGTTGTTGTTATTCTCGTTGCCTCACAGCTGGGCGCCTCTGAGCTGAGAGCCCCGTGTCTGTCCACTGAGCCCCCGCACTGAGCGCGTGCATCGTGCATCTTTTTGCGCCTGATATTAGTACTGCATTTTTGCTTTCAATATTTTTTTTTCCAGGAAGAAGCCTTTTTTTTTGTGTGTTTTTTTTTTTTTTTTTTTTTTTTGTCTACATATGTATATATTTTTTACACTGCAAAAGAATCATATTGTAAATTAACAGGAAATGTCTGTGAATTTTTTGAACGACCTCACCGTGAATTCACTTTTTATTCGTGTTCATTTACAAAACAATTTCTGTAATTTTACTAAAGAATTCCCTAACATTACAAACTTTATATGTTGTATCGATGTTTCGTGATTTTTCTTCATACTTCAAAAAAAATTGTGGCAAATCTCCGGTAAATTTGTTTCTCGTTTTTTTTTTTTACAGTGAAAACTATTAGTTTCGCGTTGCACAAAATTCATACATGTATGCCTGCCACAAATTTACAAATTTACAGGCAGTGCCTTTAGATTAAAACAAAAAATAGCACAGTGTAGGTGCTCTGCTGCCTCTTATCTCGGGACGCTAATTATTTCTCCCGCGAGCTGCAAAATCTTGATCGACAGCAGTTGAGCCGCTGTTAGGGACCCCTTGCTCAATCCGCTGCGGTGTGTCTCCCTCCTCATCTTACTCGGCCCCCCGCCCCCCTCCTCCCCTCTCTCTCTCTTTCTCGCTCTGCAGAGAGAGTTAGAGAGAGAAAGAGAGAGACAGACGTGATGTTGCAGCTTGCAGCTCCGTCCGCAAGTTCACTGCTACTCGCTCTGTGAATGGTGGTGCTAGTGCAGGAGGGGGTCGACTGCGAAACTCCAGTGCCCCCTCCCCTCCCTCTCTCAACATCCTTCTCTCTCTCTCTCTCTCTCTCTCTCTCTCTCTCTCTCTCTCTCTCTCTCTCTCTCTCTCTCTCTCTCTCTCTCTCTCTCTCTCTCTCTCTCCCTCCCTCTATTTCGCTCTTGCTCTCCCTCTCCCACGCCCAGCCTCCTCTTTCACTCTCCTCTGTCAGAATGGCCCCATAACTGTTGATATCGGACTCGTGTCGCTCGTTCCAATAAATGGCGAGCAGAAACGATCAAAATACTCGTTGTGTTTGGGTATCCCATTTCATATTATTTTTTTTTTCGATGTCCTTTGTATCGTCACGCGTGATGAAATGTGTCTTCAGCCTAATGCCCCTCGTAGTGTTCGATGAAAGCGGTATTAAATTACAGGAATTCGCCGTAAAAGTAAATTATTAAATTTGGTGAGACGGGGAATAACCATGATCTTCTTTTCCTGCTTGAATCTTTACCGCCCGATGTAATGCGTGCGTTGGGTCACAAACTAAAATAAATGCTAACGCGAGGCGTATACCGATGTGCAGTGCACCGTGAGAAAGAGAGAGTGAGAGAGAGAGAGAGAGAGAGAGAGAGAGAGAGAGAGAGAGAGAGAGAGAGAGAGAGGGTGGGTGGGTCGGTGTCGGTCTGAAACAATGTCTTGCTGAGCGCCGCTGCCGCAGCAACTCCCATTTCTTTTCAACTCAATTTTGCGTTGCATCAGCGGCGTGAGCTATGTAGGTACGCTGTTTGCTCTGCAACAGCGCGCCGCGCCGAGCATCTCTCTCTCTCTCTCTCTCTCTCTCTCTCTCTCTCTCTCTCTCTCTCTCTCTCTCTCTCTCTCTCTCTCTCTCTCTCTCTCTCTCTCTCTCATGCCTCATCGTGCCCGTCGTGGTGTCACTACTGCTCATCACAATAGCCTGTGCCCTTTGCCCTTGACCTTTGTAGGAAACACGTTACCTCCTAGCTGAACGCACTTGACACCTATCCAATCATTTTTCAAAAATTAACAATTTTTTCTAAATTTTACATTAACTGTAGGGGTTAATCGTTAATCACCTTTTTAGTCGGCGACAGTTAACCCGAAAAAATCCTTAAATTTTGGCCACATTTGTAAAGTTTTTTTTTGTTTTTTTTTAAAGAATGTCATTTATTCACAGTGGACACCTATTGACAAAATAAAAAAACACCTTAATTCCGTAAAATCTGATTTGTAATCCTGAACTCTTGTGCACACTTAATCCCGTCTCATTAACGGCATGTGAGTTGGTATAATGTTGTGTTGTCTTGTATATTTATTTTTTTTGGAAAGGGATTAGTGTTCGTGCGCGGTCTCCAACTTGATTGAGAGCGGCTGTCGTTCACATTTCCATAGCCCGCGGGGCACGTCGGTCATTAACGATCTAGATCAACCGGTGACGACATCTCGTACTGGCATCAGTGTGCACTAGACAGAGACGGACGGTACACGGGCTGCGTGGGTATCTGACTTGCTGCTGTTTGCCTGTGTGTGTGTGTGCGTTTGTACGTACGCGTGCGTGTGTGTGTGTGTGTGTCCTGCACACCTGTTAACCAGTTTGGGAGGCTTTGATGAAACTAGGGATACGGCGCTACCATGTCTTTGCAGTCCAAGGACGTGCACCAAAGCTAGAACATTTTTTTTTCTCCCTCCTAAATGATGACAAAACTTTCGTACATCGTGTGTCGTTTTATTTTTTTTGCTGCGTGATTACTCCGAGGGGGCCTCAACTCCTGAAATCATGTGTACACAATCGCTGATATCTTCGAAATCATTGTCAAAAAATGTGGATGTCTTGCAAAAAAAAAAAAGTTTGAGTGCGTATTTTGGGCTCATAAAGCTCAAAATACGTTTGTATTTACTATTTACTTTACGAATTATTTCTTTCAATTATAAGAGGTGTAATCATGTGAAATCTTCAAATCATGTGTACAAATTTTGGGTGAGTTGAGGCCCCCTCGGATTACTCTAATTGGATGCTGGATGGTTTTAGATCAATACTGAATCTTCTGCTGGATGTTGATAATTAATAATAATAAAAAGGTAAAGACGCGGCACCTGGAAGAGAAAGAGGTGACGACGGACACGAATTTGACGACCTGGAGAGTGACTCGGCCCGCCGTACGGCTGAGTATTAAATTTCACGACGGCGAAATGAGCCCTCGACCGTCACACCGCGATCCACAAGTAGTCCGGACATACACCAGCCCGGCCGCGGGGCGCACTAAACCATATCCTCTCAGCGCTCCCTCTCTCTCTCTCTCTCTCTCTCTCTCTCTCTCTCTCTCTCTCTCTCTCTCTCTCTCTCTCTCTCTCTCTCTCTCTCTCTCTCTCTCTCTGCCTCTCCCGCCATTTCACCTTCCGCAGCTCGCTTGTGACCGGAAGGTGCTCGGAGGAGCAGCGGTGCCGTGGAGGAAGTCGCTGGAGGGGGTGGGGGAGAAGAGTAGAAAATGGAGAAGGAGATTCATTTTGATTTGATTATTTATTATTCTAATTTTAAGTCATGGCTTGAGACCAAGAATAAGTTTTGAAGCAATGATCGTGCTGTAAGCCTAGGCATGTCTGCAGTTGCCTAGATAGTTTACATGATAGTTTTCTGTGTTTTCTCCTCTTCTTCTTATAGGATATTATCCATTAATCAGGAGAAGGATTGTCATTGTAAATTGTAAATTTATTTACGATCCTTACAAAACTTCTTTCAGCCCCTCCCCACTGCCGTATCAATCGGCTTATTCATGGCTAAAAAAAGAATAAAATGTAAAAAAAAAAAAAAATTAAAGATGAAAGTAAACAAAAAGGAGGAGGATTAAGGTGCGCTGAGGCACAGCGGTCAATGATTGCGGTTCGTGCTATCATGCGCCCGCGCGCGTGTGCACACACACACACACACACACACACACACACACACACTCGTATCGTCGTCACAGTGGGGCTGGTCATGGTCACTCACTCGTACGCACGTGTGTGTGTGTGTGTGCGCGTGTGTGTGCGCGCGCGCGCTTGCTCCCGAGGTGTTTGTCCGCGTACGGTGCTGGAGTAAAAGAAGGCATCCTCCTCGTCACATAGCGTCGAACGTCGGCGAAAGGGAAGAAAAATATGAGATGACATGTCGGGCGTACAATACAGCGAGTGAGAGAGAGAGAGAAAGAGGGGGGGGGGAGTGTGCGGGAGACAGTTCGGCCTCCTTTCTGAAATGAAATCTCTGAGTGAACTGTGTCACTGCTGCACTGAGCGCGAGTGTGCATCGCTTTCTCGACTGCAGTGCGGCTGCCGCTGCACCTGGCCCTGGCACGCCATTGAGAAAAAAAAAAGAAGAAGAAGAAGGAAGAAGAAGAAGAAGAGAGTTTAGTAACAGAAGACGGCACGGGTTACAATGTAACGGGCTACGAGAGTTTGGTGGTGGAATCTTGGAATAATGTAAATTTATTTTCGTGGAATAAGAGGCGGGAAAAAACCCTCTAAACTTTATAGAGAAGTTTAAAGAAATTCAAAGTCTTCATGCCAACAAAACAAAACAAAAAACATAAAACGACCGGTTGGAAAAGTCATAAAAATTAATGTCAATTTTTGTCAATTTTTTCTTCATACTTCTGTATAGTTTTGGTCTTGGCTCCTATCGATCAAAAAGCTGAGAACTCTTTTCTTTTATAATATTCGGAAATCTCATTTTTGTCCCCCAGGCGGAAGATAAGCAAAGGGGCATTCATTTTTTGGAGGGCAGTAGGGCAGTGTCAGAGGATGCAAGAGTGACGAGATTGAAGGTGGGAGAGAGAGAGAGAGAAAACGAAAAAAAATAATGTACAACACAGAATGAAACGATGGCGGAGGAAAAACTAGGAGGCGAACCGCGCGGGCTGTGCAACAGGTCAGTGCTCCTGGAGGTGTCCTTGCTGCTCCCCACGCAGAGGCGCGCCACGCCACGCCACGCCGCGCCATGGCGCACCTCGCCACGAGGCGGTTGTCGTAAGTGAGGTAATGAGCTACGTACGTAAGTTAAATAAATAGAGTATACCATGCGCCTAGCCTAGGTCTTTGTACTGCCCTGCACGACCATGTTGTGTGGAATCGTGATCGCTCGCGAGCCCTCTCTCTCTCTCTCTCTCTCTCTCTCTCTCTCTCTCTCTCTCTCTCTCTCTCTCTCTCTCTCTCTCTCTCTCTCTCTCTCTCTCTCTCTCTCTCTCTCTCTCCGGTGACGCTCGCATGATCGGTCCGCTGCCAGCCCGATTGTGTCTGTCGCAGTAGTGCCACCCTGCCTCGCTCTCCGCGGCCCTGGAGTCACGTGAACACGGAGCGGTCACTTCGTCAAGGTTTTACTTTCGTTTGGGTCGTCCAACCGGAACGATGTGTGTTACTGATTTCTGCGAGCAGCGAGCGCCCTCTCGCACTGACCCAAGAAATTTTCAGTACCTGGAAAAGCCACTGCAAGAAGTCGTGGAAAATAAAAACGGGTCTGGGAAAATCATGGAAATTATCATGGCAAAATTCGAGTAACTATATGATTATATTTTGAAAATAAAGAATTCTGTTCTCTTTACCTCTCAATATTTGTTTAGTAATAGAAGTCATGGAAATTTTAAAAATATTGTCTGCTCAGAAGCCATGGAAAAGTCATGAATTATAGGTCAGGTGCCAAAATGTTTGAACCTTGAGTAAGCAGACGTATTGCATCCATGGCCGTAAAGGACGAACATTTGTTGGATTGGACTGTAGGCAACTGGTTTGCAACAGTTTCCAGCGGGATTGCTTATCTCGTCATTTGAAGACGCTGGGTATAGCGCGATAGGCACGCAGGATTGGAGGGTGAAGCAGCTCTGTTACACCGGGTAGGCAACCGGTTCGCACGCGCGTCCAGCGTGTTGCCTACCTGTGACCTGGCGGGCGCCGGGCAGCGCAGGAAGTAGACACAACGGCTTCTGGACAGCCCAAGTAGGCAACCGGAGCGCACTCGTGTCCGGCGGGTTGCCTACCTGTGTCCTGGCGGGCGCCGGGGACCAGAGGAGAGCACACCGGCTGCTGGACAGCCCGGGTAGGCAACCGGAGCGCTCGCGTGTCCGGCGGGTTGCCTACCTGTGTCCTGGCGGGCGCTGGGGAGAGCACCCCGGCTGCTGGACAGCCCGGGTAGGCAACCGGAGCGCACTCGTGTCCAGCGTGTTGCCTACCTGTGACCTGGCGGGCGCCGGGCAGCGCAGGAAGTAGACACAACGGCTTCTTGACAGCCCAAGTAGGCAACCGGAGCGCACTCGTGTCCGGCGGGTTGCCTACCTGTGTCCTGGCGGGCGCCGGGGACCAGAGGAGAGCACACCGGCTGCTGGACAGCCCGGGTAGGCAACCGGAGCGCACTCGTGTCCGGCGGGTTGCCTTCTTGTGTCCTGGCGGGCGCCGGGGACCAGAGGAGAGCACACCGGCTGCTGGACAGCCCGGGTCGGCAACCGGAGCGCACTCGTGTCCGGCGGGTTGCCTACCTGTGTCCTGGCGGGCGCCGGGGACCAGAGGAGAGCACACCGGCTGCTGGACAGCCCGAGTAGGCAACCGGAGCGCACTCGTGTCCGGCGGGTTGCCTTCTTGTGTCCTGGCGGGCGCCGGGGACCAGAGGAGAGCACACCGGCTGCTGGACAGCCCGAGTAGGCAACCGGAGCGCACTCGTGTCCGGCGGGTTGCCTACCTGTGTCATGGCGGGCGCCGGGGACCAGAGGAGAGCACACCGGCTGCTGGACAGCCCGGGTAGGCAACCGGAGCGCTCGCGTGTCCGGCGGGTTGCCTACATGTGTCCTGGCGGGCGCCGAGGAGAGCACACCGGCTGCTGGACAGCCCGGGTAGGCAACCGGAGCGCTCGCGTGTCCGGCGGGTTGCCTACCTGTGTCCTGGCGGGCGCCGGGGAGCGGGTCGGCGCCGCGCGCCGCCACTCCAGAACCGGACTGAGTCAGCCGGGCCCGCGTTGCCGGAATCCAACGTTTCTGCATCGACCAAAACATCGGGGCGTGGCATCGGCCGTGTCAAGGCAGACTGCCGTCACGGGCCGCGTGGTGGGGCGGGGCGGGGCGGGGCGGGGCGGGGCGGGGCGCGCTGCATCACATGTGCTCCAGATTGGGGTCCTGGTGGAGCAGTAGCAGACGGCTCGCCGTCTCTCTGCTAATGGAGTAAAACTGAGCTACTTTCCGAAAAAGTGTATAAAGCGCTCATTTTTGTATGTGCCATCGGTTTTCTGATAAATTCCGACGATATAGGATTAAAGAGAGCGTGTCGGTCGATTTGAATGCGGATGAGTTCGAAATAACGTTCGATAAATTCACCGGAATTGTTATATTTTATTTATTTATTTCTTTCTCCGTGAAAGACATCTGCGTTCGTATACAATTTATGTCATTATGTACGATTCACAAAATATGCAGTAAATTTACGTCAGCCAATTCTTGCTCGTCAGTTATTTCCAAGTCAATAAGTGCTTGTCGTTTTAAAATTTTGAACGGTTATATTCTGAGACATTCTCCATGATAAATTTTTCCTCAGATTTTTCTTTTAATCTTCGACAACGTTTGAAAAAACGAAGCTTTTCTCTTGAAATTTAAAACACGACTCCTTTCAACGAAACTGTGATTAAAAATTAAATTTTCTAACTTTTGGTAAACTATTCCTTTTCTTCCCCTCCTTTTTTCTCTCTTTTTCTTCGCCAAAGTCCGATTGCTGAAGTGTGTGCCTGAGCCGCTGGTCTGGGCGGGCGGATGCGGTTACCACAGACTGTAATGAGGCGCCTCGCTCCTTTTTTGCCCCATCCTGCCTGGCTGGACCATCTTTAGAATAATGGGGATACTGTCTCCCCGCGCGCTCGAGAAATGAGACTCCATCAAGGTCTCGATTTTTCTGTTTTTCCTTTTTTTTATTCCCTGCTCGCTTTTTCGTAGTTTTTACTATTTGGCACTGGCGGGCCGTGTTCTTGGAACAGGTGTTATAGGCCCAGCGCAACGCAGGTCCGCGGACGTTATGCAGGGGGGGGGGGGAGGAGTTTAAAATGAGGGTCAGAACTCCTGGAACAGGCGGGCGAAGTTTTTCAAATGAAATATTGAATGTAACTTTATCTTTTGCCGGAGCGTGTGACTCACATCGGCGGAAACCGATCTGTGGTATGAATGTCTCTCACTTGCCTCACTTGTAGACGAGTGGATGTCCATTCGCGTACACTTTGAATAGCGAGGGAAAGTGTGAAATTTTTCTATTAAATTCGCACTTTTCAAGGGTCATAATGGACGATGACACACCTTCCACTTTGCGACAGCTGCATCGTTGGGTTGCCCGCCGTCTAATTCTACATTTTCTCCGCACATTTATGAAAAATAAAAACAGAATGTTGATCAATTTGTTGTTGGTTAATTTGTGCGAGCCGCTCGGTGGGCCGGCGGGTCGGGGCGGCCTACAACTAGACTCGGCTACTCTGCTCCCGGGCGAAAGTGGTCTGAGGCGGGGCGGGGCGGGGCGGGGCGGGGCGGGGCGGGGCGGGGCGGGGCGGGGCGGGGTGGGGCGGGGCGGGGCGGGGTGGGGCATGGGAACTTGCTGTAACTGCCGTCGTAAAAGTGCCCGGCGTGTGGAGGCACCTGGTCTGCCCCTGCCCTGCCCTGCCCTGCCCGGGGGCCCCGCGGCCCGGGATAAGTCAAGGCTTCGCGAAGAGCAGGTCGACCGGTCGACCGGGACCGGGCATCGCGTCGGCCCCCCCGGGCCGACCGCGCCGGCGTCCCGCTCGAGCGCGTCGCTGAGACACGGCCGAACGGAAAATCGGCCCCGCGAATCTCACAGGAGGAAAAGAGGTATTTGACTTGATTGTAAGTTTATGCGGCTTGTAGTCAATCGCCTCTATGCGCCTTCGTGTCGTGTTAGTGTGTTTTTCTGCAACCGCGGGTCCCCACAAATCTGGAAAACCTGGAAAGTCCAGGGGAAAAAAAAGTTGTCAGCGAAATTCATGGAAATTGCAGGGACGTTCATGGAGAATTTCGGTTGACGGTGGCTCTTTGTAGGAGATACTTCAAAAACGCTTCGCCGGGAGTTTTAAAATGAACATTTGTAGATTATTGCAAAAAAAGTTAGTTCGAAAAAAAAACATGGGAATTTCAAAAAAAAATTGCTCTGGAATGTCATAGAAAAGTCATGGAAAATGCCATGAGCCAAAATGGGAGAACCCTGGTGTGTGAGTGTCTTCCTGCCACCGCGTACGGCACCCGCATAATGGCGGGGCAATGGCGGTCCAGGTGCTGACACCAACACGACAGGTTGTTAACCTGTACTCTACCGACTGTACCGCGCTTTGCGATTTCTTGTTTTCGTCTTTATAGATTTGTTTACTGGAAGAACCAAGCCGGAGGTCCATGTTCATGAAATGTGAATAACAATTGAATGGGCAATGTCTAATTAGTCCTTGTCTTGAAGAGAAGGCTTCGAACGCTAAATGTAGTTCAGCTCGTCGTGGATGGAGTGACTTGATGAAGCTAACTTTTGTTCGTTTGTTTTGCTTTCAGGTAAGGTGCCGTTCGTCTCACCTCTTTAGCTACTTCACGGGGTAGGTTTGTAAGTATATGTTCCGGTTGGGTAGAGTTTAGCTGACTCTCATTTTGGGTTGTACCAGGGAGCACCTCGTGAATTTACTGTATAGAAACGGCTTACTTCGAGAGTTTATCGGGCGCCTCTCGTGACTCGACGAAAATATTAGATAAAAGTATTTTTTTTTTTTTTTAAGAGTTTATCGGGATTTTACCATGTCTTTGCCGATTTTACCTTACTTCATCGGAAGTCTCTCGTGACTTTTAACCGGAAGTTTCATGCCACTTCACCGGGAGTCTCTTTCGTGTGACTTCACCGTGATCGAGTGTGTCTCGTGACTGCACCCGGACCTTTGCCGGGAGTTTCCCGCGAGTTTCTCGTGAGTGTGGAGCGCTCGAGCAGGCAGAGGCGCCGGCCTCCGCGTTAAGAGGTGTAAATGAGCCCATCACAATGGCGCCTCCCGCGCGCCAGCGCGCCAGCCCCCTCACCCAGTCCCCTCCTTTCCTTTTCTTCCGGCAACGGCCGCGAAATGAGAACGGCGAGAGTGAGCGAGCGAGAGTGAGCGAGCGAGCGAGATAGGGGGAGAGAGAGGAGTGGTATGAGTAGTGAGGACTTAAAGATGAGCAGTGCAGATGATAGAAAATGATTTGCGAATAACATGCTTTAAAAAATAAATGATAATGTTTTATATTTTTATCTGCATTTCATATTGAAATATGCATTTTTAATTGCACTCGAAATCAAAGTGTATGAATGTCACTCACTTGAAGATGAGTGAATTTATTCGTTCATTTAGAGGGGATCGAAAAACATTCGCTCACTTGAAACTGAGCCAATAAAAATTATCTCTTTTGCCGGTAAAGCAACTAAAGTGATCTAAATACTAAGTCGCACACCTGCAAGAGAGCGAGTAAATTAACTCATCTGCAAGTGAGCGACATTTGGACTCTTGGAATTCCAAAGTGTTTTTTTTTTTGTTTTTTTTTTTTTTTGTTTTTTTTACCGTACTGCGTGGTTTGGTGATAAAATTTCAGCAGTGTCTGCGGTGCTAATCGTGGCTGCCCTGGCGTCGCTTAGCGGGTGTCCACCACGGCGGTGGGGTGGGGTGGGGTGGGGTGGGGCGGGGCGCAGGGCGCAGGAAGCTGAGTTGGCCGGTTCTTGTTTTGCGATCGCGTCTGCGCAGCGGATACGGCCTGATTTACAATCAGCTCCTGCAGCAGCACGTCCTGCCAACTACAAGCGCCTATACGCCTTGCCCCACGCACTACTAAGTGCCCAAGCGCCCGGGCCCCCGGTCCGGTTCTGTTTATTGGAACTCTTTTAAAGTTCTCGAAGCCGGTCGGCGCTAGCCCCGTCCGGTCCACTGACCGGTGCAGCGGGGGTCAGGGTGACGGGAGCTCTAAACGAGTGCCGCGGCCGGGACCGATCGCCATCGCTGGGATTGGGACATCCTGAAAGGACGAGTTGGCGCGTCCACAAAGTTTACATTAGGTCTCGATTTATCTGGCTATCCGATAAAGTGATTGATTGGTCCTCCAAGCTATCTACACTGGAAACCCAAGTGTGTGAATGTCGCACACTTGTAGGTGTGCGAGGATTCATTCGTACACTTGGCCGCTTAAACGTGTGAATTTTTCTAGGATATTCACACGTTTGCGTGGCCAAGTGTACGAATGAATCCTCGCACACCTACAAGTGTGTGACATTCGCACACTTGGGTTACCAGAGTACAGTTGAATTTGAAAATTAACGAAGAACACACAGTTTTAAGACTGTAAAAAATGTCAGGATTATTATGGTCTACTTTGGGGTGGGAATTTTGTTTACAGTTTTTAATTTTACTTACATTTTTTTTTCGCAAATGAACTATTTAGACTCAGAATTTTTCAGTAACGCTTGATATTGCGTTGACCCCATTGCAACAATGCTCTTGATTCAAGTGCACGGGACTTTTCCTCAATATTAAAAATTGGTGCGAAGTTCTTATTTTTTTTATGCTCTTTCATAATATGTATGCACATCCCCCTTGTAAGTACCATGCTGCATTAAGATTTAAATCCCTTAGGCGCGGGGTGGGGCGGGGCGGGGCGGGGCGGCAGGTGGCTGCATGTGGGGCTGGAGACGCCGGCGCGGCGCGCGCCCCACCCCACCCCACCCCACCCCACCCCACCCCGCCCCGCCCCGCCCCGTACAGCCCCGCCGGCCATGTGCGGCGACGCCTCGGTAACTTGGGCTGCTTTGGAGAAAATTATGACTCCTCACTGATAAAAAATATAAACTCGAGGTGATGCGGGGAGCGTGGCAGGCCGCGTCGGGAGAAAGAAAAAAGAAAGACTAAGAAGATGTCATTCCGAGACCACCACTTTAGTGGCATATGTGACACGGAAGCCGCCCCCCTCCCCCCCCCCCCTTTTCAGACCAACGGGGGGCGGGGGACTTTGAATCTGATGAACGTCTGGCGCAGGGGGAAGCATTAAATGATCCCGCGGAGCACAACGTGCCGCCTGTATTCGCGGAAGGGCTCTCGTTTCTTTGGATCTGTCATTTTCTTGTCGTCTCGGAAAAAAAATTACGTTCTATTTTTTGGGATTTGATTATGCATATTAAAAAAGGCTAAAAAATAAAAATTACGGCCCTCAGTGTTTTTGGTACCGGTTTTTCGAATTAGAACATGTTCAATTTTTTGTCGCGATATTTCAATTAATAATAATTGCAATTTTATTAAAAAAAAAAAACAATTTGACCAAAAACAGAGGATTGGTGCTGTTTTTATCGCAGCCTGATGCAGTTCTCCCTCTTTTTATTTCCCCCTGTCTCGACATGTTGCAATGTTCTGTAAAATAAATCCTCTCTCCCTCTTTAGCTGCAAACGACGCGCTCAGTGCGGAGAGAGAGAGAGAGAATGTTTTAGGGCAGCCCATATGCAGCTGCATGTGGCGTTCACTGCGCGCCGCGTGGTGCGGCGGGCCGGGGCGGGCCGGGGCGGGCCGGGGCGGGCCGGGGCGGGCCGGGGCGGGCCGGGGCGGGGCGGTGTCACCAAAGGCACGGAAAGTGTAAGGGGAGTTGTACTCGAGCGTCAATTAGTGCGAGCATGAGCTCGTTTTGTCTCGGGGGGTTTTATGACGAAGATGATGGAAAGTCGGGGAAAGATCGACGTCTCGGTCGGAATTGTGCATAGGGCTTCTAAATTTATTGACATTATTTTCAACGCATTGCGTAAAAACAATTATCGTCGTTACAATGCAACTGGAAGTTGACCCTTTGCGACGTTTTCCTGGAGAATTCTTTCGTGACCCCTACGAATATTTTCATTGTGGGTGACTTGTGCAGTGGTGCGCAACAGGACAGACGCACCTGCAGTCCTGCGGGACCTGTGGTGGTGGCTGCCTGCAGGCGGTGCTGTTCGATGTAATGGAGACGCTCTTAGCGTTGGCCCAGACGAGGCGCCAGGCCGCCACAAGCTGCTATGTTTTTTTTTTTTTTTTAATTTTTTTTTCAAAAGTCGTCTCCAAATATAAATTTTTTTCCGAAGCCAGGGGAAAAAAAAAAAACAATATTAAGATGCCTTGTTTACACTTTGTCGCGCCCTCTCAGTGCCTCTGAAGGAGGAAGAGGTTAAGCTATAAACGTGAGTAAGTGTGTGTGTGTGTTTGTGTGTGCGTGTGCCACAATCTCCAGACGAAATAAAAATTCGTACAGCGACATGTGCCTTCTTGCGGTTTTTACCGCGAGAACTTGCCGAAAAAAAAAAAAGGTGGGGTTAAAATAGGTGTTCTTGTGCGACATTTACGCTCTTTAGGTTTCCACGGCATTGCAATTCATTCATTCATTCGCGCTGGAAACAAACTGGCGCGTGGCTTTATAGCGGTGCACTATGGAGATAAACACACGCGCGCGCACACGCACACTCACACACACACACACACTCACATACACACAGTCTCACTCACTCACATTCATACACTGGTAGAGGGAAAAGAAATGCTTGTGCGGCAGAGCGTGGACCTGTGACGTACCTCTGCGCCTGGGGGGGTAGGCAGCGCGGTGTGACTCGCGGCAAGTGTGTCAGCCTCCCTCCTCCAGCCCTCCCTCCCTCCCTCCTCCTCCTCCTCCTCCGCTGCCTTCCCTCTCCCCGGACTCGCGTTGCGCCACGCAGCGTGTCAAGGCGACTCTGTCTCCATCTCTCTCCCTCTCGTGTCGTGGCCGGCTCCCCCTCCTGCGTCTCTCTCTCTCTCTCTCTCTCTCTCTCTCTCTCTCTCTCTCTCTCTCTCTCTCTCTCTCTCTCTCTCTCTCTCTCTCTCTCTCTCTTCTCCCACCAGAGGCTGGCTGCGCCCTGCCCTAACCTGCCTCATCCTGTGAGTTGGCCGGGCCAACAGGCCCAGCAGGCCTGTTGGCTATGTGGATGGACTTGGCCTCCCTGCAGGAGCCTGGAATTCGTCCTGCGCGTCACGTCCTGGAAGTTTTGTCCGGTTCCTCTTTCCAGGGATGCGGTGCTCCCCCTCTGCCTCCTCGCGCCGAGTGTCGCTCTTTCTCCACCGAAAGTTTTTTAAAAATTTAGGGTCTGTGCGACGAACTTTCGTCTCACGACACGGACGCCCGGGGTTCTTTATTGAGAAATACGGAGAGAGGCTTTAAAATCCCCAGGAAATTCAATTTTCCCCTCCAAATAACTTACATTTTTTTCCCTCCAACCCTAAGTGCCACATACTTTTTGAGTTTGATCATTAACAGTGTCAGGTGCAACATTTAAATCTGTTGAGAAGCGACCGTCTAGAAGCGCGTTCAGAGTCCAGGCCGTTTGGCGAGGTCTTTCGGCAATCGGAGGGGTCGTTATAGTATTTGGATCTGCAGCAAATATCTGCATGTGCAATTTTAAGAGTCGTCACGCACGCCGCTGACCTTTCGCTGCAGCTGATTTTGTCCACATATTCGCACGGGGTTGCGTAACTGAGCTGACCACCACGCACAACTTCTACCAAACTTTCCGTATTTTCCCCCCATTTTTAAAGATAATATTTCAAGTCTACTCTGAGTATTGGTGTGGTTGACAGTTAGTCATTGGTAACTTTATTCACACAGCTCTTAAGTGGATTCCGCTCCATTGGTGTTGTTAGCGCCACCTGCTTTACAAGCTAATCAGGTTGTGCTTTCGGATTTTACGTATCTAGCGTAACGATACTCTAACCGTTTCGCGTGTCCTCAAAACATTCAAAAACTTCAGTCTCTTTTTTAAAAAATATATAAGGAAGTATTCCGCCGTGTTTCTTTTTAAAATTAAGTGAGCTCCTTAAAAGTTTTCCCCTTTTTCAAAAAAAAAAAATCCTCCTTAAAAAATATCCAAACTTGGATGTACCGTACCGACTTTTTCTTTAAAATTCAGAGACACTCTAGGCCTGCCGTTCAAGGACGTGAACGTTCCAGATCTGCCCCCCGGGCCGGGGGGTCGCGCGCTGAGCTTGAGCACGTCAAACCGAATAACGGAAAGTTCACCCGACGCGCGTGCCAATCTGTGTGGAACGTCATGTCAAGTTTGAGAACATCCCAAAGTGAGAGAGTGCCATCATAGGGAGAGAGAAATTGAGGGAGTGAGAGGACAGCTTGAGAGTGAGAGAGAAAGAGAGAGAGAGAGAGAGGGATAGCGATGAGGCTGGTGGGAGTGAGAGGGAGAAAGAGAGTGCGATTCAACTATGGCGGTTGTCCTTGGAAGTGCCTCCCCGCTTCAAGGACGGCCGTGTGTTGTGTTGTGTGTGTGTGTGTGAGTGTGTGTGTGTGTGTGTCTAGGCCACGGCCGGCGCTCGGTCGGGCGTCGCGGGATGGTAGTGTAGTATGGCAGTGCGTCGGAGAAAGGGAACGCGAGGAGTAGGCAATGCTGTTCCGGCCGGAGGCGTGTGTGTGTGTATGTGTGTGTGTGTGTGTGTGTGAGCGGACCACCGTGCGTTTCTACACACGACGGCTCCCTACTACGACCACTGCTACTACTACTACTACTACTAGTAGTAGCAGCGGGAGCGGCCGTACAGGAGCGCACAAGAAAAGAGCGCGGCGCGGAGAGTCGCTTCGCGGGAGATTCTCAGAAAGTGTTATAATTGCCAATAAAGCAGCTCGCTCCACGAGTGTGTACCGGCGTCCTTCCCACTCTTCCACCCTGCTCTCTCTCTCTCTCTCTCTCTCTCTCTCTCTCTCTCTCTCTCTCTCTCTCTCTCTCTCTCTCTCTCTCTCTCTCTCTCTCTCTCTCTCTCTCTCCTTTCCCTTTCTAGTTTCCTGCCTGTCTCTCTCTCTCTCTTCCTCTCTCGTGCGGAGGGAGGAGGCGAGGAGATGCGGCACAGCGGTAGCCTGGTGCGGAATGTCGATAGAAAGTGCATCGGGCTGCTGCAGCGCGCCCCGCCCCGCCCCGTGCCATGTCATGAGATGGATGCTCTTAGAAAACTCGCCCGCTCCGCCCGTTTCCCTGTACGGCGCTCGGGGCACCGCCGTCCTGTCACACACACACACACACACACACACACACACACACACACACAGCAGAAGGGGAAAATGGAACATGACGCTCGCACTGTCAACTTGTGTCTACAAGAAGCGTGTACACGTATCCACAGAAAAGAAAACAATTTTTTATCCATTTTATAATGTTGTAAATTTTTTGGGAGACGATCTTGAGACAACTAAAACACTCTTATTATGGTTTTCTCCTGAGAAACTGCGATTTGATGTCAGTAGTTTGGTCGGCGTATGATCAGTTCAATAATGATTTACCTATAGCCTCTAGCTGCACTGTAATCACTGCGGCCGTTTTTTTATAACCGTAATTTTTGCGTTCTCGCCCACAGAGAAAATAGACTTTTTGTGAATTTTTGTGTGTGAATTTTGTGATTTTTTAGCGATGTTGTTTTTTTAATTTTTGCCTGAGTTTTTCCATAATTTGTGGGTTTGAGTAATTTTTGGTGAATTTTCCTGTTTATTTTTTTCTTCTGAACCATTCCAAATTTTTCTGAATGTTTCTGAATTTTCCATAAAATTTTACAGTTTTTTTTTATTATTTTTTTTTCTGAATTACGAGGTGGTAAAAAATTTTAGAGTTGTTTCCCCCTTCGGATTTTCTGCTCGCGAAGCTCTCAGGTGGTGGTTGATCGGAAGTGGTTGTCGTTGACGCTGACAGATAGCGCTGTCGCGTCGCTACCCCGCGCCGCTGTAGCGGGGGTTGCGGGGTGCAGGGTGCAGTCGGCACCCCTATACACAGCGCTGTGCGTCCTGGCGGTGCGTAGCGCTGCGTGGCGGCGCGCGGGGGGGAGGGCGTGTCCCCGCACGGCTCCTCCCCCCACCACCACCCCGCTGCAGTCATTGGGTGCTGCGCTTCTTTGTGTATATCTGGTCCCATTTGACGCGACGTAACGGCCGGGCCCGCCGGGCTGTAGGTGGTTCCGTCACTCCCTCCTTGTTGCACTCATAGGGCATGGCCATATGGAGCAAGGGGGGAGGAACTACAAAACGGTGTTCGGAATCGCCGTGCTGGCCAGTCCGCTGGCGCGGCGCGGTCACTGGAGATCTTTATTGAATGAAAATGTCTGAAACAAATAATAGAAAAGGTCAACTTTCAGGACGAAAACTGCGGGGAAAACATGTTGCTCAAATCTGTGGAAGTTGGGGCGGGACAAAAGTGACAACTAACACGGTAAAAATAATGTCCTACTTTCTGAGGAAAAAGGGAAAACTTTAAGGCACCCGCCGTGACTTTGAGGAAAACCCGTCAGATTTTGAGTAAGTCCTCTCAGAAACTAAGGAAATTTCACTCATTTTTTTTTTCAGGAAACTAACTCAAAATCTGAGAAGTTTTCATCAAAGTCATCATTCTCAAAAATTCGGACATTTTTTTTTTTCCCGTGACCAGGACGAAAAAATGAGGGGGAAATAACAAATCGGACACGCGCACCTCCGGTCTACTTTTGCTTTAAGATTGAAAAAATTCTTGTGTTTATAGGATTTTGAGTTTCATCTTCATTTTTGTCACATTTCTGTAGAAGTAGCCTGCAGCGATTTCCTAGCTTTTCGTCACATTTTGAAGGAGGTTTCCTTTTCATCGTCGCATTAGGATGACATGAAACGATTACGTCGCAGTTCTACCGGAATTTTCTAGTTTTCGTCACACATTTCTATAGGCTTCTATATGGCTGCAAATATAAGCTGCTGAGGTTTCCTCAAGTCTGCTAGTTTCCGTCGCGCAGCCCCAGCCTTACGCCCCGCGTGTCTCGGCCCGGTACGCGTTGCGTGCGCCGCATATGAAATTAGCGCTCTGATAAACGCGCGCCGCCTGCCGGAACTGTGCGGAATATCTCGTCAGATATTCTGCAATTTTACTCGCGGAGCACAAACCGGAACCGGAGACGTCCAAGTGCGTGAATGTCTCACACTCGTTGGTGTGTGGTGTGTGTGTCTTTGACTTTCATTATGTCGTATGTTTATAAACTGGTGTGGGTGGTGTGTGAATTTTTGTGCGACGCTCATTCGCACACCTTCAAGTGTATGACATATATTCACTCACCTTCAAGTGTGCAACATTTGTTTACACACCTTCAAGTGTGTGACATTTATCCACACATCTACAAAATGTGTGTCATAAATTTTGCACACCTACAAGAGTGTTAATTATTTTTCACACCTGCAAGCAATTGTGTGACTCTTGTCACGCAGTTGTAGCGCAGTGGATTGACAAGTGGGAAGTGACGTTACGCTTTTTAAACGCGAGAGGCGGTGCCGGTCCCGGCGGTATCGACCTGCAGACTCCGCTCCGCTCGCGCGCCCGGGGTTGGGGTACGGAGCGCTGGCCAAGGTCATGGTCTTGGGGAGGGTGAGGGGGAGGGGGGTCCCGCGGGAGGGGCAGCGGCCGGGGATGAAAGAGAGAGTGAAAAGAGAGAGAGGGAGGGAGGGAGGGGGCGAGCGGGCTGGCGGGTAGGCCTCTGGACGCTGTATATTATAATGGCGCAAATTAACTGCAAATTTGTTGTTTAGTATGTCGCGCGAACTGGAGTTTTCGTAGAACAATATAGACTCGTTATACCACAACGACTATGCCCTGTGGCAACAACGCGTAAGAAAATTTATCTAGTACACTAACGACATAAAATGTTTGTAAGTTCCAAACTATGGTTATAGTTTTCCCGCGGAAGAACACACGTTCCTTGTTTTGACTTGGCCACTGTGAAATATATGTTCGTAGATTCACTATTTTTTTTTTTGAAAATTACGACATACGAAAAATGTTGTAAATTTACGACAGCCCATTCTTGCTTGTCATTGAATTTCAACTCGATAGGTACTGCTTGTAATTTTATAATAAGTGACAAAGTTAAGTGATAAGTTACAACTGCACTTCGTGGAAAATTTTCCCGTAAACCTACGACAATTTTTCACAGTTGCAACGACGATGTTGTATTTGCGAACATCACAGTCACTGCCAAAAGTATTACTTTGCCCCCCTTTTCCAGCGGGCGGTAGGTTGGGCGTGATTGAGCCCTCAGCTGAAGCAGTCGCTCGCCGCCTGCTCCTGAAGGTCGCTCAGGCGCCCGCTCCGCCCTCGCCGTGTTTAAATCCGCCCGGTCTGGAGTTTCCTCGCGTTTGATCTACTTTGTGGGTTGGAGCATCATGGATGTGTGTTACCGTGGCGCCGCCGCCGCGTGTGATCTCCGCTCCAGGGCGGCCCGGCCCGGGGCCTGGGGGCTGAGCGCAGCCCGGCAAACCTCCCCTTGTACCGACCTTGGTGCGGGCTGGCTGTGGACGGCTGTTGCGTCTCACTCGCACTCACTCCTGCTCTCGCACCCTCATCTCTCTCTCTCTCTCTCTCTCTCTCTCTCTCTCTCTCTCTCTCTCTCTCTCTCTTACACACACACACACACTCTCTGTCTCACTCACTCTCTCCCTCCCTCCCTCTCACTTACTCACTTTCTGTCTCACTCACTCTCTCACTCACTCTCTCTCACTCACTCACTCTCTATCTCTGAATTTTGCCGTCGTTATATGCTCAAACCTCTAATAAAGCCCGCGTGTGGAATCTGCCTAAACGAATATTAATGGTGTAATTATGAGGAGTGATGAACAGAGGCACATACGAGCTACATGCAAGCACGGGGCGTAATTCGATCCGCGTACCACAGAAACATCGCAGTGACTCGTGATTTTTTTCCAGTGGGGACACTGCAAACCCTGGAATCCAACTTCTCACCCAAAATGGGAGAGGACACTTTTCCATACCAAATTAGAGTGAGAATTTTTAACCTCACTCTTTTCGAGCGAGATTTTTCTGAGCCTCGCTCTATTTGAGTAAGGATTTTTTAACCTTACTTAATTTGAGCACGAATTCTCACTTTATTTGGGCGAGGTTTCAAAATTCTTTCTCAAAAAGGGCGAGGAAAAAAATTCTTACTCCCCAGAGAGCAATAAAATTGCCCTCAAATTCTCACTCGTATGGGGGCGAGAATTATGACTCGTAGATTTTCAGTGGATTTAGTTCGTCAGCTGCAGTTTTACATGCCGGTTGATACACCGAGATGAAAAAAAATTATTACAAAATTGAAACTCAGTTTAGATTTCCGTTAAGTTAAAATTGGAAAAAGAAAATCTAGTTCATTATAATGTTTAATGACGCCCTGTTGAAATGATGACGATAGCAATATTATAATAATTGTGATTCGCGCAGTTAGTGTGATAAGTCGGCTGTGTCGCGGCGGCGGACGGCTTTCACGCCGAGGAGATGCTGTTGCATGTGTCGAGTGCCGCTGGCGTGGAGGCGCAAGCCTCGCCGCTTCCGTAAAAAGAGGCCGCTTTCCACTAGTCACTGTGTGTGTGTGTGTGTGTGACTGTACCTCGCGTGTCGTTCCTGTCGCTACGCTGCCGCCTGTATTTGTGCACGTTTAGCGCCACGGGCATAGGAAGAACCGGTAGGGAAGGAGAGAGAGAGAGAGAGAGTCGAGCCGGCGAAGTAGACGTGCAGGTCTTCACTTTTCACGGTCGCAAAAGTGTACGCAGCCGCTGTTGTGACTGCCGCTGCCAATTCCGTCACATGAAAGTCGTTCGTAAGCCACCTTCGGTTTCCTGCTGACAGTAGTTTTCATTGATTTTTTTTTTTATAACTGTGTTGTGCGTGCACTGAGTTTTTTTTATTGTTATTTGTAACTCTTCATGATATTACAGATTATTTTGGAGAAATGGATTAATGCGTTTATGATTTGTATGGTCGGCGTCGGCAATGGGATTTCTTTTAGCGTCAAATCATATATTCCTATTAAATCAATTAAGCTCAGTCCTGCATAAAATGCTACTCTGCCCACATCCCTCACACTGAAAAGAGAGGAAGAATTTTTTTTAATGTAACTAAAACACTAAATCACCCTAAAAAAGGCAAAGAGTTGCTTCAAATTCTCATCACCATTTTGTCGAAATTTTTCCAAGCAACAATATTCTAATATCCCTTTTCTTACTTGTTGCTCAAGTCTTTTATCGTAAACCTGGTGTACAATGCGAGTAGCTGCGAGCGCGTTTCAGCCGGAAGCTTATTCCTAATCTCAGCCTCGTTTAGGCTTCTTTCTGCGCGTCGGGCGTTTCGGAGCGTGTGAGTACGAGTGGACGCAGCGGGAGGGGTAAATTTAGAAATGTTCTTGACGCCATCTATCGGCGCGTGGCTCCACTCTTCCTCGCGGGCAGATCATCTCTCCCGCAGGACCTTGGCTCATTTCCTAATCTAATCAGGTGGTGATTCCGAATAACGGCATTCAGTTGTGTCCTCTCTCTCTCTCTCGCTCTTTAGGGCCGAGCTCCATGAGTGCGACAAGGACAGAGAGACGAGGCGCCCCACGCTGTCCGGACGCTCTGCGCGTGCCGAATGCCGATCAGAGGAGTGAATCTTGCTAATCACACCTGCAGGTGTGCGAGCCGAGCGCTGTAAACGCTGGAATGATGCATAGCGTCCATCAGGAGAGCACGCTAAATGTATTTGTATGTTTTTGTGCAAACGTTTTGTACAAAGTTGTGCATACGTTTCGATTCGCCCAAATTTGTGCGCAAAAATGAACGAATTTGTGCATATGTTTGTACAAAAACATGCACTCCTTCGCACAAATTTGTGCGAATCGAAACGCATGCACAACTTTGTACCAACGTTTGCACAAAAACATACAAATACATTTAGCGTGAGGATGGCGCGCAGGTTTTGTAAAATATTGCCGACACTGTAAAACGAGGAGCGATATTTATCGCTTGTGGAGGAGCGATTTTTTGAATCCAATTTTATCACTCCTGGAGGAGCAACTTTCACAAAAATTTGCTCGTTAACAGTCATTTTGCGTCATTTTCGGTTTAAAAATGACTCTATAAGAGTGGTATTTGGTAACCATATGACTCAATCTGAGTGATTTTCGCGAATATCGCTCCATTTGAACGATGAAGATATGGCTTGCTCTATTCGAGGGAGGACAATAGCTCCTTGTTTTACAGTGTAAGCAATTAAACTTGTGGACTTCATGTGTTTGACGACATCGGAGTCCTCGTAAAATTTCCGTTCGAACGAGCTTACGCATGTCATACGGTCTCGAAACCGGAAAAAGAGCTCTTACAAGAATGATGATAGTATCACATGTCAGGAATCGAAGGTTCACTCATAGACGTTCACTTTATCAGGCTATAGCCGCTTCCTTGGTTTACGAAAGTGAATGTCACACAGCTGCAAGTTTATTTGGAAAGAAAAAAAAAGAAAAAAAATCACTCAGTTTCAAGTGAGCGACGTTGGTTCGTTTGGGTTTCGAATAAGCTCACAATGCCGAGCAAATAAAAACGCAGGTGTTCTGAATGGCGAATAACAGAGGCCTGCCGTACGCATGTGTTGGAGGTCGCACCGAGAAAACTCACCATTTTCATTGTTTTTGGCCCGCCGCAAACACTGTAAAATTTTTGACTGTCATTTGACAATTATCGTCCGGATAAAAGTGGAACATGAGAAATTCGTCATAATGAGCTTGAAAATTATTTGTCATTAGCCAATGACGGTAAATTTGTCTAAAATCAATCGATTTTGATAATTTTCTTGTAAAAAGATAGATGTTCTGTCAAATATCAGACAAAAAAATAGTCTTAGGCAGACAATTTACTTGTCATTCAGTAAAGACAAAAATATTTTCAACAAGTATGTTGTCACATAAACATATCATTTGTCATAAACACAACATGAATTAACTGTCACAAAATATGTTGTCAAATGACAAAAACTTTTAACAGTGAAGGAAGTTGGGTGTACCCGGTGCGGGAAAATGAAAGCATTCACGATTTTCAAATTTGGCTCTCCTTGTTTGTAGAACGGGCGACACGTTCTGCGAAGTGGGACTTTGCACGAAAACACGAGGACACGACTAAGGCGAGCATGGTATACCACACAACGATCTACAGAATAGTTTTTTTGAGAATCAACTACTCGTCTTTGACGCAAGTCGGATCTATCTCCTTTTTAATTTTGTTTTCCTTTTTGTTTTCTTGTTTTGTGGCAGCCATCCATTTTGGCAAAGCGACTCGCTAACGATTGTCAGACTAAATTTCTTTCTTTATATTCTTTCCTTTGTCATAGGAAGGCGGCGCCCTATCTTAAATGATCCTTATTTAACATAATGCCACACAGATATTTTTTATCATCAAATAAATAGCTCTGAGTTTTAGTGGTAATTAAAGTTGCCTTTTCTGATATTTTCATTGCAACAATGCAAGTTTTTTGCTTGTCGTGAAGTTCATCCCACCTGAAAATCTACGTGTCATAATTCTTGTTTTTTTTTTTTTCGGGTGAAAATTTGTGGGCAATGTCATTATTCTGTAGAGACTGGGATTTTGTTTTCTTTGCTGTATTAGAGAAATCATTTTGGAACCTCCCGCGAATAAAGTGAGGATCAGGTGAGGTGATGCTTAAAAATAAATCCTCACTCAAACACAGCTAGTCTAAAAAGTATCTCGCTGGAAATGAGTGTGGTTTGAAATTCTCACTACAATATAAGAGTCCTGTCCCAATTTGAGTGGCCATAGTATACAAATGAAGCCTCGCACGTCTACAAGTATATGCGACATTCACACTCTTTGGTGTCCAGTAGTGTTAATTTGCAACATTTCTTGGAAGTCATTATTTACAAACCATGAAGTAAATCTGCCAAGATATTTTTCACAGTAATCTCGTGAAGTTCTTAATCCCAGGTCGGTATCTTGTTATTCGCTTACTTGCTAAACTTTTCCCTTATTTTATTTTTTTCCAGGTAAGAGTCCCCGCTTGCCGCGGGTGGTCCCTCCGCTGCCGGCCGCCGGTAAGTCGAGCAGTCCCCGCTAATGGATGGCTTTTCTCTTTCCCGCCTGACGCACTTTTTCCGTTTCTCACATCATACGAGGCTGGATATACATGTCTCTCTCCTGACCGCGCAGGTCGCATGCACTTCCTCGACGACGCGTCGTTCGATTGACCGCGCCGCGGGTTTTCCTCCTCTTCACGACGAAGAGGAAGAGGAGGCCGACACACTAAGGATGGCCATTAGAGAGAGAGACAGAGAGCAGAGAGAGACTGAGAGAGAGAGAGGATAAGGAAAACTACTAGCGACGACTTTTGGGCCGGTTTCGGAAATGAATAAATACACCACCGCGGAAAAATAATAGCTGTACGCTCATTCCGTCTCACACACACACACACACACACACACATACACACACACACATACACGTTAACGCTACGCATGTGAGACTCGTAAGCTTGACCTGCCGCTGCTGCTGCTGCTTCTGCCGCTGATTTTAATAACCCAAAGAGACCGGTTCGGTCAAATTTCCTCCACGGTGCGTAGCGGCGCAGCGGCGCACATGGAGGGGAGGGGGCTGGCCGGGCGTGTTCCACCCCTACTGTACTCTCCACCCCTCCGCGCAAGACGCTCGCACTGACCGCTGGTCATCCGGTATAATGCGTGAGATGCGTCTGTGTGTGTGTGTGTGTGCGTGCGTGTGCGTCGGGTGGACAAAGCGCGGGGGAAGACGCGCGGGCGCGTTTTAGCATAAATTACCGGTCACCGTCTTGGCGTTTTTCCTTTTTTCTTTTCTTTTTTTTTCGTTTCGTATTAATTTTGTCTGGACTATACGCGCTGGTCTGGTCTGGGGCTGAGCTTGGTCCGTGTGGCTTCGCGCCGACGCTCTCTTTTGCCTGGCCGGCAGGAAGTACAGTACTACAAGACCCGAGGCGGAAAGAGATCTGAATTTTGGTGTAAACGTTTTTTGAATTTTCGTGAATTTATATTGAAATTTTCGTGAGTTTTCATTTGAATTTTACCTCCATTTTTGTAAATTTTCCTGAATTTGCGCATCCAATCGGAATTTTTTCTTGTAGATTTTCACTGTTTTTCTATCCCGAAAGATGATTTCCCTATGGCGTTTGACTACTTTCCTTTCGTATTTGACTCTTTACCTACCGCGACTGTTTTCCTATCGCATTTGATTGTTTTTCTTTAGTATTTGACTGATTTTTTGGCAAGACATTTTTTCCCCTCGTGTTTGATTTAGTTTTCATTATCGTTTTAGACCATATTTCTATCGATTGTTTGATTGTTTTCTTACCGAATTTAGCCTTTTTCTTGTCGAATTTGACTGCATATCGACTTCGCAAAACGTTTCCCTATCGAAAACGCTTAAGTGCCGCGGAGACGTAAGGCGAGATGAAACTTGAGATGAAATGATCTACAACATTTCTACTGTCAAACTCCACTCCCCACCCTGTATTTTTTCCCAACTTCTTTTTTTTCCCCTCTCCCCCAAATCCTCTTCCGTCGTTTGACCCAAAGAAAAGTCGGGCATGCCTCGCTCACGGCGCAAAGGGCCACACGCATAGGCGCCGTGCTGAGCGAAATGTCCTCAGAGAGGAGGTGAGAGAGCTGCGGAGAGAGAGAGAGAGAGAGAGAGAGAGAGAGAGAGAGAGAGAGCGCGCTCCGCGTGCGAGTGACGCTGAGTGACAGTCCGCGATGAGAGATGTGGCGTCTCCGGCGCCTCCCCGCCGCCTCCAAGGTCGCTGTGAAAGTGATCGGGACGTGAAAATGTCACTCTGGAACCCCCCGGCGTGAAATAGGCCGTTTTCATGCCGAATTTGACTGTTGTCCCGTCCCATTTGACTGTTTTCTCGTCACTTTTGTTTGATGCGGTTACTGTTTACTGCAATTCTAACGACACCTGTTACTCACTTGCCGGTGAAAAGAAAATCGCACTTGTCGCTGAGGAAAGCAGAAATGCAAATTTGAATTCGTTTTTTTTAAGCCGCGGTCATTTGCATGTCCACAAGTGGAAGTGGAAAAATAACTGCGCCGATGAAAGTCAGCCGCGATATAGAAATGCCGTGCTAAGGGGCTGAGAAGGTTCCCTGACCCCTCTTAAACCTGCGCAGCTCGGGGCTGGCGCCGTCAGCCTACACCACCAGGCTGCTGTAGGAGAGCGTGCCGCCCTTCACGTCGGGTCGTGCCTGCCTGCTCGTAATCCCGTTTGGGCTCGCGTAAGGGGGTTAGGACCGTTGACTGTGGTCGGGGCGAGGGCGGGGCGAGGGCGCGGCGGGGTGGGGTGGGGCGGGGGCGGGGCGGGGCGGGGCGGGCCCTGGGAGGTCCTGGAGGACACTTGGAGGGCGGCCGGTCGAGGACCGGTGCCGCTGACCCCAGCTCTTGTCCGACCTTGGCCTTGCTCCGGTCGATAGCGTAGGGGCTGGGCGGATGGGGTTTGGGGTAGGTTGCGTGGGGGGATGGGGGCTACAAGTTGTACTGGGGGGAAGGGGGATATGGAGGATAGATCCGCGCCCTCTGGCGGGATGGAGAAGGGGGTGGATTCTCCCCACTGTGGGGGATGGGGGTAGATTCGCACTGTGTTGGGGCGGGTGGGGGTGGCTATTATCGTAGCTTGGCAGCGGCACTGTTAAAGGGTAGCGTGGGGTAGCGTAACTTGACTCCTCTTGAGCACGACCCCCTCGGACCCGGAGGGATAGGGGTACTATGCAGGAAGGGGTAGTTGTTAAGGTGTACGGCGCGGTCCTGGACGGGTGGGGGTAGGGGGTAGGGGTGTGTGAGGGGTAGGCCCGGCGGGGGCGGCGCCCGCGGGCGTGCGTGCTGCCGGCAGGGGGTGGCGCCGCCCCCGGGCCGGGCCCGCGCCGCGGGGGTAGAAGATGTGAGTCAGTGGGGCAGGGCAGTCCCTCCCTCATCGCAGAAGCGAACAGGCCGGCGTCAGAGCCGCACGGCACAGCAGCAGCAGCAGCCCCGGGCCGGCACGCCACCAGCAGCGCCCCTGCGCGCCGCAGCGTCTCCATAGCGAAGCAGCACCCGCCCCCCCACCACCGCTCCCGGCCCGGCGGCCGCCCCGCGCCCCCCGCCCCACCCCGCCCCGCCCCGCCCGGCCGGCGCGCCGCCGCGCGGCTGGCTCAGTCGCGTTTGCTCCGCGGCACAGAACGCACGTCCAGTCCACGCCGCCCCGCCGGCCGCGCCCGCCGGCCCCGAGTGCATACGCGAGTCTGTCGTCCCCGTCGAGCGCGTGTGTGTGTGTGTGTGCGCGCGCGCGTGTGTGTGCGCGCCCAAGCCCCCCTGGATATACTACTACAGTGCCTGTGCGTGTGAGTGAGTGAGCGAGCGAGAGTGAGATCAAGTGCTTCAGTGATGGCGCCGGGCGCCATGTGCGCGGGTGGGCGTCCTGGTGACCAGCCGGTGAAGCAGTGAACATGTCCGCCGCCGCCGACGCGATGGAGTGCCCGCTGGACTTGAGCGTGGCGCGGTCGCCGCGGGAGCGCACGCCGCCGCCCCGGAGCCCGCGCGACCGGAGCCTCGACCGGTCGTCGCGGTCCTCCGGGTGCTCCGGGGCCGCCTCGCCGCCGCCGCTGTCCCTGTCCCCGGGGCTGAGGGACTCGTACACCGACTCGGAGGACTCGGACGGCAACCACCACGGCCACCCGAGGAAGAACTGCAAGACGGCGTACAAGAAGTCGCTCATGAAGCGATACTGTGAGTACCGAGTGGACGCGGGGCGTGACCACGGTGTGGTCACGCTGCTGTGTGTGCTCCGTGAGATCCCCCGAGTGCGTACAGCCCTCGAGGTGGTCGTCGGATCACGACGGTGTTGTAGTGGAAGTGGAAGCGACCTGCCGTGGAAAGTGACAAGTCGTTGTAAAATTAATTTTAGGAAGAAAGAAAAAAAATAATAGTGAAGCGTTGCGAAATGGGGTAGTTTGACGGCGCCGGCGTGCGCCGGCTCCTAAGACGCGGGGGCGGACAGGGCGCCAGCAGCGCTGTGGGGTAGGTCGGCGCCCCGCCCCGTCACACCCCCGCGGCGCTCTGGGGGCGGCGCTCTGGGGGCGGCGCTGGCTGGGGGCGGCGCTGGCTGGGGGCGGCGCCGGCTGGGGGCGGCTGGACCAGCGAGGTGCCACCGCCCCCACCTGTGCCTCCGCCACCACCACCACCCCCGCGGCCCTGCCCCGCTGGCCCCGCGCTGTCGTTAGTTAGGCCCCTCGAGTGATAAGCACTATCGCACGGGGGCTTCCGTATCACTTGTCACCGCTGCTGCCTAAATCTGCGGTGTGCCGCGTGCACGCCTCGCGACAGCCACGCCCCGCCCCGCCCCGCCCCGCCCCGCCCGCGTCCTTGGCTGCTACGGACGGCTAAGGAGGCACCGGCCGGCAAAAGTTGTAGAGATGATGATAAGGAAAAGAACCTCTTCCAACCCCTCCCTCCCCCTCTCTCTCTCTCTCTCTCTCTCTCTCTCTCTCTCTCTCTCGCTCTCGCTCTCGCTCTCGCTCTCGCTCTCTCGTAATTAAGTGGACTGCAACCTGCCACCGTGCGCGTGCCGGCGGCCGCATTGTTTTAGACACAATATCGTTCCCATTGTAATTTCTCAGTGTATAAGCTTTTTTTTTTCACCTTCCCCTTTCGTTTCTTTCTTTTGCTCTCTTTATTCGCCATCCGCCATCCCTTGCGGTGCGCGCGACCCGTGTATGTGTGTACGTGTTATCGCGAAGGGGTCGGCTGCCGGCCTTCCTTTTGTCGCGATCGGATGTGCATTATAAAAGTTCTGTGACAATGCTTGTCCGCGTGCTGTCTCTCTCGCGCGAGCGCGCCGCGTGCCGGCGCTGCCCTCTCTCTCTCCCTCTCTCTCTGAATGTCATTTAGGCCCTAGTGGCCCCGCGGACACAAGGTCGCGGCCCGGCCCGGCCCTATGGCCCAGATCCGAGCGGAGCGGTCGCATAAAGTGAGAGCCTTTTAACACGGCAATAAAAAAAATACTACGCCGAGAGTTTGGCGTGTAGGTCGGGAATTGCCTACTTTTTCTTTTTAAAGAAAGGGCAACGTGAACGTGATATCGTCAGGAGTATTGCTTCTTTTGCTGTGCAAATATATTTTTTCGGTGGAGAAAATTTTTAATTTGCGATGATTTTTTTTCTGCAATTCAAATATAATTTCAATGAAGTGCAAGTGTCTTTTTAAAAAAGTTATAATCTTTGGCTGTGGAAATTTTCTTTCTGTTCTTTCTTTTGTTGGCGCCGTGAAGCTCGTTAAGTGTCGTGGCCCTTTTTTTTTGCAGAGGATATCAGTGGAGGACAGTTTTCCCCTGTCGCGCTCGCGCCGCGCAGAGAATGTAGGGCAGGTGTGAGGGAGTGAGCGGGTGTGGAGGCTAAGGTCCTAACCGGAGCACAGAATACGGTAATTGCACGTTTCCGGTTGACTCGCGGTCGCCGCGGCTGTGGGTGGGTAGAGAGAAAGGGGGGGGGGGGAGTCACTGGTGGGGGGAGAAAGGCTACCGGTGGGGGGGGGGGGAGAGTGGGGGGGAGACGGAAGGAAGTGTGACTCCGGGTGGGGAAAGGCGCCACGCCGCCGGGCCCGGCCCGGAGCCGCTACCGTGAAGATGCGGTATAGTGGGAGAGAGAGGGAGCAAGGGGGCCAATGTCAACAGCTGCCTGGCTGCTCCCCCATCTGCAGCGGCCGCACAGCGCCATCTGCGATGTCTATCGACGAGATGCGCCAAGATGGCACGCGGGATATGTTCATGTTCAGCTTTAACCACACACGGGCCGGGGGGGAAAACAACTCTGAAGTTCTCCTTGATAGTTTGCTTAATTTTTCTAATTTATGTTCTAAACTTCTCTAAATTTTTGTCAATTTTTACAAATTTTTCCAAATTTTTCTGCTTTTTTTCTGAATGCTTCTGTCAACTTCAGTTGTTTCCCCTTCGCGCGCGTCGGGGTATTGTCGTCGTGTGTCACATTTGCAAACGTACTGATGACTTCCCGCTTGGGTATTTTTTTTTTAATTTGTTTTTTAGAGGGGGGGTGGAATAAAATAAATAGTGCAAGTGACGTTATTGGCGAGCGCGTGGTCGCCGCAAGTATTTGTCCCCACCATTATTATGCAATGCAAGAGTGCAGTAAGCTGCAGTTGTAACTGATAGTGGAGCGCTGTCTGCATGTGTCGCCCCGAAATCGGACCACTTTCGGGAAGTAAGATAAGCTCCAACGCTATCCCTCCCTCTTACTCCCTCTCTCTCTCCCTCCCCTCTCCCCCCCTCTCTCTCTCTCTCTCTCTCTCTCTCTCTCTCTCCCTCTCCCTCTCTCCCTCTCTCTCCCCCTCTCTCCCTCCCTCTCTCCCTCTCTCTCGGCGCCGTAGGCGCATCACTATTGATGAGCTTAGGGACGAACATCGATTTTCTAAACTCCGCCATTCAGGAGTTTTCCGGTTCCGATATCGACGCTCGCGTCGCAGCACACACAGCGCGTGTGTCCCCTCTCTTTCTCTCTCACACACATGCATAAATGGTTTGCGTGGGGAGCCCCCGCAGCTGTCACTCCATCGCATGAGTGGCATTGGCCCTCCGCGGGGTCATACTAGTGCCTCTCTATTCCCCTCGTTTTTATTTTTTCTTATCTGCCTCTCTCTCTTTCCCCCTTAACTCTGTCCGAGAGGAAAACAACTCCGAATTTTGGTGTACAAATTTGGTGAATTATAGTGAATTTTTGGTGTAGGTTTTCCTAGAATTCTGTAAATTTTTTGAATGATGGTAAATTTTCCTGATTTTTTTCCTATCTTTTTCTGAATTATTCTGAATATTGTTTAAATTTTCGGAATTTTTCCTGTTTTTATTTTAAACTGCTCTGAATTTTTCTGAATTACTGGGTGTACAATCAGTTCAGAGTTGTTTCCCCCTCGACTCTGTCTCTCTCTTTCTATGGTTATTCGCTATCGAGCTAGGAGGACGCCGCAGATATCGCATGCAGACCGCAAAACCCTAAAGTGTTGGCGCGCTGGGCCGGCCGCTGTTGCACTGAAAATACTACGCGCGGTCGAAACCAAAACACAGTGTGGGTCCGTGCCAGAGAGAGAGAGAGAGAGAAAGAGAGGTGATGCAGGTGATGTAGGCCGCAACTCCTGCGGCCGCCACCGCGGCGCTGCCCACGAACGGGACTTGTGCGGTCTGCGTACCTTTGGTAAATTAAAGGGAGGAAAAAAAAAGTGAGCAAAACCGCGTCACTTTTTACCATTTTGTCAGTTGTTTTCCATATTTTATCCGCGTTTTTTCCTGAAAAGGTTGTAATACGTATAATGTAAAACTAGTCAAAAAAAATAATATCACAATTCTAAAATTTTGTGAGGATGAAAAGCTAGTAAAACTTGAAAAAAATTACACCAGGAAAAATTCACGATATCATAGAAAAAAAGTCAGTAAAATGGCAACTTTTTTTTTCATTTTTATTTTTTAAATGAGCGTATTGACGGTGTAAGGGATGCGTGCGCCGGCCAAGCCGGCCAGACGGCGTGTCTCCAGATGCGTCGCCTCCCGTCAATGAGTAATGCTCCGCCGCCCCGCCTCGCCCCGCCCCGCCCCGCCTCGCCAGACGCCGCCCGGTGCATAATGAAATGTCATCGGTCTGGCACCGTGCTCCGCGGCTCCGCGGGCCCGCCGACCAGACCCGACCGGTCCCCTCGCGGGCCGGACACCACCGGACAAAGCGAAACGCGCCGCGTCCAGCCAGTTTTACCCCGCGAGTATCGAGAAAAATGCCCCATTTGACTGCAGCCAGTTTTACACCGAGATGGACCCATATGACTGAAGCCAGTTGTACACCGAGATTCAATTCAAATGACTCATTTGACTGAAGCCAGTTTTACACTGATATTCAAGTCAAATGACCCATTTGACTGCAGCCAGTTTTGCACCAAGATTCAAGGCGATTGCCCCATTTGACTGAGACTAGTATTACCCCCGAGTATCGAGTAAAATGCCCCATTTGACTGCGAGACAGTTTTGCACTGAGTTTTCAGTCAAATGACTCATTTGACTGAATCTACAGCTTCTTAGCTATAGTTTCACACCAAGTTTCGAGTAAAATGCCCCACCCCAGTAGACTAAAGCCAGATTGTCATCGAGTTTCTAGCTTGACACCGAACTTCCAAGTGAAATGCCCGCCGCGAGCAATCAAAACAGGAAAGTGGCGCTGATGGACAGACCTAGGTCGCGCAGGCGCAGGGGTCTGAAGGCTCGCTTGCGATTGCCCTTGGTGTCGATAATGTTGGACGGTTCCTATTGTGTGTGTGTGTGTGTGTGTGTGTGAGCGCGCGATACGGTCCACTTGGCGGTTGCGCCGTGGCGTCCTCTCCCAATTAACACTAATTGTGGAAGTAATTGCCGCGCCGCAGAAAAAGAGAGATTGGTGGGGCACGCACGCTACCGGCTCGCGCCCAGCCAGGCCTCCGGGGGGCCCTGCGCGCGCGCGTACACACATACACACACACACACACACACACACAGTGAGTGAGTCAGTCAGTCAGTCAGAACAGCAGCCGCAGCCCTCCTCCATGTCGGTTAAAAACGCGTCAGTGGTGCTCTCCCACGGCTCGTGGGGGTGTCAGCTGTGCTCTCTCTCTCTATCTCTCTCATTCTCTCTCTCTTTCTCTCTGACCGTGGATGTGGGTTAATCGACGCTTCCCCGTCTGTCTACCTGGACGGCTCCTCCCTTCCTGCCCCTCCCACAAGACCCCCGTATTGATCCACGATTCCGTGACGTTATTTTTCCCCCTTCATTCTATGGTTAAATCCTTAACCTTTTTAAAAGGTATGCCAATTTTTTTTCTCCCTATTTTTTTTTTCATTTTCTATTTGCGAATGCATAAAACCCAATAACATACAATCCCCCTAAGCTTCCGCGCGGGTGAGGGTGACACCAGGTGTACTTGATTCGAGCTTCAACTCGAGTAGGGCCGACGGTGGTGCTTCATGAAGTCCTCTGGCGCACACTTTAGAAACCCAAGTGTGTGAATGTCGCACACTTGTAGGTGTGTGCGGAGATTCATTCGTACGCTTATGGCCACTCAAACTTATGAATATTTATTTCCCTTGGATAATTTACACGTTTGAGTAGACGCAAAAGAGAACGAAATGAATCCTCATAACGCGTATATATTCACGCACCTAAAAGTGTGTAACGGGTATTCACGCACCTAAGTGTGTACTGGATATTCACGCACCTACAGGAGTGTGATGGAAATTCCCGTACCTTAATTCAAGTCTGACTTATATAAATTCACGCACCTAAAAAATTTGCGTTTGATATAGAAATTCACGCCTATAGAAATGTGCGACGTTCACACACTTGAATTTCCAGAGTAGAGCAGTGTCGACGCCGGCCGGCGGTGTTGGTTGTCGTGCGGCCTTGGGGGGTGAGAGCGCGCGCGCGCTACAAGTGGGCCACTACCCCCGTTTCAGAGGGGCGTAACACGCTAGCAGAGGTGGTGCCCGGCCCAGAGAGAGAGAGAGAGAGAGAGAGAGAGAGAGAGAGAGAGAGAGAGAGAGAGAGAGAGAGGAGAGGAGAGGAAGCGCATGGCGGGGCCGGCCGGCGCGGGTGCAGCACCGCCACAAACAGGACCCTCTTGAGCCTAAAGGGAGAGAGAGAGAGGCATCACGTTAGTGGGAGGGGGCGGGGCGGGGCCGGGCGGGGAGGCACCCCCTTGGAAAGTAGGTCAGGCCGAAAAAGGGTCTTTGGGTCGTGGAGCGGGGGCCAGACCTGGGCCAGACCCCGGCGGACTGCAGCAAGGTGGATGCACCTCGCCCTTATACCTGCGCGGGGTCCCGGCACACACACACACACACACTCGCTCATATACACTCACAGATGCACCACCTCCAAAACAAAACAAAAAATAAAGGTAAGGAGCCCGATCACCATGGTAACGGGTCCACATGTGTGCTGGCGGTGTGTGTGTGTGTGTGTGTTTCTGGTAAATGACGCTGTACGACCTCGCGGGTGCTTGAACTCACTCGGCTCTGAGCGTACCGATTCATTTGCTTTTCTCTTCTGAAAATAATAATAAGAATGAAAACTAATTTTGGATGCACTCTGACGCCGTTTCTCTCTCTCTCTCTCTCTGGCGCTGTCCTTGTCGAGTCGGACTCGATTGCAGTTCGAAGCGCTGGGCTGGGCTCGACGCGCACGGCGGGTGAGTGCTGTGGCAGCACAGCGCCGTCCATCTGGCGTCCCGGGCCAGCTCGGGTGTCCCTGGCTCTGGCCAAAGCCTCTCTCTCAGCGTCTCTCTCTCTCTGTCTCTCTCTCTGTCTCTCTCTCTCTCTCTCTCTCTCTCTCTCTCTCTCTCTCTCTCTCTCTCTCTCTCTCTCTCTCTCTCTCTCTCTCTCTCTCTCTCTCTCTCTCATCTACTCGTTCTTCATCTCTGGGCGCATCCAAGGCGAAATTCCACCGTGTTTTCGTCCTGCAGGACCAGGAAGCTTCTTCACTTCTGCAGCAGTGCTGGCGCGGAGGTAGAGGACGACGGGGAGGATGAGGGGGAGGAGGAGGAGGAGGAGGGTGTTAAATCGAGACGGTCCGAGCGAGAGAGTTTTATAGGCGGACAAAGTGGTGCTGCTGCGGCGTTGCATCAGAGTGCCTCGCGCCCCGCCCCGCCCCGCCCCGCCCCACCCCACCCCGCCCCGCCCCGCCCCGCCCACACCCCTTTCCCCTGCGCGAGTCCTTCGATTAGTTTGAGATGTGGGGCAGCGGACGGGCGGGCGGGCGCGCACTGCAGCACGCTGATTCCGAAGATATCGCTCTCGTATCTCTGTCCTTGTCGCACCTATGGCGGTGCCCCATGTCGGGGATGGCGGGGCCCCGCCGTGAGTGCGACAAGGACGGAGGCGCGAGAGCGGCCTGCAGGGGACCGCGACCAGGCCCAACAGGGAGAGGAGGAGGCCGGCGGGGCGACGCCGAGCGACGCGTCGCCGTCGTCCTTCACGCGGGCGCCGCCGCCGCCGCCGCGACACTGTTAAAAGCGCGATGGAGGAAATAAATTAAAAAGAAATACGAGCCGCGCGGCTGATGGTGCGCGCGCGAAAGAGAGAGAGGGCGCCACGACGGCGTTTTGTTGTTGGCCGCGGCGTGTCACTTCGGAGCCGAAATATTTCCGTGCCGTCTGTCCGCACGTATTAGGCTCAAGGACTCGGCCCGCCCCTGAAAGGCTCTTAGGCTGCAACCCCTCCTGCGACCCTTACGGGCCCTCCTGGGCGACTAGGCAGAGAACAAATCTGAAATATTTGCACATCTCGTAATTCAGAGAAACTCGAACAAAATCAGAGAAATTTGGGAAACGTCCAAAAACGTCGTAAAAAATTCAGAAAAATTCAAGAAAATTCACAAAAATTTTGGTGAAATTCAAGCAAAATCTCTCAAATATTGGAGAAGAAATTCACAAGAATTAATTAAAAATGTGTACATCGAAATTCAGAGTTGTTTCCCCCTCGCCACTACTGCACTGTTTTCACCCCCGTCCCTCTCTCCCCCTTCCGGAAGTGGGCGTGTGTCGGAAGCACTGGACATTTCAACTGTGTGAATGTCGCACGTTTGTGTATGTCCACGAATTTTCTTCGTCCGCATTTATAGGTGAGCAGTGTATTGCCATTTACATACTTTCAGGTGCGTCATACTCTTGTAGTAGCTGCGTGAATATCTATTACGCACTTTTGGGTGCGTGAATAATTTCTATCACACAGGGGTAGGTGCGTTAATGCCCATTTGCACACTCCAACAAGTTGCAGCGTGGCATTTTTCCCCCCAAAAATTGATAGTTTTAAAAAAAAAAAATCCAAAATGTGTGAGGAAAAATTCACTCAGCTACAAGTGTGCAACATTATGCGTGGGCACCGGGGGTGTTACACTGCACCCTCCGCCGGCCCGGGGGTGAGTCAGGGTGGAGCCGGGAGGGTGAGGCTGCCGGCTGGACCAGTGCGTCACGACCAACCCCTTTCGGTTGAGTCATATGGCGCGAGGGGTGCGTGCGGCCGGCTGCGGCAGAGAGAGAGAGAGAGAGAGTGAGAGAGAGAGAGAGAGAGAGAGAGAGAGAGAGAGAGAGAGAGAGAGAGAGACTTTCTAATTTGTCTGGTTCTGCTCGGCGATCTTTACTTTTTGTCCGTGTAGGGATGGCCAGGCATGACCGACAGTCGGTCGGTCCGTCGAAGGGTCCCGATGCTTTCTTGTGTATAGCGGTGCAGACCCCGCCCCACCTCGCCCCACCTCGCCCCGCCTCGCCCCGCCTCGCCCCGCCTCGCCCCGCCTCGCCCCGCCTCGCCTTGTCCTTGGCCTACTTCCACCAAAACAGAAACACAGTTTCCGGGTTTTGCGTGCCCCCCTGCTGCAGTCGGGCTGCCACCGCGAATCGTCCTTGAAGCGCGTTTTCACGCAATTTTTATTTCGCGACTGTTATAAGCTCTCCCGCCCCCCCCCTCCCTTTTTCCCTCCTTTTTTTTCCGATGCGCGTTGACGATTGGTTGCGGGTCGCCTTGTGTGTGACGCTGTCACTTTCACGTGGAAGGCTTTTGGTACTGAATGGGTTTGTCAACGCGGGTGTCTTGTTATGCGTTATAGTTAGTCTCGCTTTACGGAATGAGCTTGAGAAGGGGAAGAAAAAAACGCCGTGATCTTTTCGAAAAAAGCGTCAGACGTGGCTGCTCGGTGGCACATTTTTTTTTTTTGCAAAAGCTGCTGCTGTTCACGGAAAAAACTTCGTCTTGGTTTTCAAGCAGCCCCGGAAACCCTGTGTATTTTCTCCATAAGAGCTGCTTGGTTTTCCAAAACTGCTTGAAAACCAGGACGCCGTTTTTCCGTGTTATTATTTAGTTGCTGAAGGAAAAGCGTGCAGCGGTTGGTCCCGTTTTCGCGAGTGATTTTTGCGGCAATGCCTTTTTTTGGTGTGTGTGTGTGTGTGTGTTGGTGTCTGCAGGGCAGCGGGTCAGTCAGCCAGGACTATTGTGTGTGTATGTCTCCGGCGGGGCGGGGCGGGGCGGGAGGGTCCAGGTAGCAGCCGATTTACTTGACGCTGAAGTCACGGCTCGCTGTTTGTGTAAACATGTAAACAAAGGGAAGCCCCCGCCGGCCTGCCGCTCCGCTATCTGCTGTCGACCTGCCGGACACGCACACGGCCTCCATGAAGTCGTCTGCGCGCCCTGCTGAGGACTGTGTCGCTGCCCAGCAGGGCTCCGAGATGAAGCGCACGGTCTATACCTCGAAACGACCTGATTTTCAAGCGTTTTGGATATAGCAAATGGGGAGTTTTTTTTTTAATTTAGATGAAGAAGAAAATTCTGAGAGGAGCCCAGAACTACCTGTTAAATCCATAGAAAAAAAGTAATTTTTAAAGGTTAATTTTTTTTTAATGTTTCACTTAGTCAGAGGTAATTTTTGTAATTTGTTTTAGGTTAATTTTAGGTTAAAACGTTTTTTTTTGTTTTTCTCTCAGAGTTTGAGGTAATTTGCGGAGGTTTGGAGTATGGACTCGCGTATTGGTCTGGCCACTCTTTCCGAAATAAATGCGTAATATTTTGCTCAATAGAAGCGTTGTTGCCAAAATTTTGCATATTTTACTTTTTTTTGCCTGTTTTTTGGGGTAGGGGGCAAATCTGCAAAATTTATGAGCGTGATAGTCGAGTCACAGATTTTAATAGTGAATTCCCCTTTGGTTATTATCCTTTACTTATTTTATGGTGGTGGTGGGGTGGGTGGGTAATTTTTTTATGTGTCTGTACGAATCTTGGCGGTTATTTTTAGGCCCCCGTTAGGGGTGCCTATTGCTTTCGCCAGAAAGTTTTTTATTATTTATTCTTCACGATGGCCCCTTATGGGCGCAGCCGATTTTCTCGAACTAATTCTCACCAACTTTTAATGAAAAATACTACGAAAAATTAGAAAATTTTTGAGATATGTCTGATGGCAAGCTGTCAATACGTTTTTGCATGAAATGAATTTGCATCCTTAGTTTCTATGGTAATTGCGAGCCGAGCACCCTGTGCCGAGCCAAAATCAAAAGTGGGTGGGGCTTGTGACAATACCGCCAACCTCAGAGTCAGTCCTCAGTTCATGTTTTCAGTGAGAGATACAAATAAGACGACCCCTGTGTTCCGTGTTAATGCTTGGAGGCTTCTACAGTTGTTTGCTAAAGGCCTCCAACATCATTTTACGTTGTTACTAAATCTTAAACTAGCAAAATATATTTTGTGTTGGTTTGAGTGGGCACCAAGGCGGGATTGTTTATAGCTGGCCCGCTCAGCGCCATTTTTGTGTAGGAATTGTGAGGCGGATAAAATTCACGATTTGGGTTCTCACAGAGAGTTCTCACCTAATATTTTTAATTTCTATTTCATTTGATGGTGAGTGTGTGGCAAATGTGAAACTAGAACCCTTTAATTCCTGCCTGGTGGTTCGATTTAGTGGTTGTCAGGGCGCGTTGTTGACAGCTGGCCCGCTCGGCGCCATGTTTGTGTTGAAAATGTGAGACGGATAAAATTCACGATTTGCCTCTGTGTCTGCCTCTGTGTTCCTTGTGAATGTGTAGTGGCTTCCATAACTGTGTGTGCTAAAGGCCTGCAACATAACTTAACGTCGTCACGTGTGGCGCCCTGTCGCCGGCCCCGCGCCGGCCCTCTCCACCCATGACCGCCCCGGCCGGGGGCTGAGGCTCTCCCCTCGCGACTTTAAATCATTGTATAAAGTTATCAAAACGTTGACAAGTCGAACTGAATGCGTAAATATTGTTTCTGCACCAGCAGAAAACGTTTTGGTAAGTTTGAATTCGATCTGGTGAACAGAATTCTTGAAATGGTGTGTATTTACGTAAAGAATTTTACGAATCCTATTTTTTACCTCCTTGATTGAACCTCCTTGAAACTTTGGGAAACGATTTCAGCATGTCTAAAACCGCTTATTTCACACTCATTTCGGCTGTCTCACATATCGTTCAGCTAAAATAAATAGCCGCTGGTGCGTTAGTGGAGGTCCCAGCCTAGAACCATAAAAGCGACAGGACTGGGCACTCACACCTCAAACAAACGCGCTCCGTACTGTCGGAGGCGGCGGCGCCTCCCCCAGCCGAGCCACCGGCCTTCTTTTGTTGAGTAGAGGTCCCAGCCTAGAACCTTGAAACGACAGGAGTGGGCACTCACACCTCAAACGCGCTCCGTTCTGTCGAAGGCGGCGGCGCCTCCCTCAGCTGGCTGCGGATTGTCTAGCCTACGTTTGCCAGTTTGCCCTGCGGCCAGGAGTGCCAGCGAGCCAAGCCGGTCAGATCGGCATTGTCGCAGCAGGCTCGGGGCTTGGGTGCTCGGCCCCTTCTGCCCCTCTGCGTGGCGCGCAGGGGAGGAAGGAGGACCGTGGCATATTCAGTTACTTAACCAAAAAAGAAGAAAAAATAAAAATTTAAAAAAGCTCAATTTTTTGGACTTATGTTTAGCGGATGAAATTCGTGATGTGATTCTCACAAACAGTTCTGACTTCAGTTCTTTCTCATTCTATGGCCAGTTTTAAAACCTAGGGGGCCGTTTAACGCGTTAGCGTTAGAATTTTTTTTCTTCGTTTTGGTGTCGTATGAGAAGCCCCTGCTCCGGTGCGCTACTCCCCCCCACCTTGCCAATTTGCAGGATGATTCCGAACAGCGTTCAGTAGCGTCCTCTCTCTCTCGCTCTCTCTCTCTCTCTCTCTCTCGCTCCTTAAGGCCGAGCCCTGTGAGTGCGACAAGGACAGAGAGACGACACCACTGTGCGGGATCACCCTGTGGAGGGCGAGACTCGCGCACCACCACGCGCTGCTTTTGGAGGCGCCCTGTGCTGTGCTCGCTGGGCCGGCGGCGCGTTTGCAACAACCAGCGTCCTTTTGTGCGGCGCGCGGGGGTTTGCCAACGCGGCGTGGCGTGGCGTGGCGTGGCGTGGCGTGGCGTGGCGTGGCGTGGTGTGGTGCGGCGCGGGTCTAGCGTGTGGCCACGGCAGTCAGTGCAGTGGTGGTGGTGAGCCCGCTTCAGAGCACTGTTGTCACCCCTTCTCCTAATGAGAGAACTTGCGAGCCGGGCTCGGCTCGGCTCGGCTTGGCTCGGCTTGGCTTGGCTCGGCTTGGCTCGGCTCGGCTCGGCGCGGCTAGCCACTCACTCTCGAGTGATGCTCCACTTCTGCGGACCGCCGAACAGGTACTACCACTACTACTCCAACTACTACTACTGCGTATACGGCTCGTAAATATGAGCCGCGCGCTCGGGTACACAGTTTAAAAAATAATAAAAAAAAAAGGACCGCTCGGAAAAAAAATTAATCACAGCGACAGCTTTCCAAATATATATACCCCTGATGCGGTTTTTATTATTCACGTGTATCTGTTTAGGATTTGTTTTACCACCTGCTAGTTTCAATTAAGGTGGAAAAGAAAATTGGAATGTTTGGTTTACCTTCCGGTGGAATGATGCACTCACCAATAACAAAAGAGGACGCTTTTGTTTGCGGTGCACCTCTTCCACCTGGTGAACCCTTTCGTCTCAAATCTCCATACAGTATGTAATCTTCACCTCGGCCGTCGTCTTTTGTTTTCGGTTTCGAACGAGGCGCGAGGAAGGAGGTGTCGGTCGGTACTGTGTGCCTTTACACGCAATTAACGCCGCGCAAGGAAAAGTGAGGGGGGGGGGGTGGTAAGACACAGGCTATTCATTCATACTTGTGCACTGCGTATGGGTGTGCGTGTGTATGTGTGTGAGAGAGCAAGCAAGTGTCGAGAAAGCGAGTGTGTGTGTACCACCGGTGCATACCACGTGAAATCGAGCGTGCGACTTGCCCTAGACTCGCCCATGAACGCGGCTCCCGAGAGAGAGAGAGAGAGAGAGAGAGAGAGAGAGAGAGAGAGAGAGAGGAGTTGGCGTGCTCATGCTACGCCAGCCCCCACTACACCGCCCGCTCGCTCGCCCGTCACTCTCAGCAGGTACGGGTTCGGAAACGGAACAGGTTTTCTTCCTGCCCGTGCGCGAGGCGGTGGGGTGGGGGTACCCGGGGGGTACCCGGGGGGGCGCCCGGGAGGTACCGGGAGGGGGTCATGGGCCGCCCAGAGGAGACCCGCTGCTCCCAGCCCAGCACAGCCGCCGCGGGGGTACCCGGTGCCGTGGAGTAGTCTTTCTGACACTGACCTCCAAGCGGACGGGATCGGCCCCTCAGCGTGTGTGCGTGTGTGTATGTGCACGTGCACACACGATTATCTGACTCGCGCTGGAGGACAGTATTTTTGTGCCGAGGAAGAGATCACTCATACAAAATGTGTACAGTGATTTTTTTGGACAATTTTTTTTTCTCAATTTTTCTTTTGATTTTTCAAGGAAGATTTCCGTCACTCTTACAGTAATTTTGATCTTAACCCCGTATTTGTGACTTTTTTCACAAAAAAATATCAACTTTTTGTTCATTTGTTCTTGATTTTTCGGAATTTTCTGTACCTTTCTTCTTGATTTTATTTTAATTTTTCGATTTTTTTTTTAAATTTTAAACGATTGCATTTTTTGGGGGCCGCACAATGATTTTTCGAAGTAACTCCCCCCTTGTTTTGTGTGGTCAACCAGTAATACTCCTCTGTGAAGCTGTGTATGAGTATGTGTGTGTGTGTGTGTGTGTGTGTGAGGAGTTTTTGTTTTCACTGCAAGCACTCCTCCTGAGTTTGTCGTCGTGTTTTCGTGAAAGATTTTTCGGGGGGATTTTTGTTGTCGACGCGGAACTGGTTCCGTTTTTGGGTGCGCCGGCGTCGTCGGTCGCGGAGACATAGGGAGAGGGCGACTGACTCATCGCCAAACTGGATGCGCTGGCAGGACGCGTCTCCCTCTCTCTGTCTCTTTCCCTCTCCATCCTCTCTCTCTCTCTCTCTCTCCCTCTCCCTCTCTCTCTCTCTCTCTCTCTCTCTCTCTCTCTCTCTCTCTCTCTCTCTCTCTCTCTCTCTCTCTCTCTCTCCTCCCTGCTGTCATAGAGCGAGTCGAGGAGAGACCTGGACCACTGTACTGGAGGGCAGCTGCCGTACTGCGTGGCGGAAAGGATTTTTGAAATTTAAAGTCGGCATACTCACTTGTCTCCATCTCCGCGCCGGTCAGACTCGAAACTCCATCTGCCCGCGCCTCCCCCACCGAGCTGCACGCCCACCGAGAGAGAGAGAGAGAGAGAGAGAGAGAGAGAGAGAGAGAGAGAGAGAGAGAGAGAGAGAATGGGAGGGAAGGAGTCTGGACGGAAGCTGCAACCCTCTCCCTCCCCCTGTCATCCCCTGCGAGGGTGATCTAATGAGAGGAGGTTGCCGGCCGCGCACCCCTCCACCGCGCGCGCGCTCCCAAAAGGGTTGCGCTTGTGTCACACACGCGCGCACAGTCGCTCTATCTCGCTCTCTTGCTCTCTCTATCGCTCTCTTGGTCTATCTCACTCTTTTGCACTTTCTCGGTATCAAGCTTTCTTTCTCTCTATATATATCGCTCTCTAGCTTTCTTGCTCGCTCGCTCTCTTGCTCTACCTTCCTCGCTCGCTCCTCTCGATCTCGATCATATGAGCGACGTCACAGTAGTCGTGACTCTGTTTGCAGACCTCATCTATACACGCGGTCTGCGACCATGCAATACATAGACATGTGTGTGAGAGAGAATTGATGTGTGTGAGTGAGCGAGAGAGACTGCGACAGAGCAGAGAGGGATGCGCGGGTGAGCATGATTTCTCTCCGCCCCTTTGCTCGCATTGCGCTTGTACTCACCCACAGTCTCTCTCTCTCCCTCTCTCTCTCTCTCTCTCTCTCTCTCTCTCTCTCTCTCCCCCTCTCTCTCATACACACACATTCCCGATAACGGGCGGCATACCGTGGAATTTCGCCCGAGCAGGCAGGCAGGCAGCGCACCCTGCGCACTACTGCTGCTGCTGCTACACTGTCGGAAATGATGATGGTGAAAATGATGGTCTCGCAACAGAGAAATGTTACAGCAATAGTGTTGGTGCTCTCCTGCGCCCCACGGGGGGCCGCGGCGGCGTGGCGGCGCTGCAGCCTTGAGCCCCTTTCCTCGATTCGCGCGGCGTGCCCCACCCCACCCCACCCCACCCCACCCCGCCCCGCCTCGCTTCGCCTCTCTCCACGGGTTGGGGCGGGGCGGGGCGGGGCGGGGAGGGTCTTATCCAGCAGCGAGGAGACGAGCGTCGCCAAGAGTGAAAGTAGCGATGCACCGACCGACCGTCCGGCAGGCCGGCGAGCAGACGGGCGCACCAGCAGACAGACAGACAGACAGACAGACAGACAGAGGGGCACAAATGGCTGGATCAGTGTCAGCGCGCGGGCCTCCGGGAGTCTGCTTAGCTGGAGAATTCCTCGCGGTTTAAACATGTTTTCAAAAACAAAAAACACAAAAAAAAATGTTTAACAGAAAAAACTGTTAACAAAAATTTTCCGCAGAGTATTGCTAGTAATCTTGAGGAAGCGCGCTGGTGGATAAATAAGAGAAAAACATCTCTCTGTCGGGATTGATAGCGTAAGGTGAATGCGGAGTTCTGGGTGTTGTGTTGTGTGGCGCTCGTGGCGGCCTTATTCTCTCTTTCTGTCTCTGTCCCTCTCCTAGCGACCCACGCGCCTAGCCTAGACCAGATAAGATAAAGACATGCAAAGCGTAATAGACCAACGCGCGCGTGTGCGCATTCTGCAGCGGCTAGTTACTTTCCGTCGCTGTTTGCGACTAATCCGTCCTTCCCCTCCTGCTTCTTCTTCTTCTTCTTCTTCTTATTATTATTATTATTATTATTATTATTATTATTATTATTATTATTATTATCGTCATGTTCCTTCCCTCCTCCTCCTCCTCTTCCTCTTCTTCTTCCTCCTCCTCGTCCTCCTCGTCCTCATCGAATGGCGCCAAGCGGCCCATGATGATTCACTTGAGCCGCGTCGCGCCTGCGCGCGCATCCGGCGCCCCGCACGACCGGCTGTGCAAACCGTGCCCTTGCCCGGTGGCGGAAAAATAGAGGAAAAATTCGCAAAGGATTGCAATATTTTTGCCAGGTTAAACTGTCAAGCTCGACAGGTAAACAGTCAAATTTTAATGATAAGCAGTCAAATTCGATTGGCAAACAGTCAAATTCGATTGGTAAACACTGTCAAATCTGTCGAGGAAGAAGTCGAACTCGATATAGTCAAACAGTCAAATTCGACAGGTTACCAGTCAAATTCGACTCGTAAATAGTCAACTTTGATTAGCAAACAGTCAAATTCGATCGAGAAAACGGCCAAATTCCATAGGTAAGCCCGTGAAAGTCGACAGACGAACAGTCCGCCGGTTCTTTTGCGGTGGACCTGCGTGCAAAAAAGCCGCGGTACACACAGTAGTGCAGAACTTGATGGATGTGTGTTGTTTTTTTTCTGTTTCAGGTGAGTACCGTCGGCAGCGACGGGAGCGCCACCGCAGCCGTGGACCGCAGCGGGGGGGAGCAGGAGGAGGTACAGTACCGCGACACAAGCGCTGGTGGCGGGGCGGGGCGGGGCGGGGCGGGCCCGTTTAAAAAAGATTTGCCCGAAAAGTGGACGAAACTAGCCCGAAAGACGCCCGGGAGGCCCCGGGCAGCCCGGAACTAGTCCGAAGCCTCCCCGGTTTGCCCGCTATCACCCCGGCCTCGGGCTTGGACAAACCGAAACTAGCCCGTGAATCGGCCGGCCGGACGAAAACCGAAATCAGCCCGTGATTCTGTTCGGTTTGCCCGCGTTGAGCCCGGCCTCGGGTTCAGAGTTGCCAGATCGTGGGAAATTTCCCATTTTTAGGGAAATTTGAAAGTCAAAGGGAAAGGGGGGAAAAATGCGAAATAAAGGGAAATTACGATACAGTGGGGCGTTTTCAGCCAAAATGCACACAATACTCTTGTTTATTACACTTCTTTAAGTGTTTTACCGTGAGTTTCACATTAAGACGTTCACCACCTTTTAAATTTGCCGCCTGTAATGTTGTCGGCGCTGCCAACGATCCTCTCACATCGCTAATTTTATACGTCCGATAAAATTTTATGTCTACTATTACTCTAAAACATCATTTCTGCATTCTCTAAACACAGTTTTTATAGAAAAAGGTGATTTTTTTCCATAAAATCCACAAAAATGGATCCGAGGGAAATTTTGTTCTGGAAAGGGAAATTTCCGACCTGTGAGTGGGAAAAAAGGCGACCGCCGTCTGGCAACTCTGCTCGGGTTACACTCGAGCGCTAGGCATCGATCGAAATACTTCTTCCGTGGATGCGTCATCATCCATGCAAATCTAAATGCTCATAAAATGAGTAGTTTAGGGAATTTCGACTTGAAATTTGGTATGTGGCCTCTTAAGTTAATTTTAGTAGTGCCATTTTTTTAAAATTCAAATCTGAGATCTTTTTCCTGCTATCTCGTAAACGGTTAGAGCTAGGGCAAAACAGAAAGCGGATTCGGCTTCGCCTCGGTTTGGACACCCTACTAGCTTGTCCTGATAATTTCTCTGACGTATGTGTAACCCTTAAAAACGTTAATAATTGACTTCACAATCTTTAAAGCTAGATAAACATGCAGTTTTTTTTTTGCTGTGCAGACTTTACTAGACTGTACACGGACTCTTTTCGGACAAACCCACTCATGAAAAACCCGGTATCGGACCGAATGCTGCTTTCGGGCACACCCAGAAGTTGGCGTTTTTTGTAACATTACGGGTGTGTTTTAGGTCTGCCCGTCGGACAAGCCCGGAAATGGCCCCGCCACCAGGGCTGATTCCGGGGCTGCACATTTTTAAACGGGGGGCGGGGCGGGGCGGGGCGGGGCGGGGCGGGGCGGGGCGGGGCGCGGCCGGGCCGGCGGCCTGCACTTGTACTTTCATACACACAGTACAGATTGGAGGGGGCGGGGGGGGGGGGGGGCAGCCGTCTGTCTGGGTCTGGAGCGGAGCCGAGCGGCGGCGCGGGCGGGGCGGGGCGGGGTGACCTCATTCCTGCGGTGTCGTTGCGTCAGGCGCGCTGTGACGGCATATACAGCGCTGTGTGCCCTTAAGCGTTTGGTGCCGTGGGCGCACACCGGTGCATCTCGCAGTCCTTTACCGCGCGCGATCTCTCGAAGCAATAAGCGATGCGCCCCGATCGGAGCTTTAAGCGGCAGTTAAGCAACTTAAGCGCGCGCCCGAAGGTGGTGCTTAAGCTTATTTGTCTCTGGCTCTGTATCTTACGCACGCTTATAATATTGTGCTTAATTGTGAGGAAGGTGGCGCTTAAGCATTTTAAAGGCAGTGTTGAGCACGCCTTAAGTCTAAACTTGCAAGAATTTTTATTTATTTATTTATTTATTTATTTATTTATTTATTTATTTATTTATTTATTTATTTATTTATTTTTTCCTGGTGGGGGCGGTAGAAGAAGTCGATTTTTCTGGCGCGACGTGCGTCATATGGTTTGTGCACCGCCAGGCCTCGTCAGAAAAATGGGCGCGCCGCTTGTCCGCGCTTGCTACCGGGGCTGCGCTCAGAGGAACGCCAGACCCACCCCACCCCACCCCACCCCACCCCGCCCCGCCCCGCCCCGCCGCGATGCTTCGGCTGCCTCGGGACGGACCTCAAATCGAAATTTAGTCCCTGACGGCGCCGGTCAGCTGGCGGCAGCAGCAGCAGCCCACATTTGAAATCAGGCCAAACATGACGGGGCGTGGCGTGGCGTGGCGCGGCGGTCGTAACGCCTGCACTTCCCCGCGCGGTGCATAACGCGGTCAACAAGGGCGCGTCAAAACACGGGCCGGCCGAGGGGACTGCGGCGCCGCCTCTGGCACCGGAGGTCACGGGTTCGAAACCTACTGACTCGAATTTTTTTTTTCGGGCGAGAGACTTTGATTTTTATATGACGTGAAAAATACATCTTTTTTGCGGGCTGTGTACGCACGTAGTGAGCTGTAGATGAATGAATGAGCGCGCGGGGTGTCAGCGGTGGGTGGGTGCGGACTTTGTTGCTATCACTTGTCTGGCGGGCGTGAGTTAGGTGTGCCAGTTATGCGTTAAGTGCGTCTCGCCTCGTTTCTCTCTCTCTCTCTCCCTCTCTCTCTCTCTCTCTCTCTTTCTCTCTCTCTCTCTCCCGCCAAGCGAGCGAGCGATACTTTGAGACACTCTCCTTCGCTCGCTAGGGCAGACCGGGCGAATGGGGTCGAAACACACACACACACACTCACAAGCTGTCGTTACCCAGAGCCATCACACGACTCACGAAGGCCATTCGAGTGAGAGCGAGAGAGAGAGAGAGAGAGAGAGAGAGAGAGAGAGAGAGAGAGAGAGAGAGAGAGAATATGTGCGTGTGTTTGTCTGATTTACGGGGCGGCGACCGTGCGGTAAAACGTCAACTGCGCATCGGCGATTCGGCGAACTTTTTCAGTGTTTTTTTTTTCATTCTTTTCTTTTTTCCGCTTTGTCGGGCGGAAGCGTGCTCAGCTTCGGTAACACCGACTGGCCGAGATATTTTTTTTTATTTGGGTACGCTTTTACCTTTCTTCTAAGTATTAGTAAAATTTAAATTTTTGTCGTCTGCTGTCACGCGGGAACGGTTGGACGGGGCGACGCGTCGTCTGCTAGTGTTTACACCCGCGGCGCGCGGGGGGAGTAAGGGCCCTGTCCAAGGAGGCGGGGCGGGGCGGGGCGGGGCGGGGCGGGGCGGGGCGGGGCGGGGCGGGGCGGGGCGGGGCGGGGCGGCGCGGCGGCCCTGGTCCGATTGGGTGAGGTCGCGGTATAGAGCGTCACCAACACCATGTTTACACACGCACGGCCTAGAGGCGCGTTGTGAAGCTGCCTGTCTTACAGGAATCGCCGTGGTCAGGCGCTGGGCGGGCGTTTGCCCGCGCGGGCTGTAAAAATAGCAGAGGCCGTCGTCGTAGTACATATGAGGCTCTCCAGGTTTAGGCTGCTCCGAAGTGAGTGAATAATAATGTGCGTGAATTTTCATTCTTACGTGTTTTTCCGAGGAATTTCGCTCAGGTTTGGAGGAGCAAAGTGCGCGAATAGAAACTCAAACATCTACAAGTGGGTGACGTTCACACACTTTGGCTTCGAGGGCTAAGCAAATGCTGAATTTTTGTGTACAAATTTTCTTAATTATTGTGAATTTTTCGGAAGTTTAGTTGAATTATTTGCTATAATTTTTCTTATTATTGTTGCGTGAATTTTTCTTAAATTTTCTGCATTTTTCAGAATTATACTGAATTGCGAGGTGCGTGCAAAAATTTCAGAGTTGTTTACCCCTCGCTTGCCTTGCTAGTATTCTGTTTGCTCTCTCTCTCTCTCTCTCTCTCTCTCTCTCTCTCTCTCTCTCTCTCTCTCTCTCTCTCTCTCTCTCTCTCTCTCTCCCTCCCTCCCTCCCTCCGCCCCGTCCTCCCGGACGTCGAGTATGACGTGGTCGCCTTCGAGTCAGTGAGTCACACGGGGGGATATCGGTGCAGCGCCAAAAACCCCTGTCCTACTCCAGTCCAGCCGCGCCCTGCCGGCGGCCGTGATAGCGGGAGAGTTATTCTCAGTCCTGATCGCGGTCAAGGTCTGTCTGAACACACACACACACACACACACACACACACACACACACACACACACACACACACACTCGCACAATGAAAAAGAAGAGGAGGAAATCGAAATTACTTTGTCATTTTTTTTTCAACATTCTTATTATTTTATCGTTTTTGTTCTTGCCACGGAAACGGCGCATCATTGCATGCAGGATGCACCACAAAGCGGTTCATAAGCATGTCGGAGGCGATAGCGATGAAGCGACGATAAGCTCGGTACAACTGTGTCTGCCCCTCTATCTCTCTTTCACTCTCACTTTCTCTCTCACTCTCTTCGTTCTCACTAAAAATATTTAAAAAAAAAAAAATACACCTGTCTGAAAACCTGGCATAAAAATAATATTATTAATAATAATATTAATAATAACTGAAACCAAAATCGTTATTTAAATCGTAACGACAACATGTTAAATAATCGTAAAAAAAGTAGTGACTATTTTTCGGCGGTGGTTCATAGGATAAAAACGATAACATTGGTAAAAGCGTTGCCGCGGGCACGCGGGCTAAGTGACCGCGCGGTACGTGCACCCCACAGCAGGTAACCTGGCATGTACCATTATACCTCGTGGCGGGGCGGGGCGGGGCGGGGCGGGGCGGGGCGGGGCGGGGCTCCGGGGAGCGTTGTTGCCTCACAAGTCGTGAGTCTGCCCGGAGGAGCTCGCGCGGCGCCCGGAGCTCTGGCGAAACGTAGGCAATGACCTTACGGCAAGCAGCAAAGCAGCCATCCCATTCACCCGCCACGCCACGCCGCGCCACGCCGCGCCACGCCACGCCACGCCGGCGGCAACGCCAGCTGCTCCCGCACGCTCGCGCTCTGCAAGCCCAATCAGTGCGGCAATGCGTCACACACTCGCTGCTGTGCGAATTCTCACATTTGCATACCCTCTGCCAACTCCCCCCCCAAAAAAAAGGGGGGCTGCTGAGCTTTTACATTTTTTTTTTTTTTTTTTTTTTAGCTCCTGGTGCTAATTTTTTTTCAACCGCACTTACAATGTAAAATTGTTTTTCTCTCAATTTTAATAAAAAAATATCAAGAAGCATTAACATAAACATTTGTCGTTGTAAATTTAATAACAAGAATGATGGGAAAAGTAGTAACAGTTGTGCGATGAAAAGTTCACTAGCTAAACACTCCCGTGTTGAAAACGATTGCTCGGGAGCAAAATTTTTATTAGCTGCATAGCTAAAATATCAGCTGTATAACCAGCTCACTTTTTGCACGACAGATATCGCACGGGTTCTAGATTGGGTCCGCTGAAGCGGCTAGCTCCGGTCCAATTTCAATTTTTTTTCTCCCCCGTTTAGGAAAAATTGCATCTATTGTCAAAATTTTCGATTCACTCGCACATGTTCTTTCGTACAGTTATACACAGCTCTAATCAAATCTGAGCCGATAATAATAGGAATGATGATGTTGGTTTTATTTTTGACGGTGTACCCGTTTGCATGTGAAACCCGCGCGCGCGTATTTCGCGAGGCCCGTGAGAAAAGGGGTGCGTGGGATGATGACGTTGTGTATCCGATCCGGATGATGCTTGGATGTGTGCGTGTGTGTGTGCGTGTGATAGGGGGAGGTGCAGTCAGGTAGAGGGTGGCTGCTGGGCTGTCAGGCTGGCTGGCTCTGGGTTCGGATCTCCCACGCATTGCACCCCGTACGCACCAACGGATGCAGCAGCATGTGTGCTCCGGGGCATCCGCGCGGACCTCACCCCCACCCCCGCCGCGCAGCGGAGGAGGTGGGGAAGTAAACTGACCCACTTCCAGTGGTGGGTGGGGGTGGGGGAGGGGGTGTGTGCGTCCCGTTACGGATCAAGTTGATGATAAAGGTGTCGTCAGGTAGGATCACCCCCCCCCCTCCCCTCCCCTCCCCAAGCACTCCTACTCGCTGGGTAAACAGCAGCAGGGAGGGGAGGGAGGGATACAAGCACCAAAAAGATTCTTTTTCTGTAAGTTTTTTTTTTTTAATATATAAAGGTAGAAGAGGATAGGGAGATGCGTTGAATGTGTTTGATTCTCTTGTCGCCTTCTCTGTCTGTGTGTGTGTGTGTGTGTGTGTGTGTGTGTGTGTGTGTGTGCGCGTGCGTGCGTGCGTGTTCATGTGTGTCATACGTGTGGGCGAAAATTTCGTCTGTCTTTTTTCTTTCTTTTTATATGTCAACGACGACGCCTTTCGTTACAGAAGACAGAGTGAGACGGAGAGAGAGAGAGAGAGAGAGAGAGAGAGAGAGAGAGAGAGAGAGAGAGAGAGAGAGAGAGAGAGAGAGAGAGGAGGTGAGGTGAGGGGGTGGGGTGCAGGCAGGGTATATATGGTCGTATGCAGTAAGGCGTATGAGGTAACTTCCTTCTCCTCCAGGTGTCTGTGCGCCAATGTGTGTGCGTGTGTGTGTGAGTGTGGGCGAGCCCCGAGTGCAGAGACCACGCGCTCGTGTGTGTGTGTGTGTGCAGTTGACGCGTCCGCCGCGCGCTATGCTCTGCCACGTCACGCCGGACCCAGAAGTAGGTCACCGCCCCTCGCCCACCCCCCCTTCACTCCCTCCCTCCCTCTCTCTCGCACACACACACACACACTCACGCTCACTCTTTCACACTCACACACACATTATGCCAATAAGTTTCGGGGGGTCAGTCCCGTCCTCGCAGCGGCGCGGCAGGGGGGCTTGGGCTTCTGGCGGCGCACTTCGGCCCGTCCCAATAAACGCACTAAAGCAGGGGCGGGGCGGGGCGGGGCGGGGGCGGGGCGGGGCGGGGATAGCGCTCTCTTAACTCCGCACGATATGCGTTTACTCAGCGTGGTGGTGTTGGTGGCAGTGGGGTGCGGTGCAAGGCCCGCTCTCCCACCCTTTCTCTCTCTCTCTCGCTCTCATGCTTTTCCCTCTCGCTCTCTCTCTTTTTCGTTGCACGTCGCATCGCAGCGAGCGGCGGGGTAAACAGGAAATTCTGTGGTGCGTCCATATGATGTGCTTGCACACACACACACACACACACACACACACAGATATACAGACACAGACGAGAGAAGGGCGCCCCGGCACGGCCATGGAGCGTGCGAGCCAGACGAGTACTTGAGGCGGGAATAGAGTTGCCACTCCAGAGCGCCCTCCTCCGTGGGGGAAACAAATCTGAACATTAATGTACGTATTTTATGAAATTTGCTGAAATTTTTTCGATTATCTTGATATAATTCTTTTTTCTTTTTTTGGGCCAATTTTCCCCCAAAAAAGGAATTTTTGGGGGAAAATTTTCCAATATTAGCGCTTTAAAAAAATTACGAGGTGTACGAAAATTTTCGAGTTCTCCCCCGCTCGCCCTTCTCTCATAATGATGCGCCATTAGGGGGAGATAGGAAAGGGCAAGTATTTCAGCCCGGCTCGGCTCGGCCTGGTTTTACTCGGCTCGGCTCGGCTCCGCTCGGCTGAGGGCCGCGGCCGGCGCGGGAAGTGCCCCCCACCGGTGTGGACGCGGTGCCGGGCGGGGCGGGGCGGGGCGGGGCGGGGCGGGGCCAGGGCGGCCGGAAGTGGGCGCCGCCGCCGCCGCGGTGCTCAAGGGGGCCGGGGCCGGGCCGAGCCGCCGCCGACACAGACGCCGACGCCCGAATTGGGGCCGCGACACTCTCTCTCTCTCTCTTCTCTGCCTCTCTCCCTATCCCGCTCTCTCTCTCTCTCTCTCTCTCTCTCTCTCTCTCTCTCTCTCTCTCTCTCTCTCTCGCTCTGGAGGCCCTTGGCGGCACTGCCGCAGCCAGTGTGTACACTCTCTGGCGCCTGCAGGTGACTCATGGGGTAGTATAGAAGTTCGTGGGCGCTATCGACCGCTGCGGTGCCCGACAGGGGCTATCTCGCTCACTCTCTCGCTCGCGCACTTGCTCGCTCCGTCGGGTGGGAAAGGGCCGGATGGGCCGAGTGAGGGAGACAGAGGAGAGAGGGAGAGGGAGGCCAGGAGCGGGGATGGCAGACTTCCGCGCGGGGAGGCAACCCCGTGATGAAAAGGAGGTTAGAGCGTCTGGGCCGGATAGGCCGACGCCCGGATAACCGCCTGGGGGTGTCAACAAACCCCACTAGGGCCCGCCCCGCCCCGTGCTCCGGTGGCCTCAATGGCATGGGAGCCAGCCGCCCGCTGCAGTGCGCACCCTAGGTCGTATTCTAACCACCCTAGGCCGCGCAGTGAGCTAGGTCAGTGGTGACCCTTACACTCGCCGTCGCTTGCTCTCTCTCTCTCTCTCTCTCTCTCTCTCTCTCTCTCTCTCTCTCTCTCTCTCTCTCTCTCTCTCATTCCCCCGTGTCTCACACGCGTTAACTTTTGCCGCCGTGTCGTCGTACGTGCTTCCACGATCTGTGACTGCGTCAGACATCAACTGTCCCCACTAAACCGTGTCCCTCCCTTTCTTTCCCTCCCTCTCTAGCTCTCGCTCTCCCCCTCTCTCTCTCTCCTACTTGCCGCCCAAGGTCTCCGCGCCGGTGTGCCCGAGGGCCTAGCTCAACAAGTAGCACGGGCCCGAGGCGCGCGCCCCCCGGTGCCCCTCGCACTCCCCATTTCCCCCCCGCGCCGTCAGCAGCGGTCTGGCCTGACCCATTTCAGCCGTGAGCCGGAACAGAATCATACCGCCGCGACCGCACGGGGCGCGGGTTCAAATACCACTTCTGCCATTTCCTTTTTCTTTTCACTTCGAGCGTTTTTCATTTTATCGTCGTCACATTTTTTTGGACGCTCACGCGCGCATGTGTATGTGTGTGTTTGAGAGTAATCTCTCCATACACTCACACACGCACGACGCACGAGCTATCTGCAGTGGCAGGGTCCACGTGAGGCCATTAGCTGTGACATGAATTAGCCTTATCGGGAAACGAGGAGGTTTCTGCGGGTATGGCAGGGCGAGGGAAATGCAGTGGGGAAATTTGAGGAAAAGCAACTCGTTAGAAAAACAAAGTCTGATTTTTTTGGAGGAAAAATAGGAGAAACTTTTAGGCATTTTCTAAATTTGAGGTAAGCTCCTCAGATTTTAAGGAAGTTTGCTTAAAGAAATGAGGGGAGTTTCCTTATGTTTTTTTTTCTTCTTTTTTTTTTAGGAGAGTCCCTCCAAATAGGAGCAGTTTTGCTCAACGTTTCGGAGTGCCTAAAAGTTTTCCCCTTTTCCTCAAAAAAACACAAATTTGTTATTGTGGCGAACACTGTGAACAATACTCGTAAGGGTTACGGGAAAATATTCCATGATAAAAGTCGTAAAATTACAATTTGAAATTGTAAATTTACAAGCACTCCCTATCGACTTGGAATTGACCGACGAGCAAAAATGGGCTGTCGTAAATTTACGACATATTTTGTAAATCAAAATTACAAAAAATGTCGTAAGTTTACGAGGATATTTTTCACAGTGAAGCGCGGTGCGCTCAGGGCAAAAATACTCTGTCACACTCTTGGTCAAGCTGATGGTGTGGTTGAGGAACTTAAGTATCTTGAGCAGCTTGGACATGGGCAGGCGGTCGGTGGTGGATAATATGGCACTCCCTCCCTGCACTTGAAATTTTCTATTGATAAAAAATAATTATAATAAAAAGCACCTGCGCCAATATCAAAGCAGACGTGTCGTAATGAAAACGATTTCGTATGAGTTTGACGTTGCGCGCGTGCGCGGTATAACTTCGCAAACCCAAACCCTTTTTCTAAAAAGGGATGGTGATGAATGTCGCCACGGCGCGCCACCCGGCTTTAATATTAGATCCGGATGTTATATTTAAAATTGAGGCTGCGGCTGCGGCGCCAGCCTCGCGGCGTCCACTTCCTCGTGAGTGTTGTCACCTTGTTGTGTGTGTGCGCGAGCGAGAGAGAGAGAGAGCTGGCGCGAGCAAGGGAAAGAGCGAGCAAGAGAGAGAGAGAGAGAGAGAGAATGAGATTAGTGAGGCGTGTTTACCAGCGGGGCGCGACGCACTGCACGCAAGTAGTGCATTCTGTTGTCGGCTGGGTGGGTCGGCAGGCCGGGGCGGCAGGGGCAGGCCTATATGCTATTTTAACACGTTTGCTGTTTTCGCAAACTCGCGTAGCGGGTGCGCGTGCGCGCGGGCGGGGGGCATTTCATACCTTCGAGATGCACGCACGCGCTTGACTGCCCCGCATATGGCTCGCGAGTGTGTGCACTGTGAAAAATTGTCGTAGGTTCACGGGAAAAAGTTTCCACGAAGTGAAGTTGTAAAATTACGATCACTTATCGTTAAATTATAAGCAGTACCTATCGACTTGAAATTCAATTACAAGTAAGAATGTGCTGTCGTCAATTTACAACATTTTTCGTAAGTCGTAATTTACAAAATAAATCGTGAATCTACGAACATATTTTTCACAGTGTGTGTGTGTTTTGCTCACTAGAATCGGAAGTGCATTTGTGAAAATTTAGTGTTACTCTTAGCTCTTATAATAAGCTGTGCGTAAATCTTGAATCGTATACCATTTGTTATTTTCTTTTGAAATTCGTAGGATAATAAACACTCGGGGGAAGATCGCTTTGAAAAATAATTGTTCGCAGCCACTTCATATATTTTTTTAAAAAAATCCGAACAAAATTAAGAAGAAAGATACAGAAAAATCCCCCAAAATTGAGAAAAACAAAGAACTGAAATAGAATTGAAAAAAAAATAACAGAAATTTCCCTTGAAAAACCATAAGTAGAATGTAATTTAATTAAGAAATAAAAGAAACAAGTCTAAAGTCAAAAAAAAATTCTTGTATTGATTTTGCATGAGTCATCATCTGCCTCGAAAAACACGCTTCGAGTCTGCCTCATTCAAGCAGTGTGCGCGAATAACGGAAATTCACTCTCTTCTGCAGGTGTGTGCGACATTCACACACGTTTGTCTTTACAGTGTGTGTGTTAGTTTGATGCATTGTCACACTCGAGCACTGTGTAGAAGAGCATCGCGGGTTGACGAGGCGACGCGTGGGCGGCCCGCGGGCTGTGTTTTAGTGGGTCAGCTGAGCGCGTGCATAGGTGTGACAGAGAGAGAGAGATAGAGAGAGAGAGATAGAGAGAGAGAGAGAGAGAGAGAGAGAGAGAGACAGAGACAGAGACAGAGAGAGTGAGTGGACATCTCCGTCCGTAGTGTCCCTATCATCATTTTGCAGCGGCAAGACACCTTGGGGGAATTGAGTAACTCTTGGCAGCAGCGATGCTTCCCCTTCCTTCTCTTTCTCTCTCCATCTCTTTCTCTCCCTGTCACTCCCTCTCTCTCTCTCTCTCCCATGCACAAACCTCTGCTGCTGCACGTCCTGCGCGCGCCAAGAAGTCGCTGCGAGGTGGGAGAGAGGGGGGTAGAGGGGGGGGCAGTGCCCCTGCCCATAAGAAGGAGTTGCCCCCCACCGGGCTGCGGCAGAGGGCCCCCCGCGCCCGCTCCCTGCGCTCTGAACTTGCATGCACTTGGGCTACTTTGCAACGGTGTTCCCCCTCCCTCCCTCTCTGTCTGTCTGCCTGTCAGTCTGTCTGTCTGTCTGTCAGTCTATCTGTCTGTCTATCTGTCTGTCTGTGTGTCTCTCTCGCGAGGCGGCCGGGCCAGGCCAGCGAAAGGCTGAGCGCTCGCGCGGTCCTGGAGGAGGTGGGAGGTGGTGGGCAGGAGGAGGAGGAGGTAGAGGAGGAGGAGGAGGGAGAGGAGGAGGAGGAGGATGGTGAGGGGGAGGAGGGAGAAGCGACGGGCGCAACGGAAGTCGCCAAGCGGTGCGCGGCGGCGCTGTGCACGCCGACCTTTCACGGGCACTTCCGTCGTCGGGGCGGGGCGCGGCGAGCGCGGGGCGGGGCGGGGCGGGGCGCGAACTACTTGCAACACGCCGCGTCACACGGAGCCGCCGCGCGACTCAATGACCTACGGAATGGTGAAAAAAAAGGTGAAAAAAAACAAGAGTGTCAATTCCACCCAACGCGCGGTGCATTTTTGATCAACGATTTCTGTCGCGTTATCATCTTACGTCTCTCTCTTTCTGCTCCCTCTCTCTCTCTCTCTCTCTCTCTCTCTCTCTCTCTCTCTCTCTCTCTCTCTCTCTCTCTCTCTCTCTTCTCTCTCTCTCTCTGCGGGTGGAGGAGGGCCTTAAGCAGACGGCTTGCAGGACTGGTCTTTTGCAAGCCCGCCGCCGGTAACTAGAGCAAGAGCTCTGCGAACCCAACCCAAGCCCGACGGCGCTCACCTTGCAGCGCGCCTGCGTTTCGACATTCCCCTCTCTCACTCACTCACACCCTCCCTCTCTCTCTCTCTCTCTCTCTCTCTCTCTCTCTCTCTCTCTCTCTCTCTCTCTCTCTCTCTCTCTCTCTGGCCTGCCCCAACACCAGCAAAACTCAAAATCAAGGGGTCATTCACTCAAAAAAAATAAAGAAAATCAATATACACCCTTAAAATATATCAGTAAAACATCAAAAATCAAAGGCCTTTTTTTTTTTTTTAGGTCAGATCCCAATCAAAACTTGGCTACTTCGTGCCTAAAAATTAATGAAAATCACGAAAAACCAGACGAATGAGACAGATCCGTGGACGCTTGAGTTTATAATGAAAGTACCCAAGCTCAAAATCCCCCCCCCCACTGTGGAAAATATTTCCGTAGATGTACAATGTATTTTGTAATTCACTGTGTACAACATATCTCGTACATGCACCACTTTACGCTTTTCGACTTTGTTGCTCACCAATCGATTTTGAGTTGATACGTATAGTTATAAAAATTTACAATATGAATCGTAATTGTACAAGAGCTCTCATGGAAAATTTTCCCGTACCCTGTACAAGAATTTCTCACAGTGCCCCTAAAAAAAATCGCAAGTGAGATGGGATGACCTTTAAAGGAAAATGTCGTGTTGGTCATTCTGAACAAAACTGAAAAGAAAAGTGCAAAAAAAATAAAAAAATGATATTTTTGCTACAGTTTTGTAAAATAACTTGGTAGATGATGGTGAGTTTGGTGCACGCGTGCACGCAGCCCGTGGGAACCCGAGCAGCTGCTGCAGCTGCAGATGGCGCCCCGAGTATCGTGCGGCAGCGCGCCGTGTCGCAACCCGCGTGGCCGCGGCAGCTGCAGCAGCTGCGGTGGCGCTCGCGGGCCCGATCCAGGTCGCCCGCCCCGCTCCGCCCCGCTCCGCCCCGCCCCGCTGTGGAAATGTAGCCTTGAAGGTTCGTCGACCGGGTCCCGTGCAGAGTGCTCGCTGCTGAGCCGCACGGTGTGGTGGGACACGGTAAAGATCACCCCCACCACCATCTGCAGCTGGGGCAGCTGCGCTGAGGCAGGTCACGGCGCTAGGTGGGTGACCCCATCAGTGAGGTGGACCTGTGGACCACCGCCCTCCTACACGGGCGAGGACTGCAGATGGGCTAGAACCGAGAGGTTGAAAAAAAAAAAAAATCACGAATGATAAAAAAAATCCGTGAACGCTTTAATTTATAGTGAAGTACTCATTAGTTGGAGCTATCAAAACCTTATCCAGGTCGACCAAATTTATATTAAAAGCAGCTACTTGCGGGTAATTGTACTCGGAGCGCAAGTGTGAGTGAGATCTCTCCTTTGCGGGTTTGCGAACAATTTGTGTGGGATCTTTCGTCGAAAATTGAAAAACCTTGACTTACTGAATGATAAGAAATTTTACGTCCCTACACGTGTGCTTGCGAACACCCGCTTGACGTTTGCAGACGTGTTTAATACGCATGAAACTGCTGTGAGGTGTCGACACGCGGGTACAGTACAGTAGTTTCAAATTGAGTGCGACATTGTTCCGCGCGGGGACGTATACTGCGGGTACCGGTACCATTGCTTCTCACTGCTACTCGCTCTGTCTCTGTCGCACAGCCAGAGAGGTTCGCCTAGGTCAGGTTGTAGCGGGGCGTTCTGGTCACTGTGTGTGTGTGTGTGTGTGTGTGGCACGGGGGAGGGGGGCATTGTTCCCTACAAGGCGGTGAGCTAGGCGCCGGGCCGGGCCGCATGGAGAAGGCGGTGACGCAAACGATCAGGAGTACGGTACGGTACTCGATGACCGTGCAACAGGCTCTGTCCGCCCGTCTGTCTGTCTGTCTGCCTGTCTGTCTGTCTGTCTGTCTGTCTGTCTGTCTGTCTGTCTGCCTGTCTATCAAAGGGGGCTAACTGTGGGCTACGAAATGCGACCGAGTAGGTGTGACGGGTTGCCTATCTACGCGCACCGCAATCAGAATTGCCAACCTAGAGAGCCGAAATGTTCGTAAAATGTGTCGGTCTTCGACCTGACTCGAACCCACGAACTTGCCGATGGAAAGCGGCGACGCTATCCACTGCGCTGTTGCTCGGCTGTAGCAGACGCAGCTCAGCGCAGCCACTCAAGCCGCACCAGCGGTCAGTCGCACATTTTCGGATGTCATGTTGGCACCACTGCTGTCGGTGCGTCCGGCCGACGGTCCACGCGCGCCTATCTGAGTTCCCCCCCTTTGCTGTCTATCTGTTTGACGCCGCGTGGGCGGCTGGACGCCATAGCTGTGCCATGCCATACCAGGGCCAGGGCTCCTTCATTTGAAAAAAATGAAAATAAATGAAAAAAATGAAAAATCAAATAACAATTAACAAAGAATCAGGCAAAATATCAAGGAAAAGTCAGAGAAAAAAAAAGTAAAAATCGAGGAAAATCACGAAATAAGAAAGAAGAAAAAAAGCAGAAAAATCAGTATACGCTTGAATTTATAGTGAAGGACCCCTCGGCTATGCCCGCACCCGCCTGTCTGGCCCAAACCGAAAGCGATTCGCATCGCGGTGACAGAGGGAGAGAGAGAGAGAGAGGGAGGGGGAGAGAGAGAGAGAGAGAGAGGGAGCGAGAGAGAGGGAGGGAGCGAGAGAGAGAGAGAGAGAGAGAGAGAGAGGGAGCGAGAGAGGGAGGGAGGGAGGGAGAGAGAGAGAGAGAGAGAGAGAGAGAGAGAGAGAGAGAGAGAGAGAGAGAGAGAGAGAGAGAGAGAGATCCGTCCCTCTCTGGCAGCAGGAGGAGGGTAAGGGGGCGATGCGGTGGACAGCAGGCTGATTCCGCTCATCGCTCTCGTCGGTCTGTCTCTCTCGCACCTCCCTCGCTCCTTACGGAACGCACCGTGAGTGCGAGAGAGACATGCCCCACTGAGCGGTCACCGGAATCAGCCTGCAGGTGTTTAATTTTGACCCTGCCCTTGGTGGGGCGCGGTCCTCTCGTCACCGCCCCCGCCCCGCCCCGCCCCGCCCCCGCCCCCGCCCCGCCCCCGCCCCGCCCCGCCCCGCGGGACGTTATAGGCCCTCACCTCGGCGCGTGTGTGCGTTGCGCCAGCCGAGCCGCCACCGCAGCCGCCACCACGACCACAGGTGCAGATTGCACAGGAGGGCGCCACGCCTCCCCTCCCCTCTCTCTCTCTCTCTCTCTCTCTCTCTTCACCCTTTCGTTCTCTCAAATTTTGTTTGCTTAAATCACCGCTGCGCGACGAGGCATCGCAGTGCGCATCCCACAATTTTTGACTTTTCTCCCTCTCTCTGTCCCTCTTGAGGGGAAAACAACTCTAAATATTTTGTAAACCTCTCGTAATTCAGAAAGAAATGAGAAAAATTCACTCGAATTCAAAAAATTCAGATAATTTCAGGAGAAGTGCATAAAAATTCGGGAAAATTCAGAAAAATTCTCAAAAAAAATTAGGTTAAAGTTAAATGGAAAGCTGCAAAAATAAATTAAAAACTCATTAATAATTCACCAAAAAAAATTACAAAAATTTTATAAAAATTCAATAAATGTTTCCACTAAACTTCAGAGTTGATTCCCCCTCGCTTCCTATCGACCCTCCCACTCGCCCTTCTCTCTCTCTCTCCCTCCCTCTCCCTCCCTCTCCCTCCCTCTCCCTCCCTCTCCCTCCCTCTCTCCCGGTGACGGCGACTCTTGTGGGCGTCGAGAGCTTGGGCGTGGTGGTGCTCGCGGGGTCCCGGCGTCGTATGGTTATGTCAGGTACGCGGAGGGGTTCCCCGGGCGGGGCGGGGCGGGGCGGGGCGTGCGACCCGGGGGGGCAGTGGGGGCCCCGCGCGCGCCGTATCCAGGTCAAGGAGAGGATAGCCCCTGCCTGCCTGCCTGCCTGTCCCCCTCCCTCGTGGCCCCTTGGTGGGCCTCAGTGTGGCAACGCGGTGGGGCGGGGCGGGGCGGGGTGGGGCGGGGTGGGGCCCGGGCTGGTCGGCTGCCCACTTTCCCTTCCGTTCTGGAGCGGGCGCACGCTCCGGCCTGGGCCGGCTGCGCCAAGTTTTGAATCTTCCCGCGCCACGCCGCCGCCGCACCTGTTGCAGCTGCTGCAGCTTCCGCAGCAGCGGCGCCCCAGCTGCAGCAGGTGGTGGAGAGTAGGGCAGGGAGCCTCTGAGCCTCTGCGTCTATACGCCGTCTTTATTCCTCCCGTTTCTAGTTTTGCGAACAGACCTGTTGTAATTTTTTTGAAAAAAACATTTTTTTCTGAATCAAATTTTTTCTTATTCGTAAGTGATTACTAGAGACTTATATGCATATGATTTACTCACACACGTCTCAGGAGTCTGCAATGGGAGCAGGCGGCTCGCGCCGTCAGCGAACCGTTGCAGTGTCGCAAGCTGCGGCTGCTGGCCGGTACGCCCCGCCACGCCCCACCCCGCCCCACCCCGCCCCACCCCTCCCCACCCCACCCCGCCCCGCCCCGCCCCACTCCACCCAGTGCAGCTCAACCGGCGGCGCGGTGGCAAAAAGGATGCGGTGCGTTTGTGCGTTTTGAAATGCGGGCCGCCCGCCCAGCCTCCCGCCCGTCGTGATAAAAACTTGAACAAAACTCAGAGTTTTTGTTTCTAATTAGTTTTGTTTTTAGAAAATAAAATTGCGATTTTGGAAATGAAAACGACCTGGGCTCTTTGACGGGATTGCCGGTAGTGCTCGGCTCAATGGCGAATGCAGCGCCGGCGGCGGGATGGCGCGCGCAACTTGACTTTCTCTCTCTCCTTTTTTTTTTTATTTTTATTATATTTACTGCCGACTTAATTGCTCTCTGCTGCAGCACTAGAGCTGCACAGCACACACACACACACTCAAACTCACACTCACATGCCGGCCGCTACTCGCTGCAAAAGCGAAATTTCATACCCGCGAACGCGACCAAAAGGATGCTGAAAAGTACAGTATCATTCGAACATTGTCGTTCAGTAAAAAATTTAATATAAAAAAAAAAAAAAAAAAAAAAAAAAAAACAAAAAAAAAACATGCTCAGCAGAAATTAGATGTGAAAAGTTAGCACAGACGCTAAAAACGGGAGAAATTATTGGCAGGTTAGCTCGAAAATAAACACTGAAGCTTAAAAATTATCTGCGCCTTTAGCTTAATAATGAGTACACCTGCAAAGTTTTTCTGCTCAGATGCGATTGGATTTTTTTTTTTTGCGTATTTCTCCTCTATTGCTTATTTTGAACTTTTTCATTAATTAACAGCAAATATTTTAATACCTCGTTGCTATACTTTTACGTCTAACCCAAAGCGTACTCGGGAGTCGCACATTTGTTGGCGCGAGAATTTGCATTCGCAAACTTGTCTCCCCCCTGCCTACACGCGTGTGAATTTCCCAGCATTTTTAATTCGTGCTCAAGCTTGCGAGTGAACATTCAAACACCTGCCAGTGTGTGTTACATCGACACACTTGGGCAGGGCAGGGGGCTCGTCCGGCACGCGCCCGCCGCCGCCGCGCCCCGATATCTATCTCTCGAGGGGTTTACGCTGCACGCGCTATACGGTCCCGGAGGAGTCAGCACAATAGGTGAGGACGCTGTAGAGCGGCTCCGGGGGCGGCTATGGCTCCGGGGAACGGTTCCGGGGACGGGACGGCGGGCTCCGGGCGCCGCGACGCTCCGAGCCGGAGGCGTCGTCCCCTCCGGGACGGGGACGGTCAGGACACACGCGTCCGCTATTGTACTCGCCGATTTTTTTTTTCCTCTTGATCCACATTAATGCTGTTCACCCCTTCCTGTGCCGTCCTCTCCCCCCACCCCTCTGTCTTTCTGAACTGAACCCCATATCCTCACTGCTTTTCTAGTTTTCCTCTCTTCGCGTTTGCCCCCCCCCCCTCCCTCCCGCCCCGCCGTTTTCCTTTTCTTTTATATTTGACGCCTGGGCTAGGTTCGAATGCTTCTGTGGTGGTGACGTGTGTGTATGTGTGTGTGTGTGTGTGTGTGTGTGTGTGTGTGAGCGGCATCTTGTTATGTTTATGATATGATTCCATTCAGGTAGGGCAATCCGCCACATTGTTCTGTGGAGAGGCTTTTTTGGCGTAGCGCCACAAACACGCCACACTCACATTCTGCTCGTGGAGTCTGTGACACAACGTTGTCGACAACTCGTGTGTGTGTGTGTGTGTGTGTGCGCGCGTGCGCGTGCGCGCGCGCGCGCGCTAGTGTGTGTTATAGTGAGGGTGAAAGAAGGGAGAGGGAGACGAATTTTAGTGCGGCGAATTGCAGCTGCAGAGATGTCTTCGCTCCTTTGGCTCGACGAGTGATATGCGTCTTGGACCTCGCTCAAAATCCGGAGAGAGAGAGAGAGAGAGAGAGAGAGAGAGAGAGAGAGAGAGAGAGAGAGAGAGAGAGAGAGAGAGAGAGAGAGAGAGAGAGAGAGGAGAGCGACGGTGGTGAGAAGCGCGACAGATGACACGGTGGCAGTCTTGACGACGCGAAACGTTGCAAACGGGCGCATCGTCCGCGAAAAGACAACCCGCCCCACCCCGCCCCGCCCCGCCCCGCCCTGCCCTGCCCCGTCCCACCTTGCCCCACACGAGCGTGCAGTCGTTATCAGGGCAGCACCGCTAGCTTTGCGCCCGATGCACACTTTTCCCGGTTCGGTCTATATCCGGCGGGGGAACTAGATAGCGAGAGGAAAAGGAGAGAGAGAGAGAGAGGCGTAAGGTGTAACGGAAGAGGGAGTGAGAGTGAGGAGGAATGGGGCTTGGGAAAGAGGAGGGGGGGGGGGGAAGCCCGCGAGGCGTCGCGAGTGAGTGGGAGAAGGGGGGGGGGGGGGAGAGAGAGAGAGTGGTGGGGGGAGGGGCGGCCGTGAACTTGGTCCGATAGCGGACCCTGACGCAACCGGCGTGGTGGGGTGGGGTGGGGCGAGGCGGGGCGGGGCGGGGCGGCGCCCCCGCTGCAGCTGCAGCTGTACGGAGGTGATCGCGCCTTTATCGACTCTGATTCAACACCAACAACCCCGTGAGTGAGTCACACACTCCAGCTGCGCTCAGCCCCGCCCCGCCCCGCCGCCGTGCGCGATTTTCGACCTGGATATGGATATCTGCGCTGACCGACTGGCCGGCCTTGGGCGGGGCGGGGCGGGGCGTTCCATACTGCGGTGGATTTGCGGGCCGGGCTGGGCCTGTGTGTGTTATTTTTCCGCTGGTGCGGTGGCCCCCGCCCCGCCCCGCCCCGCCCCGCCCCGCCCCGCCCCGCCCCGCCCCGCCCCGCCCCGCCCCGCCCCGCCCCGCGGACCCCACACGCACGGCTGACTGCGGTCGTAATGATCGGATGGCGACCGCGTCTTACTGTGCAGTACACGCTGGTGATACGCGCGGCTTAGGTGGATCGACTATGATGATCAATTCATGAGTTTTTGACACTGTTGTGTGTATACCATGATCAGTATTTCTTCTTCTTCCTTCTGAGTGATCCACCAAAGCAACGAAACGACACATGGTCGAGGGGGGAGGCACAATGTGCTTGATGATTTTTAAGAATGTTTTGAAAATATTTTTTTTTATGTAAATTTTAAGATAATTAAAATTTCTGCCACTGCTTGATAAAGTTTGGATTTTTTTCTCGTTATTTCTGATTTTTTTTTTCATTTGTGTTCAGCATTTTTGTTTACTTGTTCTCTATTTTTTTTCGGATTTGTTTTATACCTTTCATTTTAATTGAAATTTGATTTTGTTTTGTTCTTATTGCTATCGATATTTCGGTTATTTTTGGGGTCGCACAATTATTTTCCGGTAGTGATCGTGACTCGCCGCATGCACTCGTTGACGACTCGACTCATGACTCGTGTCTCTCTCTCTGTGTGTTGCAGTCTCGGTGGACACCTCGGAGCACCGCCTGCTCATGGGCATGAACCTCCTGCCGCCCATGGCGTCGCCGTCGCCGCCGCCCGTCGTGAAGCGCGAGCCCGGCGCCGACCCCGTGCTGAGCCACCCCCACCCCCACCCCCTGCCGCCCCACCACCCCCACCAGCCCCCCCACGCCCACCGGGTTCCGCCCTACACCACCAACGGTGAGTATGAACGCGCTCGTGTTACAAGATATTGACTTCTAAATTTTGCGTGCACTGAACTTTTTAATAATATCATGATAACTGTAATTTTTTTTTTAAAAAAAAAATTCTTTTGTAAGTCAGAGGTTAAAACGACTACCTTGATTCTTTATTCACTGTGAAAAAAATATTCGTTGAATTGCGACTATTTTCTTATTTATATTTTTATTACGACACAGAGCTGCAAATTTACGAACGCTGTCGCAGTCGTGGTTTTACCTCAGAAAATTCTTACTCGTCAAAGAAATTCAAGTCGACATATCCTGTCAAAAAGTTATCGTTACAACACAATTGGAAGTTGTAACCAAACGACATTTACCATTGATAATTTTTCCGTAACCCGTACGAATGTTTTTCACAGTGTTTTATTTTTATCATAATATATTAGGTGCACAAATTTAGAAGTTGGTTTCGCTCTCGAATTGATCACTCTAGTCTGTTCTTTGTCAATGACTTCCAACAATATTTTGCTTTTCAACAAGCTTGTAAAATATTCCAAACGTGAAAGAGTCGCAGTAGGGCTGCAGGTATCTATGGTGAACAATCAAGTGTTTAGTGGATGTCGAATTCCATCCAAATCTTCCCTTTTCGAAAACGTTGCCAATGGGTCGAAGGTGAGGAGATGAAGCTAGGAAAGAAGCAAAATAAAATTGAGGAAAAGTGGAAAACTTGTGAGGTCATTGCCTTCTCGACGCGAAGGTCAGTAGGCGAACGGGGCGCTATAGCTTTGTCACTCCTGCCTTCACTATTTTTAAAATGTCGCTATTCTCGAACGCGCCCCGCCCGCCCCGCCCGCCCCGCCCCGCCCCGCCCCGCCCCGCCCCGCCCCGCCCCGCCCCGCCCCGCCCCGCCCCGCCCCGCCCCGCCCCGCCCCGCCCCGCCCCAACCCTCCCGGCTCTGGACCGCTGCCAGCGACTTATCACACCAGCAGGACTCAATGGAAAGCGGAAAAACCGTTAATGAGGGCAGAAATAGGTGCGGGCTCGTTCTCCCGCGATTATATCACATTCGTCATTTTTTTTTCCCCCGCCTCTGGTGTGACACCGCCGCCCGGTTTTATTCCGCCGTTACGTGCGCTAAGTTTCAACGGACACTACTTCTAGTCCTCGGCGAGTCTTGAAGAAGATTCGAGAAACGGTCGCCGTGGCGGTGCGTGGGCGGTCATGTTCGCTGAGCGCGTAGATCTGGGAGGGAGGGTGGCTAGGCGCGGCAGCCGTTGGAACCCTCCGCCCTTCCCACACCGATTCTCAGATTTTTTTTTTCCCCTGCTAGGAAAATTTCACAACGTAAGATAAGGGTGACAAGGTTGTCTTGAAGGAGTCCGTTTTACGCACTAGTTTACTGGAAGTTTTTTTTCTTGCTTTTTTTTTCTGTTGTTTGCCTGTGACCAAACAGTTATTGAGCTTTTTCCTCTTTTTTTCTCATTCTCCTCTATGCCTATTTTTCCTTTTTATTCGCAAAGCCTCCCCTCCTTTTTGTGCGTGCAGTTGATTGGGACCACGTTCAGAGAGAGAGAGAGAGAGAGAGAGAGTGAGTGAGTGAGTGAGTGAGTGAGTGAGTGAGTGAGTGAGTGAGAGAGAGAGAGAGAGAGAGAGAGAGAGAGAGAGAGAGAGAGAGAGAGAGAGAGAGAGAGAGAAGAGGAACGTTGTTGCAATAAAGCCGACTACAGTTCTCTTTCTTTTTTACCCCGTCGTGTTCTGACCGTCAAAAAATTCGGCCGTTCACCTCCCCCCCCCCTCACCCTCTCTTTTAAGCGCAAAGCAAAACCGGACGCGGCAGGGGCAGGGCGACGACGCGCCCTACCGAGCCCAAAGGGGTTGCGGCCGGCGCGGCCCGGCCCGGCGGGGTGCGTTCCAAAAAATGCGTCCAGCCCGCGTTTGTACGCTCCCACAGTGACCACCACTGACCGGTCTGCTGTGCAATGCGTTTTGTTTATGCGTTCCTCAATTTATTTTTTGTTTTACCCCCTCTCCTACTTTCCCACTTATTTAATCTCTCGGCCAAGCCGCGAGAGCACCACCATTCAACAAGCAAAATATAAAAATAAAAAAACCTAAAAAGGGGAAAAAAAATTGATTGAAATGGATGGTGACGTGTATACGCAAAGCTGCTGCGTGGGTGGAGGACCGACCGGGCCGCGCTACGCAATATATTGCAGGCCAAACGGGTTTGAATCAAAAGCTATATACGCGCAAAGCATTTCGTATGTGAATGAGAACAGATAAATGACGAATATTTTTTTTTTACATATACATATTTTTTTTCAGAAGGCTCTGTGCTTTTGGCTTGACACTCACACACACACATATGTGCGGGTCCCCGCTCTCTCACGCACGCAAGAAGTGCGTCGGGCTGCTGGCTATGGACCCGGCTGGACCGGACAGACTAGTGTGGACAACGGTCATCTCCATTTGGCTTGGGGCGGGGCGGGCGGGGCGGGGCGGGGCTGGTCCTGTGCGTGCAGCCTGCGTACCAGACCGGCCCGGCCAGGCCCGGCCAGGCACGGCTTGGACCGCGCCGAGTCGCATAGCCCGTTTCAGTTTCGATGGCGGCGGCTGGTTTTCGCTTTTCAAGGTGGCCGCGCTAGCAGCAGCGGCAGCAGCAGCGGCAGCAGCAGCAGTGGTAGCATCCGCGTTTGTGTCGGTAGCGGCAGCGCCTGGGAAAAGCGGGATGGGACTCCTCAGGAAGTGGTGTGTGTGTGTGTGTGTGTGTGTGTGTGTGTGTGTGTGTGTGTGTGTGTGTGTGTGTGTGTGTGTGTGAGAGATCTCAATGGTCCATATTGGTGCTGTACGAGAGAAAGAGAGAGAGAGGGAGATGCGGTAGGGTACGTGGGATTTGAACACTCGTACTTCACACACATACATACACACACACACACACACACACACACACACACACACTCGCGCGCGCGCCCACACACACACACATGGACAAGAGTGAAACTGTGAAACCGTTTGGGCCTCCAAGCCTTTACTGTACACTATGTGCGTTAGACGTGTGCGAACTGGGTGAACCTGAAGCAGGGGCGAAGAATGCGCGCGCACACACACACACACACACACACACACACACACACACACACCAGTAAGCCCTTTCTCTTTCACTCTGCCGTGGATATACTTCGACCTTCGCTGCTCAAGCTGCGTCTTCTAGGATTTTTCTTCTTTTTTCTCTGAAAAATTGCTTGAATTATTTCCCCCCTTTTTCTTTAGAAACCGCACCATTCTCGCAAAATAATTATTTAAATCGTCAGTGTCCCTCTTGTGTTGCGGTCTTGTGCTGCGAATGCAAATCCACCACCCCACAGCTCAGCCCAGCCCGGCCCGCCGGCCCGGCCCCATCTTATGTCGACCGCTCGTCAAAAATCTTCGCCACACACGTACAAAAGCTGGAGCAGGCAAAGTGTAATGCCAAGATTAGCCAAAGCGCATTTCCCTCCACCCCGAATCACTCTTTTTTTTCCCCCTGCGCTTGGTGATATCATTTTGTTAAGCAGAGGGACGAGGTATTGACGTATATATGCGTGTGTCCCGGATCACGTGCATAAACACGGCACTGTAGCGTCCGGTTATTTGTTTACTTCGAGGGTCTTTCTTCCCTTTATGCATCTCATACTCACTCCCTTTTTCCTTACGATTTTTTTTCCCTCCCCTTTGGGCTCCTTTTGGGACCGAAAGGGTTGCGGTGGTCAGCTAGGCTAGGGGAGGCCGGAGGCCGCGCAGGTAGAGAGAGTGAGTGAGAGAGAGATAGAGCAAACCGAGGTGTGAAATGTAAATGGCTTTCCTGTCGGGGTTGCTTTATGAGGGGGTGTCCCTGCTATGTGTGAGTGTGTGTCTTTTTTTCGGTTTCATACATATCGCACCGGCGGTCGGACGCATGACACACACGAAGGTCGTAAAGCACTCACATATGTACTTGCGCATACTCGCTCAAGCAAACACCCCTTTCCTTTTCTTTCATAATTCCCCCCCCCCCCCGCCAAAATTTATTTTGTGTCTTTTTCGACTTCCTTGGAGGTGCAGTCGGTCGGTCGTAAATTGAACAGAGCAAACACTATTCGAACGGACACTGCCCGCGTCTCTCGCTGTGGGAATAGCGAGATGGTTTACGACGGGCGCGCGGCTTTTGCTCGACTTGTTCCGTTCTTGTCTTTCTGACCGCGGGACGGAGGCAGTCCGGCACGGCACTGTCCGTTGCATAAGTATTGTGAGAACGAGACGATTCCCTCCCCCCTCCTCCCCCGAAATTTTTGTCCGATCATTGAAATTAATTTTCTTATATTTTTATTTTTGGACGATATATCATTACGTTATGTTCGCGGTGTCTGACTGCCGCCGCGTCTTCGATAAATTGCGCGTCCGACACTTCCTACACTGGCGTCACACGCACACACACACACACACACACACACACACACACACACACACACACACACACACACACACACTCAGAGCTAGATTTGCGCGCGCTCTGGGGCGACCTTGCACGAGGTCGTTCAGCCTAGATAAGAGAAGGCGGGAGAGGGAGGGGGGGAGGGGGGGGGAGAGAGAGAGAGAGAGAGAGAGAGAGAGAGAGAGAGAGAGAGAGAGAGAGAGAGAGAGAGAGAGCGAGCGGAAGCAGTATAGTCCAAGGGGGTGAGTGTCCAACGTCCGATTCGCACGGTGCGCGGTATAGGTCTGCAGGACGTCATTTGTCAGGACGGACATACGTCAGACCTAATTGGGTTTCATCAAACTTCCTCACTCTTTCTCTTTCGCTCCCTCTTCTTCGTCCAGCCCCTCGTTTTTATTCTGTCCGTTTTTGGGGGCTGCTGCTGCTGATGCCGCTGCTATTTTGACACGACGGAGAAAGGGAATGCAGGGGGAATGCGCCGCGTTCGACGTGGAGCAGGTATGTGGACTGCGCGGAGCAAGGTGCTAGCCGGACAGTGGTCAAGAGACAGAGGGGGGGAGAGAGAGAGAGAGAGAGAGAGAGAGAGAGAGAGAGAGAGAGAGAGAGAGAGAGAGAGAGAGAGAGAGAGAGAGGAGACAATACGGATAATAAACGGGCAAACAAACAGCGAAGGTTCCTGGTGGACATCATACCCATCATTATGACGGTGACTCGTCCCGACACTTCCCCCCTTCCCCCACTTCCCCCCTCCCCTCCCCCCACCCCTATCCAACCTCGCCGGTCAAGGGGTCATCGGTGCGTAGTCCAGTCCCACATACATTACCCGCGTAATGATCAAACGCCTGGGGGGTGGGGGAGGTGGGTAACGGTTACACAGGGGGGTAAGGTAACAGGTAACACGTTACGGTCTCCCGCCAGGGCGTTACAGAACACACTGGTACCTCGTGAAAATATCTTTTGCGCCGTGGGGTAACTCTTGTTGGACGGGTATATAGTGCGTACTCTATTTGAACTCGGGCAATGACCGTGTGTGAGAGAGAGAGAGAGAGAGAGAGAGAGAGAGAGAGAGAGAGAGAGAGAGAGAGAGAGAGAGAGAGAGAGAGAGAGAGAGAGAGAGCCCGCGTGTGGATTTACGCGTCCTAGTTTTCGGGGCGAGGACGCTATAGCCTACTGCAACCTCTCGAATTTCCGTGACATGACCCGTCGTGTCTGTCCGTCTGTTTTGTCGACGAACGCTTTTGCGCGCAACGTTAAGTCGAGAGCCAGATGAGAGAGAGAGAGAGAGAGAGAGAGAGAGAGAGAGAGAGAGAGAATGTTGGAATATGTATTGGAGGGGCGGGGCGATTTGGGCCAGTGGCTCAAGGGCGGCGTCGGGACGCATTGGTGCCAGCCAACCTGCCGCTGCAGCACACAATGATAAGTGCATCCCGTCAGGCGGTACACGGTGTATTACGCGCGAGAGGAGGTTTTGGAACCCATCGAAGACGATGCCTCTCTCTCTCTCTCTCTCTCTCTCTCTCTCTCTCTCTCTCTCTCTCTCTCTCTCCGCCCTGCGTCTCTCTCGCTGTCTCTCGGCGCGTGCAGTGTGACCCCGGCGCTGTTATTGTACTCTTTGCTCTTACAAATCGCGCGATTTTATCAAAAAAACGGGTTTTTGCAATTATCTCTCTCTCACAGTCTCTCCCTCTCTCTCAATCTCGGTTTTGCTCTTGTTTTCCTTCTCTCTCTCTCCTCTCTCTCTCTCTCTCCCTCCTAGCGCGGCGGGCTGACGCCTACGGATCGCACTATTTTGTGTCGGAGATGGTGGTGGCGATAGTGCAGGGCCCGCCTGACCCCACGTCTCTAGCGAGAGGGAAGTCGGGACGGGCGGATCAGACACTGCCAAAAATAAAAAGAGTTTAGATTCACAGGGAAACCCAAAAAAAAATATATATATATACATCAATCATAATGTGTCGTAAATTTAGTTTTTGTTAAAAAAAATTGTCAAATTACCGGCAATGTGCGCGGAGCATACAGAGCGTGCCACGAGCTGTAACAAGGGGCTGTCGGGCTCGAATTTTCTGCGTATGTCTTTATTTTGATGAGTAGATTACAAAATGAGCCGTTGTGAATATGGAAGATGTTTTTCTTTGGTCGCGCAGCACTGAGTGAGCGTACCGCTCGCGGTGGCGATTTGGGAGAGATAGACCCCACCGCACTCGGCGCGGCCGTGTACGGCAGAGTCTTAGCGGCGCGAGGCGAGGGGCTTCTGGAGGAAAGTTTGAGCGGATGTGTGTAAAGAAAGAAAAAAAACGGGGGGAAAATATGAAAAAAAAAAATGGTTTTTAGACTTACAAAGTGGTATATTATTTTTAAAATACTTGCAAAAAAAAATGGAAAAATCAGAATATAAACGTATTTTACCACTTCACCAACGTTTCTAGGTAAAAAGAAACTGTAAACGAATCGCACGAACTTGATTTGTATTTTTTATTTGTACAAAGTCAAACATTTAAATCTTTTGCCCATATTTGTGCGTGCATTTAAATACTTGAGTGAATAATTTTGTACAATATACTGCAATTTTGTGCTCAAATTTGTGCGAAACGTAGGTTTAACTTTTGCTCAAACGGTTGCACAAATATGTACAAATACATGAAGCATGAAATCGGAAAAGGGAAATTTTAAATTTCCCGGCGGAAGTTTGTTAAACTTCCGGTGTGAAGCGGACGCAGCAGGATGAGGCGCGGCGCGGCGGGACCGACCGGTCAGCCGCGGTGTTAACCTTTTAGCCCAAATTAAATCGGCCCGGGGTTTTTAAAAAAGGGACGTTTTGTCGCATTCTCACGCGAGGCCCGCGAGCTGAGCCGCCCCGCCCCGCCCCGCGTCCGTCTTCCTTCTCCGGAATAAGTAATCAGGCTTTATGAATAAATTGATCGGGTCCGATGCCGAAGAGCGGAGCGGAGCGTGTCGGGATGCGCAGTGCACCGGTCAGACCGGGGCGGGGCGGGGCGGGGCGGGAGCTGGTCAGGCGTTCCCGCGCCCCGCGGGGTCGCGGCGGGCGGGGCGGGTCCCCTCGCACGACTTGAGACGGGACATAGAGAGAGACAGAGAGAGAGAGAGAGAGAGAGAGAGAGAGAGAGAGAGAGAGAGAGAGAGAGAGAGAGAGAGAGAGGTGGTGTTGGTGGTAGTGGGCTACTTTAGAGCAAGTGAGAGAATGTCACATGCGCACACACCTGCAAGTGTGTGAATAACAATTTGCACACGTTTTATGATGATGTGAATTTTCGTAGGATTTTGATAGGACAAGTGCGTGCGAATGGAACGCACCTGCAGGTGTTTGACACTCACCCACGTACTTTGGTTTTCGCCGAGTGTTTTTCTCCTACCCCCCTTTTTCTATTTGCTCTTTTCTCTGCCCCTTTTATTATTTTTAGTCTTGTGTTTTATTTTCTTCGTCTTCCCTCTCCTTTTGCTGTGAGGTTCTTATGGCGGGGCGCTAGTTTGAGACGAGCCGGTTTTTAATTGCCGTGTCTGCCGTTCGTATCGGACACACGCACACAAACACACTCGCACACGCACTTTTACACTTTTACACACACACACACTTACGCACGGTGTCCGCAAGCATTGGCTTTTAGTCCCAGGAGCAGAAAAAAATTATAAATGAACGATTTTATGTTTAAAATACAAAAAAAAATTAGTCCTCCCCTTCCCACGTTTTTTTATTTTTTATTTTTATTTATACTTGGGTAAGCATTTCCAACGTAGATAAAATATTGACTGTCCTTGGTTACAAAATGCAATTACCTAGTTACTGTTGGTGACAAGCAGCAAACAGAAATATTGTATTCAACTTAGGCATGCTCATAGACGCGTCTACAATTAGCTAGCAACAATAAAGTCCATAGGTTCATTTAGATCGAGGGGGGAACAATTCTAAAATTTTTGTACACCTCGTATTTCAGAGAAAGTCAGATTTTTAAAAAAAAAAAATTACAAAAAATTATGAAAAATTTACAAAATTTGTACACCAAAATTCAGAGTTGTTTCCTGCCCTCGGTATTGATGCTAGTCAGGTGCCATGTCGCACGAGAGGCGTATAATGTCTCCATTCTTCGTCGACGAAAATTATCCCGCAAATTCCGAAAATGTTCACCCGTCCCCTACTCACACACACACACACGCACCCTCGACGGCCGTGAGAAATCCGATCTTCGATTAAGGCCGGGCCGGGCAGTGGGCTCGCGATGCGACGCGCTGCTGGTCATCTTGCAGGTCCAGTTTTTGGATTGATTTGAATAATTTCCGTTGCGTCCCGCGGAGGCCGAGCCGCGCCGCGGAGCCGAGCCGAGCTGAGGTCGCGGGTCATATGTGTCGCGCCGCGGCCGCAGTGCGTTCCCGCGGTGCGCAAGTCGCTCGACCTGTCCCGGGAGGGGGGGAGGGGAGAGAGAAAGAGAGAGAGAGAGAGAGAGAGAGAGAGAGAGAGAGAGAGAGAGAGAGGGGGGGGGAGGGAGGGAGGAAGCAGTGAGAGTGACGGGGAGGAAGCTAAAAGGTGTGTATAGCCCTGACGATGACGTGCGCAAAAATGTTTGCCCTTTAGTGCACTGGAAATAACCCCATTATGTGGTGAGTGTCACACTCTTGTAGGTGTGCGAATGCTCATTTCGTGCACTCGGAGGCCAAAGTGTGTGAATTTTCAGGGAAAATTCACGCCTTTACGCCCTCAAGTGTACGAATGCATGGGTATTCGCATCCAAGTGTACGACATTCGCACACTTGTGTTTCCAATGGAGTAAATAATTATTTTTGTTATTTTATTTTTGGCCCGCCCTTCTGATTTAAAAAAGCTTTTGAAAAAAAATATATACAACTGGTCTTATAGAAACGCAAAAACTTTTTATCGATTTCAACCTACACAAAAAGGTGTGTTCTTGATTTCTATGTGGACTTAAATTTTTTGAGTACATTCGTCCTTACTCCTTGTTGTCAATCGCTATAATATTTAATGTTCGGATAAAGTTGATCCATGACACCAGTGGTAGATCTTGTTTTAAGTATTTTGGCTTACATCAAAAGCAAATGCACTCTAAACTTTAAGTTCTTATTGGGAAATCAAGAACGTAATTTTCTGGGTGCTTGATTGCTTGAGTACAATTAACAGAATTTCGAACAGAATTTCAGATCCGAGTGCCAGTTGTGCAGAAAAACGAAACCAGTTCACATTATTGTTAACTTCAAAATTGCGTCAACACTACTTTTTTTCTTGTGGTTTTGTCACCTAAATCACTAGGCTTCCGAAGACCTACGCATTTTGCTCGGATTTGCGGGTAGAAAAAAAAAAATGGATGGTGTCTGTGCGTTGTGTTCCTGTTGTACATAAAGGCAATCGCTGCTGCTGAGCCGTAAGAATTTAATCTCCGCGCCGCGCGGCTGCGCTCTGCGCTCCTCATCCTGGCGACTTGCTCCGAAGTGCGCTCTCCTCGCCCTCTGTCTCCCTCGCACTCATGGGCCTCACCGTATGGGTGCGAGAGAGACAGGGCGAACGTGTCGGTGTGTCCGGCCGTGCAGGGTCCGCGGCCGGTCCGGTCCCGTCTCGTGGGGGCAAATCATATTAATAACACGATTTGGATTGTCGTGCGTAAGGCGCGGGGTGGCGTGGCGTGGCGTGGCGCGGGCATTGTGGGACCGGCGGGGCAGGACAATGGCAGTGGTCAGCGTGTTGACGGAGCGGCCGGAGCCGGACAACCGGAGCCTCAGCCGGAGCCTCATCGGAGCCGCGCTCAGGTTGAACCCGTTCCCTTCGTCCTCCTCCTCCTCCTCCTCCTGTTCCTGCTGCAGCTCCTTGCGCGCTGATAATTACCCCTTCTTACACTCGATTTATCGGACTTGTTTCCGTATTCCGTCTTCTTCAGCGCGCGGGTTCTTTTTCCTGCTGCTGTGCTGCTGCGTTTACGCGCAACTCGCCGTCGCCTTACTTTGCATTCCTGCCGCGCGCTCATGGGAGCAGGAAGGAAGCAGGAAGAGCGAGGGAGACAGAGAAAGAGACAGAGAGAGAGAGAGAGAGAGGTGGGGTGTTTTTCCTGTCGCCCCATGGTAGCGATAGTGGTAGCGGAAATTGCGATCGGGCACGGAAAATGGCGCCAATTTTTCCCCCTCTTAGAAAATATGTGTGAATTTTTACTCGCACACTCGAGCGAAGAGGAGCGGTGAATTTTCGTAAGGATTTTCACCCGATAGGCGAGCAGGAGGCATTCACTGTAAATCAATTACTGTGACATCACATTCTTTATATCGTGAAGACTGGCACATTGGTCAAAACGTGATGTCACATTCGTTTTAACGTGAATCGGCCGGACTTCGTGGGCTGAATTTCACAGTCACATTCTAAAGAATGTGGCAATAATAACCAAAAGAATGTGGCAGCACACTGGAAACCCAAGTGTGTGAATGTCGCACACTTGTAGGTGTGCGAGGATTCATTCGTGCTCTTGGCCACTTAAACGTGTGAATTTTTCGAGGATATTCACACGTTTGAGTGGCCAAGTGTACGAATGAATCCTCGCACACTTGCCAGTGTGCGACATTCGTACACTTGGATTTCCAGAGCAGTTTTCACATGAAATAGAATGTGACGTCACAGTAATTGAATGACAGGGTTCACACTCCTGCAAGTGAGCGACAGAGTGTTGCGCGTTTGAGTATCCGCAGTGCTCGCGGCGGGTCACCGGGAGGGCGACGGCGAACGCAAGCCCAGCGATGACGCGTCCGGCTCCGGTTACCCCGCCGCCGCCGCGTCGCGTGGTGTACTGTGCGGGCGGGGCGGGGCGGGGCGGGGCGGGGCGGGGCGTACCAGACAAACAGTCAGTCCCGCAGTGCAATGTCATCGTCGCGCTGCACATGCTTGCAGCCGGTGGTGTCGGGTCTGCTGGGAGCTGGGAGCAGATCGTTTTGTAGAGCCCTCTCTCTCTCTCTCTCGTAGTGGTCGCTGCCGCGACACCCATGCGTGTGACAAGGACGGAGATACGCGTGCTGTTCTGAATCTGACGGCTGGGGCTGGCCTGGGCTGGCCTGGGCTGGCTGGGGCCCGGCCGGGCGGTGCAGCTGCACGGAGCTGACGATGTCGTCAACATGACGGCGTTCTGGACCAGCGGCGCAGGAGGCGGTGTGGTGTGTGGTCCAGCAGCCTCCAGAGAGAAGCAGCCTGCATCGCCTCAAGCCTGCAGCATGTATAGCCTCCGCCCTCACGACAGAGATGACGTGATGTGTGATTCAGCCTGCAGCCTCCACCTCCACCCTCTAGGCAGTTGGTGTGTTATGTGGTCCAGCGGCCCAGCCCAGCCTCCAGCCCGCAGCCTGCAGCCTCTAGCCTTCAGCCCGAGGGGAAAACAATTCTGATTTTTTTTTCTACATCTCGTAATTTAGAAAAAAATTGAAAAATTCTCAATAAAAAATGGTAAAATTCACAAATTTACAGAATTTAAGGTAAAACTCATCAAAAAAGATCATAAAAAATTTACTATAAAATCAGAAAAATTATCAAAATTTGAACGCCAAAATTCAGAGCTATTCGCCCTCGCTTCAGCCCGTAGCCTGCAGCGTACGGACGGCCCGCCCCCGCCGCCCTCTCAGCAGATGATGTTGTGCGTGGTCCAGCTCGCGGCCTCCACCCTGCTGCAGCCCGCAGCCTGCGCCCTGCTCCCTCCCGTCATAGATGATGCGTTGTGGTCCGGCGGCCCTCAGCCCCCCGCGCGTGCGATATTGCAGCTGTTGCCGCGCCGGCCAAGCGCGCACACATACAGTAGACGCACCCCTTTTGCACCGAAAACGCCCATTTTCGCCACAGAAACGCGCAGCCGGCGGGCCGCGGTGTTTGCAATTCGCAAAAGGGGTGAGCCCGCCCCGGCAGCCGTCTCCGCGGCTTGGGCAACCGGGGACAATAGGGGTGTGTGGTAATGGCACAGGGGGTGATTCGGGGCGGGGCGGGGGGAGCCGAGGGTGCTCGCAGATCCGTCATTTCTGGGCGAAAACGCTACAAAAGTGCAGTGCGGACGCATACACACTGGGCGAGCGACTGCTGCCGAGAGGAGCGGAGGGTTGGGGGGGGGGGGGATGAGGGAGAGGGTTGCATGAAGTATTATATAAACAGGTCCGCTGATAGGGGTGCGGTGCTGACGTAAGGGCAGGCATCCCTGCTGCGGGCGGCCTGCGTCCCTCGGGGTTGCGGACCGCGCAAAAGGGTTGTCGGGGGGTGCGGTTTTTGGCCCGGCCCCGCCCGCCCCGCCCCGCCCCGCCCCGCCCCGCCCGACCCCCGACGCGGTCCGTTTCTGCGCGGCAGCAGTACAGACTGAGGTGCGAGGCGAGGAGGAGGAGAAGAATGCCCCTCGCCGCGTGTGCGGTGCGCGCCGCAACAAAAGGGGTGGCCGCCCCGCCCCGCCCCGCCCCGCCCCGCCCCGCCCTGCCCCGGACAGCCAAAGGGGGGTAATTCCTCTTCATCGATTGCGCGTTTTTCCGTAAAAGTTGGAAAAAATAAAAAAGGAAGGGTTGCGGAAGGGGTGAATGGAAGTGTCGTCTCGTGCCGAGACGGAGTGCTGCCATTCTTCTATCTCTTTCTATCCTTTTTTTTTTTCTCTGCAAAATCGCTAAAATCGCTAGTTCGTAGAGGGTGAAGTCATTTGTGTGGGCAAAAGGAAGGACTTTATGGGGTGTGGTGTTGTCTCGAACCTTTTTTTTCCCCTCCTTTTTTTCTCTCTATTTCTTTTTGCCACTGCGTGGATATTTCTGATTTGGGAGGAATTTTTTTTTTTTTTATTTCGGGAATGAATAGGTTTGTGTGACGACCCTCTGATCGCGTCTATCACAGGAGTAAAGGGTTTTTTCTCCGCCACCAGTATACCTGCTTCCCTGTGCGCGCACGCGCACGTCAACTCTTTCGTTTTTTTTTAAAAAAAATCTTTTTTTTCTTTTTGCAATAAAGTGTTTCAAAGAAGAGTTTCGTTCGCAGTCGCCCTCCTTTTCCTGTCTTTTCTTTTTTTGCCAAATCGACAATCGGTCTACTGGCTGCGTAAACCTTATCAATTTCTTCAGTTTTATCACCACTCGCAGTGAAGTCAATTTTTCGTAGTTTTCAGCGCGACGGCGTCCAGATAATCTCGCCTTTTGATTTCGCCAGTAATGATTGTGACATTTCCAACGGCTTGACTAATACTGAATTTTCCTTTTCGTTTCTGTGTGCAGGTTCCCTACCCCCCAGCCCTGCTGACTCCGGCGTCTCCGACGTGGACTCAAGCAGCTCCGGACACACCTCCAACGACGAGCTCCGAGCGAGGCTACACCCCAGTGCAGGTCAGTTCTAAATTTATACAGCAAGAAATTATGATTTTTCCTTTAATAATAAGAAAAAAAAGTTAATTTTTAAAAATAGGTATCGCGCGTATTTGCCTAGTGCGTTATTTGCATCACTTTTTTAAAATTATTTTTTTCGGTCGGCAGTGTCACCGCCTTGTATGGCTCATTTTTGTTCCGCTTGTTTGTACCAGCCTCATGTGCTTATTGTGCCGTATGTTACCTGCTCTGCATTTTCATTTTGTCCTTGTTTTATTTTTATCTTGAGTTTTCACCAACGTCATTGATGCTCGCCCCGCACGTACGTACTGGATGGTGTGGGCCAAGGGGATATAGGCGCCATTCATGAAGCCAAGCATTCATGAGCGTCCTCGCTGCGGAGGTTCTCCGTAATCTCTCCTCGATGAGACTAAACTTTAATGACTAAAGTTCGGCCAGAGGTCACCAAAATTCACACAAGTTCATTAGAAAATATAAATTTAAGTTAAAGTTCTTCAAAGATTTTTTCTATCGATGTTATTCAATCGAAGTTGAGGAATCAATTTCGCAGTGAAGTTGCAGTCCAGGCCCGTGAGACTGTTTTTTATTTTATTTTTTTTTTATTTTTTTTATTATCGAGATCGACCGATTATCAAAATAATCGGAAAGCCGACCGATTCGGTGTTTTATAATCGACAATCAAAGCGGGTTCGATTTATCGCCGCAAATCAAATTATCGAATAATAAATAATTAACGGTGACAGATTAATTGCATTTTCAATAATCGAACACTCCCAAATTATCGTCAGCTACTGATTATTTGCTGTTACCCGAATTAAAGGTTGCCGATGATTCATTGGTTACCTTTAAAGCAACATTAAAATAGAGTGATTTATGGGGGATTTGAGCTTGAAGGTAGCAGCGGTTAAAAATATAGAATATGAAAGTTTAAAAATATTCTATTAATTGGTCGAAAATTGGCCATCGATAGATCAGCAATAAGTCGATCATTGAGCATCGAATCGGTCCTCCAAAAAAATTGTCAATTACTAAAACAATCGAAAACTGACTTTGATCAATCGCTTATAGTACTAGTGCCTATAGCCCCTTGGCACGGGCCGGGCCGAGAGCAGAACCGAGCCGGTTGACCGGTGCTGTGTCTGTTGCAGGTCAGGTGACAGCCCGCGTGCTGGAACCCTCTCCCTCCCCCCACCCCCCGGGGGGCCCTGTCACCACTGGTGACGACGGTGACGTGTGCAATGGGGCTCGTACGCCCCCACCGGGACCTATGTCACCACTGGTGACGCGGGAAATTTTTTTCCGGTTGATTTTTGACGTAATCCGTTATTTACTTTTTCGTCTTCAAGCGTGATTTTTTTTTTCAACTTTCCCAACCGCGAAGTTTTTTAAAATTAAATCTCGTTCTTGGGTCGCTACGTAAATTCCGACGGTTTAAGTACAAATATTCCGAGTCTCCGGATGGCGGCCTCCTCACCAGTACAGGCCAGTATGCACTTTGCATTCGCAGCTGTGCGTTAGTCTGGACCAACGCTGCTTACTATTGCCATTAGCAAGAATGTGCTCGCTGCTCATATTTGTTTTTATCCTCGCAAAGTTTTGATTTCCATCATTTTTTCCTCACTAATTTTTCTTTCTTGAAAAAAAAATATATATATTACCATAGAAATCCAAGTGTATGAATGTCGCCCACTCACATGTGAGTGAATCTATTCGCTCACTCGTTGGTGAGAGAAAAAATATTCGCTCACTTGTAGAAGACGGAATAAATACTCGCGCACTTACAGGTAGTGCGTTATTACTTCTTCGCACACCTGCAAATGCGCGAGACTGAAGAAACCAAAGTGTGTGAATGTCGCACACTTATTGGTATATGCGACGATTCGTTAGCACACTTGACCACTCAAACGTGTGTGACTTTTCCTAGGATATTTCTCACGTTTAGGTGGGCAAGTGTACGAATGAATCCTCGCACACACCTGAAAGTTTGCGAATATTTTTCTCTCACCTGCAGGTGAGCGAATTCATAAATTAACTTGCCTGCGGTCTACGGTTGAGTGACATTCGCACAATTGGAATTCCGGTGTAAAATAGGTGGCCGAGGGGGGGTCACTTCGAAAAAACCATTGTACGGCTCCAAAAAACTATCATATAAAAAATATCAAGAAGATACAGAAAAATCGAGAAAATATGAACAAAATAAAAGCAATTAAATGAAATAAATTTGACAAAAAATTAATAACAGAAATTCCTAGAAATTCTCCTTGAAAAATCAAAAGAAAAATCGAGTGATCCCCCCCTTGTAGTTGGTGGCCTTCTCGCGGTGCGCGCGCGCGCGCTCCAGAAAACCTTGAGCACACCTGTAATTCGCGATGCTCTCTTCTCGGCCTCCCCCCGCCGACTTCCAGGAGGCGTCCCGTCCCGGAGAACGCCCGACTCGTCCGGGTCGCACCTGCCGCTGCAGCTGCAGCAGGGCCAGCTGCAGGCGCCGGCGCCGCACCCGTACGCGCCCCACCAGCTGCACCACCCGCAGGGCTACGGCGGCCCTTACTACGGCGGCGGCGGTGGCAGCCCTCTGCAGCAGGCCCTGCAGCAGCACCCGCACCTGCAGCAGCCGCACCAGCTGCACCACCTGCAGCTGCAGCAGCGCCAGCAGGAGCACCTGCAGCTGCAGGCCAGGAGTCAGCAGCAACAGCAGCAGCAGTTGCAGCAGCTGCAGGCGAGGAGTCAGCAGCAGCAGCAGCAACAGCAGCAGCAACAGCAGCAGCAGTACTCGCCCAGGCCGAGCCGTGAGTACATTTTTATTGCAATTTCTTGGTCGCTGTGACAATCACTATGAAAAATAGTCGTAAGTTGATGGGAAATTTTTCGACGAAGTGAAGTATTGTAAAATTACAATTACAAATCGTAAAATTAAAATCACTTCCTATCAACTTATTGAAATGCAAACACGGGCAAGAAGGTGTTGACGTAATTTTACAACATTTTTCGTGTGTCGTCATTGACAAAATGTATCGTAAACCTACCAAGATATTTTTCACAGTGATTGTAGTGTCGTGTGTGAATGCGTCGACTTGTGCGTATACGTCCGCTCATCCATTTATCCTCGTCCAGATACCACGTGGCCTCGAGGGGGGTACAAATATCATGGGCACTCATTAGTTTCAGGACCTTTATGGGAGCTCAGAGGCCATTATGATATTTTTACCCCTGGGTACAAGTATTATGGGATTTGTCTGCATTCGAGAGGTGATCCTGAAACTTTTGAGGGCCCATACCATAATATTTGTACCCCCCTCCTCCTCGTCCTCACGCTGTTCCTGGACGACCCCTCATAGTGCGAGGAATCCTGAAAATTTTCGAGTACTCGCGCGTGTCTCGGCGGAAAATCTAGTATCATACATGTGACTGCAGCAGCAGCAGCGGCTGCGTTAGGACTCCTTCCGTAGCCTAGAGAGAAAATTAGAAAGCGCTCCGGTTTAGCAGTGTGTGTGTGCGCGAGAGATTCAGCCCGGATGACTCGGAGCCACTTCTTCGCCTCGGCGAAACACACGCAATCCGCTCCGCCACGCCTCGCCACGCCGCCCGACCCTAACCGCCAAGGCAAGGCATTTCCGGCGGCGGTGGGCGTCGCGGTGGTCTGGCCTGGTCCGTCCCGGGCCGTGGGGGAGGTCGGTCGAGTCCACCGCGAACACTTTTGATATCGAAGTTGCAGTTTCGAGAGTCGCAGACAGGGGGGCGAACTCCCAGCAGTAGAGTTCGGACCTGTGTGAGAAGGTCTGATTCCTCCCAACGCGGGTGGTACCAACTGAGAAACTCTTTCACTAAGTAGGAAATCACCCAACATCAGTCAAAAGATGCCGGCCGCACTGGGAATCGAACCCGAGCCTTCATCTCCGCTGAGTCGCCGCTCGGCGACGCTGCCGCCTGCTCCACGGCTAATGTCTGGCGAGATCTGAGACGGTCGGTCTAGTGAGTGGCAGGCAGCGTCAGATCGGTGCCCAGTGTCACCGTAGCCACCGTCGTTTCAGGCGCAGAGGTTGGCACCACCCGCAGTGGGAGGTCGGGAGGAGCTACCTGTCTCTCTCGCACACGTCCGAAGCTCGCCCATTTGAGTGCCTCCCCGTGGCTGTTTTGCGCAGCAGGTTCGTCAGGGGTTGCAAAAGGGGCTGGTCCCAGGCTTCACGATGAGGGGAGGCCCGCTATGGCGGCGGCCTTATCCCGGTGGGATTTTATCCGTGGGCCTCATCCCCGCCTCTTCGCCCCTCCCCACGAGCCCCGCGCCCCGCCCGGCGTAAGCCGCGCAAGGCCTTGAAGCCCCCAGAGGCTGAATAACGTACGAATTGTACAGTATGCTGAGCGCAGACGGGGCGGGGCGGGGCGGGGGTTATCCGGGGCGGTCGAGCCTAGCGCCCCAAGTTTGCACCGCCAAAGTCTTGCGGGGATTTAAAGCTTAGGTGTCTTTTTTTTTTCCCTTTTCCCCGCTAGTGTTTTGCATATAGTTTTTTCGGGGTCATTATTATTTCGTGGCTGTGTGCGGTGCGGTGCGGTGCGTGCAGTGTTAAGCCTGACCTACGGTACTATGCGGGCGCCCCACCCCGCCGTTCTCTGGGCGGTACCGCGCTCTATTTCAAGCACCCCGCCCCGCCCTCTAGGAGATGGCGCTCTCGCGGACTCACTCCCCTTTGGATCACCTTGACTTTGAGACGGCGCGGCGTGGGCTGGGCAGGGCACTGTACCTCACTGCACTGATTCCGAGCAGGACCGCTCTCGTACCTCCGTCCTTGTCGCCTGTCGCGCACCTGTGGCGGGGCCCCAGAGTTTGGGGATGTTAGGGTGCCGCCGTGAGTGCGACAAGGACGGAGGCGCGAAAAACGATCTTCGGACTCGGGCGGCTGAGTTATGTGGGAGGGGATGGCAGGGCGCTGTGAGTGCGACAAGGACGGACGCGCGAGAGCTATCTTCGCGGAACGAGACGGCAGACAGCAGACTGATTCAGAAGAGCGCTCTGCTCGCCCTGTCTCTCTCGCACTCATGGGTTCTTCCGTGTGGGTGCGAGAGAGACAGACCTGGCTCCGCCCACCCCTAGGCCCGTCCCGGCCCAGCCGGCTCCGCCGGCGCCACCCCCCGCGCACCCTAACCTCCCTCAAGCACCCCCAGACCCTCCCCTGAAGCCTGTCGCGCTGGGGCAGCGCTGGGAGCCGTGGAGATGGAGGAGGAGAAGGCCTTGTCCTTGCCGTCCTCGGGGGTGCGGGGCGGGCGCTCCGTATCGACCGGCTGAGAGCGAAAGTGAGAGAGTCAGGGGGTAGAGGGTCAGAGAGAGAGAGAAGGGGGACGGGGAGGGAGCTGCCGGGCGTGGCTCGGGGGTTCGAGCGAGTCCGCCGGGTACTGTACAGACCCTCCCCCCCCCCCCCACCCACCCACCTCACCCCCACAGTGTACAGTACAACCCCCGGGTACGCCCGGCTGCCAGCCCCGCCCCGCCAGTTCGCTCGCTTCCTGTTTGCGCAAGTCCTCCCCCGAGCTATGGTGTCCCGCCCCGCCTCGCCAGAGCTCAGCCCATCCCAGTCCTGTTTCGAGGCGCCTAGCAACAGTCCGCCGCGCCGGCTCCGGGCCCGGGCGCTCCGGGCACGGCGGGAGGGGGTGGGGGGAGGATCCGACCGGAATGGTCGGAAGGGGAAGGCCTATACCCAAGGTCAGTGAAGGGGCGGGGCGGGGCGGGGCGGGGCGGGGGCAGCGGCGGGGGTGGCCTTGCCGTTTTGGACCGGGCATGGCAGAGTGAAAGTGACAGGAGCCCGGGTGGGGCGGGGCGGGGCGGGGCGGGGCGCAGGCTAGCCGAGGGCACACCCGGTAGTGATCAGCGGGGCTGATGTGGCGCCGACGGCGGGGTGGGGGGCGCAGGTGGATACAGCCAGGTGCCCCGCCCCGCCCCGCCCCGCCCCGCCCCGCCCCGCCGCGCCCGCAGCTGCCAGCAGCAGACAGTCTGCTCGATCACGGATTTAGACCGACGGCGTGGTCATGTAGCTTGGCCTTGGTCGGGACGACGAGGAGGGAGCACCGCCGTCGGCCCGGGGCCGGGGCCGGGACGGGTGTCAGGAGGAGGGTGTCCCGCGCGGCGGGGCGGGGCGGGCCGTGACGGGCGCTCGGGCGGGGGTTGGGGGTATTAATACGCGTACCTGAAGGTCGCGCTGTGAGGCGGGGCGGGGCGGGGCTCACATCAGATTTGCCACTGCCCCGCCCCTGCGCCCCCGCCCGGCCAGGAGCCACTAGTAACCCCCTGGCGCTGTTCATTGCAAGCTAAATTTTGATGGGGTTTCGAAACAGGAAATAACTTAACCGAGTCGGACTGGCGGGGCGGGGCGGGGCGGGGCGGGGCGGGGCGGGGCGGGGCGGGGCGGGGCGGGGCGGGGCGGGGTGCGACGGGGGTGAGGGATTGGACGCGGAAGGCTTCACCCTTCCCCCTTTCCATTTCTCCCTCTCCTCCCACTCTTTGACGCGTGGCTGCCAAACGGACGGAAGGGCGGGGCCGGGCGGGGCGGCGGCTGTTATTTCTAAGAGCGTTGCTGAGGTGCTCGCGGCTGCCCTGCCGGGTGATTAGCGGCTCCCTATGTACGCCGGCGCGGCTGCAGAACCTTCTCTTCCTGCTCTTCCTCCTCCTCCTCTTCCTCCTCCTCCTCCTCCTCCTCCTCCTCCTCCTCCTCCTCCTCCTCCTCCTCCTCCTCCTCCTCCTCCTCCTCCTCCTCCCCCCACTCCTCCTCTTCCTCCTCGTCCCCCTCTTCTTCCTCCTCCTCCCCCCACTCCTCCTCCCCCCTCTTCCTCCTCCTCCTCCCCCCTCTTCCTCCTCCTCCTCCTCTTCCTTCTCCTACCTCTCCTCCTCCTCTTCGTCCACTTATCGCCCTGCTCCCTCGCTGGTCTCGCTTCCGCCCGCTCCGCACTGTACGAGGACATGACGATGTACATGGGGGTGGGTGGGATCGTAGCGTGCGAAGGAGAGAGAACGAAGAAGAATGAGGATGGAAGGAGAGAGAGAGAGAGAGAGAGAGAGAGAGAGAGAGAGAGAGAGAGAGAGAGAGAGAGAGAGAGAGCGAACTGAGTCGTAGGTCTTCTCGCCCATCTCTCTTCCTCTCTCTCTTCCTCCCTCATGCTTCACCGCTCGCCGCGCTGCCGCTGGGGCGGTGCCTCGGGCCCCGGGCCTCTTCTTCCGTCTCTCTCTCGCTCGCTCTCTCTCTCTCTTTCTCTCTCTGTCGCGCGCGCGTGACCTTCAAAACGTCGCGAGAAAGTCAGTGTGTCGTTGAACCAACGGGGCGGGGCGGGGCGGGGCACTGCGCGCCAGTAGTGGCCGGGCGCGTGGGGGGTGGGGGGGGGGGAGGGGGAGGGCAGCCTAGGGCGCTGTGTACGTCGCAGCCATGTGCACACACACACACACACTCGCTAGGGGACTCACAAAATAACGTAGGGGAGCACTCAATCGGAAAGCGATATCAGCCTGCCTCGTCTAGAAGGCCCGTGTTCCGCCCTGCGGGCGCGCCTGGGATGTGCGATGGTGGCGTCGCCAAGTCTGACGTCGGTGTTGGCGTGGGCGGCGGCCGGCGGCGCCTCCTGGGGCGTGCCCTGCACCGCGGCGGCCGGCGCGGCGGGAGC